>CM057230.1:13527054-13839271 GCA_029891385.1 Erythroxylum novogranatense | reverse complement strand
CAATCAAAACTCACACCAATGGGAAGGGATCAAGACTCACCGAGGAGGGAGAAAGAAGAAGCTGCGTTCTTCACTTGGGATGAAATCCCCAAAATTTCCAAACCTAGCTATTTATAGGCATAGGTCTCCAAATCAGTCCAAATTTCAGCCTCTAAATTTCTGTAACTCATCATATTTATTTCTTAACAAAGATAACTCTAAATTTTTCATTGCCATCGGACCATTCTTTCAAGATTATACAAATAATCTGGCTGCCTTCAAATATTTTCATCCGCATTTTCTCCCTAATTTCTAAAATTTCCTATAAACTACTATTAATTTCCAATTACACTTAAACTATTCTAAATCACTATTCGACCCAATAACCCCTAATTTTCAATTAATCATATTCCAAATCTACCACAATTTGATCACTTTCACAAACCGCCACTTCACCAATTTCAATTCACAATTAAATAACGGAAAATCATGAATGCATGTACCTATGAATATATGCATACGCAAAGACCAGTTCCTCTCTAATTAGAGGCCAAGAGTATACTCAACAAGAATACAAGAAACCGATCACCACCCTGATATTACCATTTTATCCTTACGACAAGAATTGGATGTTACAATACACCCTCCTTATAAAAATTTCGCCCTCAAATTTCATATACAAGGAATCATGGGGACAAGAATTTATCCGCTTTTCTCGTCTCCGATTCTTACTCATATCCTTAAAATTTTTTCAGTCCATACATTCAAGCATCGTAAACACATTTATCATATCGCATCACTGCTTCTTAATTCAGTCCATAGAACCACTTTACCAATCTATTTTCACGACGGTCACATGAGGCTATCTAATAACGAATTTAGTTTCTTATAGATTCGACTCATTGACATGAACCGGATCGCTCAATCCTTTTTCGATTCACTTCGCTTATCATCATTAACTCAAGTCAATCATAGTCTTCGCCATATTCAGCAATCTCAACGACTCCAAGGATATCGGTCTCACATTTGTCTTAATATAATACATCTCGTTAGTTATCCCCATTTAATAACTATTCGATTTCTTATTCTAAATCCTTTAGTACTCTTTTCGTACATTCTGTTGAAACACAATACTGATGGATCTTAGAGATTTCTCTAATAGCCTCTTTTAGCGGTAAAAATACACACTCCACAAGATAGTCATAATTATCATTTTCTCAAAATTGACTTCCATTTACGCTTTTCCCAATACGGTTTGCAATTTTCTCAATCGCCAATTTGTTTTGCCAAATTCTTTTTATACACAATTAATTCAATTCTATAACTTATACTACTTTCTTTTTTTCCCTTTCACCGCTTTGACAATTATCACCAAGAATAACACTCTTACACGCTATTGAATTTTCGCTCAATCCATTTAATTTCATGCTTATCTTAGCTTTCATGACTACTCAATCTCTTTAATCTCTTTCGTAATCATTCAAATTCCCAAAATATCTCGATCACTATCAATTTGATTATTCATGGTCATGTCTCAAATGTTTCATTCAACTAGTATCGTAATATCCAACGCAATAAATTCGGTCATCAATTATAATACAGCTCAAGAGATTATACTTATCTCTATGCACATAAAACTACTTTTACACTATTGCAACAGATTTCATTCTAACTTTTATCGGGTCACATCAATAAGTATTGCAAAGTTCCAAATTTACAACGATACAATTTATACCGAATCGAAAGTTTTCTCATGATTCCTCAATTTCTCAATATCATATTTTGCCACAAGTTCCTTTACACTATTCTCCATATCTCTCATATCAATTTAGTACTTCCAAACATTTTACATAAAAATTTTACGAGCCAATAATCCCTTCAATGTCATGACTAATTTCTCCTTACTATTCAAGAATCCTATTACACACCGGGTTCCTTACGCTAACACAATGCACATTTCATCAAGAATGTAGTCTACCTCTCACACTTGAGTTCCACTAGAATCAGTCTCCCAATAATGACTTTTATTCACTTCCATTTATTTCCGCTTATCCTTTGTTGCTAAATTCTTCACCATCATCATCCCATCAAACTGTATCCACTACGACCTTAGGGCACCATTGGCGCAATCAATCATCCATCCACAAAATCACCTCTATCTTTCTATACAACATACTACCTAGTAGGTGTACTCACCTCTAACCCTAACTGTAACCTTTCTCTATTCACATGCAGTCTACATGCTGAATGCGATGCAATGCAATACAATGAAAGGAATAAGTGGATCCAAGATCCAACAATGCATATGCTTCAAACTAGAAATTAGAAGCATACCCGCGACGAAAGATCCGGGAATCCTGGTCTCCTCGCCGAGTCATGGAGATAGACCCTAGCCTCGAGATCGCCGTTCGCCGCCAGTCTTCGACCTCAATGTCGATCCTCTGTTGACCTCGGCCTACTACTACTCTCCATCCGGATCCACTTCCACGACTCACTGTGTCGGGTATTGCTACCAGATCTTCCACCATGGCGATCGGGCCCCACGCCTCGTGGCAATTCCTCACTAGGTGGTCCATCGAACCACACCTCAAGCAGTTCAGATAACCATCGCACTTCCATCGTGCCTCTTACCACAATGCTCATAGAGGAATAGACCGCCTCAACCTCTACGCCGCCTCATTACTACCAACCGTGCAAAGCTATCTCTCTCCCATGAACTATCTGTTTAGTTCCTCCGCGGACTCAAGGTCCTACTGACGCTAGGTATTCTTTGCAAAGATTTTCGCTATCACTAGATCTCTTATGACGGGTCCCCGACCAGCCTCGGCCATACAATCGCCTCAAAGAATGCTTCTATCTCATTCCGCAGCCTTCAACTCAATGAAATTGCCCATGTCGACTCCGCCAAGAGGGTACGGATCTCCAAATTGAGTCCGCCAAAACGCCGACACTTGTCACCTTTAGAAGCCACCAAAGGAAGAAGCGAACTAACAACTCTGCTGAATCAGACTCATAGTCGGCCACGGCCAATCGCCTCGCCTCACCTCTAGAACTTCAGAACTTCATGTCCAGATAAATCTTGGGCATGAAATTGTCCTTGAACGCCTCGTAAAGTTAGTCCATGTCACAGGCAGGTCCGTGGTACCGCTCGACAGCCTTCCACCATCGATATGCAGTAACCATGTAGCAGAAACCGCATAGTCGAAACGCCATCCGGCTTCACAGCCCATCCGATCGAGGACTCTCTCGCCCCTCTCTAGCTATCTCGCCTCCGCAGGTCGCGGCCGCCATAGAAATCAACCGCCCGCAGAATCGATCATATCTCCGCTCCGCCTCACAGAACTCGAGGAGGCAACCCTCCGAATGAGGCGCAGGAGACTCCTACTAGCTTTACCGATTCCAGTCAACTGTAACTCAACTCGATCTCCCAGACGGATGACCTAAAATGCATAAGAAATTTCGATCGCCCACTATCCTTCCAGAATTCCAATTAATTTCACTAATCCCAAAAGATGCCAAACCATGCTCGATATTACTAAATGTAGCGCCTCACTATAGGGTACATATCGAAACCCAAGGTCGCCCGACACGATCCCACAATAAGGGTGCACTACCGTAACATTTTCCAATAATATCCACATGGCATCGCAATAAGTAAAACTATAAAATATCACAATAAGTAAATCAGAAATTTGAATCCCAAAATAATAATCATCTGCATACCGTCTAATCGATGTAATAGACAAGTCTATCGCCTCCCAACAAAACCAAAAAGGAAACCGATACAAGCATCTATCCTAAGTCATCTCAAAAGCTAACCCAAATTGACCGACTACAAGCTATCCCGCGCTCTCGCCAAAGCAACAAGACAAGCAGAAAGAATATCTTGAGCTAGGAGTCTACTCTATCGCCTTGAAAATAGATTGCAATTTTGGGTGAGTTTGTGAAATCAGCGAGAAACCATCATCGATGGTTCACTAAATCATGCATTACGCAAATTGCATGACAAAGACGACGCAAGAATATCAATTAACAAGATATATACGCTTTAAGATTCTATAAAGTACCACAACAAGATATGACGCTGGCAATAATACAATAGCGTAGAGCGCTTTACATGATCGCTCACAATTTTTCAAGAATCATGGCATCACACAGCTCAAGAATCATCACACAATTTAACAGCCTAATCACCATGTATATAATGCATATGAGACTCTTTCCGCTTATTCAAGATTGCGCCCAGTTGCTCACCAGAGTGCTCAAGAGGGACGCCACTGTGATTTTCTCCTGCTAGCCCGGCCAAGACAAAGGTTCGAGCTCGAGACCTTTTCAAAGGATAATAGCAACTTGGGACACGCCCATTATCTCGATCATGCATTTATGCATGTAGGCATTGTTTCAAGAATTCAAGATTCAGATTCAAGAATTTATGTAGTATGGCTATAGAGCCCAAGATATCGCCTCCCAAAGATTACACAAGGATCTAGTTCAAGATAAGAAAGCATGCAATTCGATCCTAATCACGCCAAGAATCATAATAGCTCACCTTACAAGTAATTCATACAGAGCATATAAACAATCGTGAATTTGAGAAACCAACTAGGTTACTTCACCAGAACTTCCGAAGCATCGCTCGAAGTCCCAAAGAATATCCGTGGAACGACGTCCAACGGTGCCTCTATAACAGTAAAATACCATCCCATTACTAAATGCTCAATTAAATAGTTCAGTAATGCGTAAGTCTCAGTGAAATGACGTACAATGCATGTTCACGATTTTCCGGCATAAATCCCACTTCGCACTTTAAGCTCAATCCTATCTCTTTGTTCAATTGATCACCAATAAATGATCCATTCCAGAGTTCAGTCAATTTTCTCAATTCAATCGCCTATAGCAATTTCCTATTTATCGGTCGAAACCTCTATTGCAATTTCTAATTAAAACTCCAATTGTCTCAATTTGACATTTAGGTCACACTAGCATCACAACCGACCTTAATCCCTATAATTCATCACCAATTCAATCAATTCAAACTCCCATAATTATCCTCAATTGTAGACCTCATTCCCTAGTCCGTAATAAACTGAAACACCTCAATCGGAGGTCTACACCAAAAGATATGCCCAAATAAACCATAATCTAAACCAATGAAAGCTCGTCGTCGACTCATGCCTTCGGCCATGACGAAGAGAGGCACGCCACAAGGCGTGCCTTCCTCATGCTCGCCACGACGTTAACCAAAGGCTCGTCATGACGTAATTTTTTCTCCGCCACAAGCACGCCGCCATGGCGAAGTATCAAATTTTGTCGCACAGACGCCGACGCAAGGTCGCGCCGTTGCCTTTCTCCGATCGATTTTTCCGCCATTAAAGATATTAAAACCTCCAAAACACATCTTAACTACTCAATCTAACCCAATAAATGCCATAAATACATGTAACAACCGATAGAAACAACTTTAAAGCCATTAAAAGCTACCAAATAGTCAATCGATCCTCAACCACCAGAACCCTAAAATCTTCCCCAACACCGATTAACACTCTCCAAATCCTTCTCAACCTTCATCAATCACACTAAATCAATTAGCTTTGACAAGGAGAAGATCCAAGAAGAAAACAATCAAAACTCACACCAATGGAAGGGATCAAGACTCACCGAGGAGGGAGAAAGAAGAAGCTATGTTTTCACTTGGGATGAAATCCCAAAATTTCCAAACCTAGCTATTTATAGCATAGTCTCCAAATCACCCAAATTTCAGCCTCTAAATTTCAAGAACTCATCATATTTATTTCTTAACAAAGATAACTCTAAATTTTTCCATTGCCATCGGACCATTCTTTCAAAAGATATACAAATAATCCAGCCTCTCAAATATTTCCTATTCCGCACTTTCTCCCTAATTTCTAAAATTTCCTATAAACTACTATTAATTTCCAATTACACTTAAACTATTCTAAATCAGTCATTTGGACCCAATAACCCCTAATTTCAATTAATCATATTCCAATGGGCCTACTACTCACAATTTGATGGCTCACAAACCAATACTTCACCAATTTCAATTCACAATTAAATACCGAAAAATCATGAATGTATGTACCTATGAATATATGCATATGCAGAAACCAACCTCTCTAATTAGAGGCCAAGAGTATACTCAACAAGAATACAAGAAACCGATCACCATCCCTGATATTACCATTTTACCCTACGACAAGAACGGATGTTACACCATCACACATCACACTCACCAAAGACAACTCACGATCACACACACACTATACACTTACATGCATAACACAAAGAAGACACAACTCATGGCTTTCTTTTTTTTTCTTCGTTCCTAGCTACTCACTACACACAAGTCACACTCTCTTCACACACTACACACTCAAAAGACCACTACATGCACAAACAATAACTCTCCCAACTCGCTTCTCACGCTCGCTCCTTTTAATGTTAAAATCCCATCACCAACGCGCCATATTTCTCCTCGTCACAGGTGTCCGCCTCACCGCCACAACTCCACCAACTCCTCCAATAATCATTTCACTCTATACCTCCACTCAACCACTCCAGCATTTTGGTCTACACTCCACCTATTTACTTATTCCTTGCTCCACTCCCCATACTTGTCCCACTCTTTTACTGCTCACGACACACTCACAACCTCCCACGTTACAAATTTTTCACCATTTCACGATGAGAAATTAATTTGCCAATTTTTCTTTTGGCCCACCAACAACTAACAACGCAACACTAGCTGCCCCCACGCTCAAAGCCCCCACATTGCCTAGTCCATAATGTTTTATTCCTCTAACAATCCAATCATACTCTTTAATGCTTTTGAATTTTAATTTCATCAAATACCCTACAACAAAATTTTGAAATAAAGTAGCATCAATTGTCCAAAAATCAATTTATTATAATTAAACCAAAATCCTACTATTTTTTTTCCTTATAAACATAAATTAAATGTTACACAATAATTCAAATAATATTCAAATAAAGCCATAAATACCAATTTTAGTGACAAAACCTCATCCAAAAGATATAAAATTATATTTGAATAAATGAGTTTGTCAACTCCCCACACTTAACTTTTGCACTCCTGTAAATTATCAATAAAGAAATCCAACAATTAAACTCAATACAAGCAAACATAAACCGATAAGGCGAGAATATGTAATCAACTCAAACAACCTCTATCCTTAATCAACCAACATTCATGAAATGTTTCGGTGCAAAGAATATAACACAAGAGACATAGAAAGATAAAAGAATAAGAAATATAATAGATCTCTCATAAGGTATAAGTGTTTCACTCATCTCTAAAGTAGGAAACTTTCACCAATTTACCTAGATTAGCACCTACCATAAGCTTGTAAAGATTCTACTATCTCCACCACTAACATACCATAGATTCATGATCAAGGGAACTTTGTAAGGTTGTAATGTTGATGAAAGGCTAATGAATTGATGAAATAGAAAAGAGAGAAAAAAATGACAAATGTATTGCATGAGTATTAAGAATAACTCAAAACGAGTTAAAGCAAGAACCATCAATCGAGCACCAATGTGCAATTATCATCTTTCAAGACCCAATCTTTAATCTTCAATCTTCAATCCACCAAAGGATGCCTTATTTCAAACTTGATTCTTTTTGGCCAAATTATTTTCTTGTTTTTTTCTTTTTTTCGCTTTCTCTTCTTCTTTTTTTTGCAAATTTGGCATACCCGAACCCAAGAAGATAGAAATCACAACATAAATTATGCACATTTAATCATGAAGAACATAACAGAACTCATGCAAAACACTTGTACCAAAAAACAACAGAATGAATAAAAGTGAAGGCTCAAAGGGGGTAAGCAACGGTTAATTGAAATGGCTTGTGTTTAGACAAAAGGTGTTAAGTCAAAATAATGACTTTACATAAATATGATTTTGATGTATAACAAAAGAGATCAAATACAAAGAAAACAAAATGTATTTAAGTCGGACACGTATTTAAGTTTCACATGCATTTAACTCGCATACGCATTTGAGTTGAAATAATCAAGCTCCATACGTACGTTACGCACGCATTTAATTAAGACACGCACGGTTGAAACAGCTTAAAGTCAACACGCATTTAAGACGATATGCATAATGAAAGACGCGAAAGATGCGACGCCGAGCAACGCAGACGCAGATGCGACGCAGACGCAGACGCAGATGCAAAGGCAGACGCAGACGCAAGAGTCGGCCTCGAAGTTAGTTACAAAACTCAACCGATTAACTGCTTTTTCAAGATTCAAGATTCAAGATTCAAGAATCAAGAAGCAAATAAGATTAATGCTATAAATACAAGTCAAGTCAAGATTGCAAAGTTACAAAGAGTTACAAAAGTTATGTATACACACAACAATTACAAAAAGTTACATACTTATAGATACTTACACTAAATAGAGAAAAATTACTACGTAAAAATGTGATTTAGCTGAGTGCTATTTTTCCGTAATAAGTGTTCAAATATTTTCGAGAAGAAAAGTTGTATGATAGCCCGCAGAGGCTAAGTGTGAAAGAATATCGTTGTCAGAGACTCAAGAGGCTCGTGGAAAGAATACTTGTAATGATCAAGAGATAAGTGAAATCAAAAGAAACTTTGAGGATCGGACGAGCCCACGGTTTGGGGTGAACCAAGATAAATCTCCGTGTTACCACTCTTACTCTCTATCTCTATTTTAGTTTCAAAATTTATCATTACTTAGTTTTATATATATATAGTATTGAAAATTTTGATTAATCGTAATCTATAAAAATTATGTAAAGAATTTTATTTCTAACAAATAGTTTTCAAAAGATTTATAAAAAGGAATACACAATTCAACCCCCTTCTCGCGGCATTCTAATATCGCTTTCTAAGTGCTATATTAACGCAGATTCACTTCAATTGGTATCGAGCAAGGTATCCAAGAATTACTTAAGTGTGGATTAAAGATAATGGCGAATCACATGTACACATCACGAAGGAGCCTCACCACTAGACCTCCAAAGATTCAACCTGAGAAGACTATCACTATTGGAAAGATAGGATGCGCTATTCATCGATTCTACTCATGTCCACCTTTGGGACGTAATAGAGAACGGACCCTATACACCGTAGATGAAGAAGGCAATTCTATTCCACGTAATGTATGGACGGCCGATCGAAAGCAAGAATACAGCCTAAATTCAAAGGCTAAATTTTTCTTGACGCAGCCCTAAGCAGAGCGAGTACGATAAAGTCCACTTGATGCGACATCGCAAAAGAGATGTGGGACACATTGTCCATTACTCACGAAGGCACAAGTTGTTAAAGAATCCAAGATAAGTATTCTTGTGCACCAATATGAATTTTTCAGATGGAAGATTTAAGAATGTATTGATCAAATGTTTCGAAGATTTCAAACAATTGTCAATGGATTGAAAGCTCTGGAAGGACGCATAACAATCAAGATCATGTTCAAAAGATTCTAAGAAGTCTTCCCAAGAGATGGAGACCTAAAGTTATCAAGGTGCAAGAAGCTAAAGACTTGAGTGTGTTAAAGCTGGATGAGTTGCTGGGATCTTTGAAGATTCATGAAGTCGAACTCAACGCTAAAGACAAGCCCAAGCAGACAAGTCAATAGCATCAAGGCCGGATGAAGAATCATAAGACTCGTAGAAGGAGGAAGTCATCAAAAGCGTTGAAAATTGAAGAATCAAAGGATGACAACCCACCAATCGTAATCGAGTCAAGTGATGAAGATGACAAATTATCTTTCATCTCCAAAGATAAGACGATGTGGAAGAAGAAGTCCAGAGGGAACCGTATATTCGTAAAGAATGGGAAAGATGAAGCTAAATCAAAAGTCTTTATTATCTCGCCACGAAAGTAATCACCGACACTACAAGTCCGAATGTCCTACTCTCAAGAAGAAACCAAAGAAGAGTAGACAAGGCAAGAAAAGCATGATGGCAACTTAGAGGACCTAGATTCATCCGAATCGACATGTGTTCCGAAGTCATCGTAATATGCTAACATCTCACCGATGGCCGAGGAAGATAAGTGATGAGGAGGTAAAATCGACTCACGATAATTTGCATGATGCTTACTCGTAATTATTAGAAGTTTCTCATGCTATTCTCAAACAAGACAAGTCGTTAAAGAAAAGTATGTAGAAAATATTAGATATATCGAGGTAATAGAGAGAGAAAATATTTGTTTAAAGAAACAATTAGAAGATAAAAGGAAGTTTGTAGACGCATCAAGAGATCAATCAACTTAAACTAAGGATTAAGAATTTATCACCGATTTAGCTACTTTCACGTAAAGTACAAAGAAAATGAATTAAATGCTTGGAAAATGTAGATATCCGAAAGTGATAAGACCGATTAGGGTTTACAGAAACAAGACTCCGCCTCAGAAAAATCTGCTTTTCAAAAGGAAGTTATAGGATATTTCATTTTAATCAATGTCCTAGTTATATGCATCTAAGATCACATCATATGCATACTATTAACCGTGAAGGACCCAAGAAAATTTGGGTACCAAAGAATAAAATAGTCTCTCCCGCAGATATCCTTCCTTGAAGATACCAAGCAAGCACCATTGGTATTTAGACAAAGGATGCTCGACACATGACGGAAGAAGGTCTATGTTCCTAGACCTTCAAAGATAAGAAGGAGGATCGGTAACTTTGAGACAACCAACAGGCAAAATTATTGAATTGGGAAAATAGGTAAAGATTCCTTTGCATGCATAAATAATGTATCGCTTGTTGATGATCCAAGCATAACTTGATTAGCGCCACCAATCAGTGTGATTCTCGTTTCACAGCTATATTCAATCGTAATCTTTAAGTCGTAAACAAAGATGGGTCTATACTTTTCTATGCCAAGAGAAGAAACAATCTTTACAAAATCAATTTAGAAGATTTTCAAAATCAAAATATTTCATGTTTTCTATCTTCTGAAGAAGAAAGACTAATCTCGCATAAAAGCTAGGTCATGTCACTTTAAAACATATTTCAAAATTGGTAAAACATGATTTGGTAAGAGGTTTGTCAAAATAAGTTTTGACAAAGAATTTTTCTGTGAAAATTGTTTGAAAGGAAAACAAGTTAAAACCTCTTTTCTTCTAAAAGTTTTGTAACCTCATCTAGACCTTTAGTAATTGTTACATATGGATTTATTTGGTCCAACAAGGACAATAAGTCTTAAGCGTAAAGAAATATGGACTTGTTATTGTTGATGACTTTACTCGATTTTGTTGATATTATTTTATCACACAAAGATGAGTCTTTTAAGTGCTTTTGAACCTTATCCGTAAAGTTACAGAATGAAAAGGAATGTCCATAGCCAAGATCGTGGAGTGACCATGGTGAGAGTTTGAAATGAGAAGTTTAGAGTATTCTGTGAGGAGAATGGAATTTCCCACAACTTCGCCCCTAGAACTCCACAATGTAATGGAGTTGTTGAAAGGAAGAATAGGACTATTCAAGAGATGGCAAGGACCATGCTATGTGAGATGAATCTTCCTAAGTATTTCTGGCAGAAGTCGTGAATACAACATGCTATATTCGTAATAGAATTGCATGCACCCATGTCAAGAAGACTCTTATGAGTTATGGAATGGAAGAAGACCAAGCATATCTTACTTTCATCCATTCGTGCAAATGTTCCATTTTGAATACAAAAGAGTTGTTGGATAAATTGATTCAAGACCTACCCAGAATCTTTCTAGGTTACTCATCATCGCCTAAGGCATTTCGAAGTTTACAACCTTACTTCAAAGATCATTGAAGAGACCATCCATGTCAAGTTTGATGATAGTTCTCAACCCCATAAGGAAGATGACATGGAGAATGAAGGTCTTTCAAAGAACTTAGATGATACCACGTAAACTCCTTCATCGTAAACTTACGAGAACAAAATTGAGGATATTCCGAAACTATTGAATTAAGATTTAAATTGAAGTATAAAAGTTCTCATCCGTAAGAGTTAATTATCGAAGAAACCTCGTATGAGTTAGATAAGGTCCAGATTCGTAAGAGAAGCTAATGTAGCTTTTATCTCCAAGCAGAGCCAAGAAGGTCGAGGAAGTTCTTCAAGACGAAGCTTGGGTGTTAGCCATGCAAGAGGAGCTGAATCAATTTACTAGAATAACGCTCTGTCCTTAGTTCCAAACCATCTAAGAAATCCATTATAGGAACCAGATGGGTTTTAAGAATAAATTAGATGAATCAGAAGAGTGAGTCCTGTTGGGCCCCAAAATTTTTATGAATTTATTTAATTGCTTGCTTACTTTAAGTATTTTTTTATTTTGCTTTAATTGATTTAATTAGTGTGTATATAGATATATTTTATGTTGGGCTTGGAAATTTGAAGTTAGAAATTGTGTAGAGTTAGAACTTAAAAGTTAGAAGAATGGGCTTTGAGTTTAATGGTTAGTGTAGTGGGCTTGTAGTTATAAGAGAGGAGAGCCCAAAGGAAGGAGGAGAGCTCAAACTATGTAGTTTTGATGGGAGGCTTTAAGTTAAAGCTAATGACTTGAGTGAATTGGAGAGGAGTAGAGAAGTGTCGTAGAACCTAAAGGAGAATAGAAGAAAACGTGAGCAACCAAAGGAAAGGAGACTTTGGCCAAGGAGAGGAAGGAGAGTCAGAGGAGGCTTGAGGGAAAGGAGAAAGAAGAAGAAAAGTGAAGAAAAATCAAGTAGTAAGGTAAGCTACCATCTCCCCGAGTAGGATTTCAAAATGGGATGAAACGGGGCTAGGTTCAGGTAAAGTTTGAAGGGAGAGGTGAGATCTATGGGTTTTGTGTTTTCATAAGCTAGGTTTGGTTGTTTTAGCTTAAATGGGCCATGGGTAGGTTAGGTTTAAGACTTCGTATCGATTTATCGATTCTCGAATGTTTCGACTTTTCCAATGAGTTTCAAATGTGTTTTATCAAGGAACCAAGGAAACCTCACCAAGAGAGAGAGGAAGAGCAATGTGAATCCGATTCATTTATAGGTGGGTAACATCTTTATAGTTATTGTGTAATGGGCAAAGGCCTATGTGCTATCTTTGTTATACTACGTGCATATTGAAAATGAAAATTTTTGTTTTGAGAGGAAAGAATGGAACTTTGATTATTTGAAAGAGTGAGATAAGCATAAAATGTGAACGCTGAATTCAGGAAGTCACGCTGACCCCTATAGCCTTCTCCCTACCGCTTTTAGGCTTACGAGATCCGAAAATGGACTCGCTGTGATTACGGTAAACTTCGCTTCGCCGTGTTTATGGAACTCTCGAGCCAATTGTGTGCATTTCATCATTTATAAGTGTTTATGATGCATAATATGGGTTTTAGTTGCAAGATGATCCTATGTTATGCCTTATGTGACGAGTTGAGTAAATTGTGAGTTATGTGATAAAGTTGAGTTTTCAACCTATTATGTAAATTGCTAATGCTTGATTATAAATCGTGTGTGTGGCTCATTATGTGATGGCTATAAATTTGTTAGCCATCGAGCCGTGTTAGCTCACCCCATTCTCCTCCTCGTGCAAATTCTAGTTGATTGTGGAACCTTGCAAGGCATCGACAAAACTCCAAGAACTCTAAAAACTTTTGTATTAAGTTAGTAACTAGCTTTTGAATAGCTTTGTAAGCATATTGATCATCGAGCATCTCATCTTTTGTATATTGTGCTTTATTATGATTTAATATGCCAATATGTAACCAAAGCTATGTATGAATCTTGTTGTGATCTGGGATGTGAATGAGAGCTTTAATACTTCCATCTTGTGAAAATGTTGATTTTCGATCCTGTATGGCTTTCAATTAGTTTCAGGCATGAGTAATTGTATTTTGAGTGGTTGTTGGGTTTTGGCCTGGAGAGCTTATTGAAATGTGGATAGGTTGACGAGTGTGGAAGTTTCGCAGATTTCGTATGCTGTGTTTTTCGCAGATTTTGGATTGGTACAAGTAGTACGGGGTCATTTAAGGTTGTCGAGAGTGTTAGCTGCTGTAGAACCTCCTAGATGATTTATGAGTCATTTATGATGAGTTAAATTGGTAGGTAAGAGTCGTTAGATTTAAATGTAGGTGTGTCAAAGAGATAAATTGGTAAGAGAAGCTTTGAGTCCACTTTTGACCCATATAGAGTTGGAATATAGGTCGGTAGTCTTCATGAAAGTTGTAGATAATTTTTTACCTTTCCATAGACATTAAGTTTGCTAAATTTGGAGATCTAGGTCAAAAGTTATGAAGGTCAATTATCGATGTCAGTTAGGGAGAGCTGTTGCTCGGTCCTTGTGTTAAAAATATGTTTCTTAGAGGCCGAGCTAGTCTTTGATTCCTTCTGAAAATATAGAATTTTCTTAGCTTCCAACGCCCGACCGTGTCTAATTTGGAGTTCGAGTCAAAAGTTATGAGGGTTAAGTCGAATAGTCAGCAGTAGGCAAGTCGCCCAGCGCCATGGGCGAAAGCGAAGCCAAGATGCTGAGCGCCAGATGTCGGGCGAGGCCAAGAGTCTAAGATGCCGGGCTCATGAGTGATTGGAGGTCGGTTTTACGACCGAACCCTCCCTTATTTTAGCCATAACTTTTCACACCGACTCCGATTGAGCTGATTTTCGAGCCGATGGATTCAAGAAAATTTTATATCTTTCACACCTGATTTATCATTATTTATTTTAAATTGAAAAGGTGATTTAAAACAAAGTGTGGAGGTCGGCTGATTCTTTCCGAACATACCTCACTAATTATAAAATATCTAGAGCTAGAGAGCCCTGATCAAGTGATTCTTGTTTTAAATGAAACTAGAGACATAAACCTACAATTTTTATGAAGAGACCGATCGGCAATTAAGCCCCTAAGATTTTCAAATTCCCACCAAGTCGGTAGTGTCCAGCTTTTGACTATTTTTTCGAGATAGTGTTTTAACCATAACTTCTTCATTTCAAATCCAAATCGTTGATTTCAGTGGCATTGGAACCATTAGAACGGAGGGAACAATTTTATTAAACAGCCAATCCAAATTTTCTATAGGAGGTTTTCCTATTTATGAGGTCTTTCTATGGTCGCTTTGGGTCCGCTTATGCTTTATGGGTCCGAATGTCGGGCCTCTGAGACGGGTCCAACATTGTTTGGTATCGAGCTAGGCTTACTCCTAGGCTTAAAAGGTATATTAGGGAACATTGTTTTGTATGTGATTAAATGTTTACTTTATGAATTGATTGTTCAGATTACGTGACATGCATATCATGCATACATATAGAACTAAGCTTAAAAACTAATTGTATCTAATCACTAGTATTTTCATCAAGGAGTATGATGCCACTCGCCAAAGGACACGAGGAGTTTTGCAAGGTTCAGTTGCACCTGACTCTCCATTGAGAGAGGAGAGCACGATGAGTCCAGAGCCCCGGAGTGGCCGCAATGAGGCTTCTAGTAGGTAGTAGTTGAGCCCTTCGATCTCGACTCAGCAGTCGCCGGTCGGCCCGAGCAAGTGCCTCGCTTCGATCCGAGATTATTCTGCATTTACCCAAGCATTCGCTCAGCATGGGTCAAATGCCCAAAGCTTTCGGGTTCGCCCCACTAAGAAGGGAAGACAATTTGACAAGCCGAGGAAGTATGGAGCGGTGGATTTCACGGACCACGCACTTCGAGGAAGCCGAGACATGGTCGAGGAAGACCGAGAGGGTTTTGATCGATGGAGTGCAAGGATGATGAGAGAGTAATTTATGCCGCCACCGCTTGTGGTGATGCCTCAGATCAGCGGGAGATCGCCGGGAGTCGACAACACCAAGAGGGTCGACATGGGAGACTTCCCGATCTGTACGTAAAGAAGTATTTATCTCAAGTGTACATTCAGCAGGCGAGGGAGTTCCTAAGCCTCGCCTGTAAGGAGATGACAACAAGGAATACGAAAGCTTGCTCACACAAATGCTTGTCAGATATGTCAAGAGATGAGGCTCAATGAGGTCATGCAAGGCTGCCGATTTGAGTCGTGTTTGCACTGCTATCGAGAGAAGGTGATAAGGCGTAACTTCGTGACTTGCAGCAGCTTGGTCGAGGCAATACGAGGGTCGAGAACCTCGAGAACATCAAGAGTGTCAAGTTAGCGTAAAAGGAAGGGAAGAGAGCAGTTCAGGAGGGGAGGTGGTACTTCTATGCTTGAGAGAAGTGCCAGAGCCTTTCCTGTACAGTCTGAGGAGAGGAGTACCGGTGGGAGCTGGCCTAGACCGATGAGGACTTCTTTCGTTTCCCATCAAGCCTCAACGGTGGGCGGCGGTAGAAGAGGGGATGGGGAGAGACCACCTCTTCCTAAATGTGAGCACTGTGGATATCTCCATAGAGGAGAATGTCGCAGATTGACAGGAGCATGCTTTAATTGTGGGCAGAAGGGACATTTTGCCAAAGAGTGTCCTAAACCAGATAGAAGAGAGGGATCTCAGATGCAAGCTTCCAGGAGGATGTAAACAAGGGGATGTAAGGTCGTGATGTAAGTGGGTAGCTCGAGGTCCTAAGAGAGCTTATCCTCCACATGATCCAGAGGGCAAGTTCCAACAGAGTGTTTGCCATGACTCGAGAGGAGGCGAGACCGCGCCAGGTTGTATGGGTATGGTTAAACTGCTTGATGATTATGTGCTTGCTATGATTGACTCAGTTCTACCCATTCTTTCAGGTCTTCTGCAGACTATTTATAGAAGAGTTTGAGCCCATTGATACTCCACGATGGTGAGTACCCAATCGCCAATATGTTATTATCACCAAGTGTATAGAGATTGTGAGATAGAGATTAGTGGAGGAAAATTGGTGGTGGATCTAATGCCTCAAGATGGGAGGATTGATGTGATCCTAGGTACGGACACATTAGAGAGGTATCATGTTACTTTAGATTGTAAATGTAAGACAAGGGAGTTTGAGCTAGAGGATAGCGTGAAAGTGATACTCATGGGAGATAGAAAGTCACCCACCTCAAGTTATTTCAAATGCATGATGGCAGAGAGAATGATGAGCAAGGGTGTGAGGGCTTTTGGCTTATGTGCTAGATATGGAGGCAGATAGAGGGAGGTTGAAGACATTCCAAAGAGTCGTGAATTCTTGATGTCTTTCCCGAGGAATTGCCAGACTACCTCCTCCTAGTGGAAATTGAGTTTCCCATCGAAGCTTCATTCAGCATCATACGATCTCAATTCCGCCTTTATCGGATGGTCTGACGAATCAAGGAGCTTAAGGAGCAATTGAGGATCTTTTAGAGAAGGGTTATGTTAGACCGAAGTTCTTCGCCTGGGAGCTCCGGCTCTTTTTGTGAAGAAGAAAGATGGGTCGCTATGATGTGTGGATTATAGAAGTCAACCATGCTATCGTTAAGAATGTATCCGCCTCCCGCCGCATTGATGACTTGTTTGATCAATTGCAAGGGCAAGAGTCTTTCCAAGATAGACATGAGGTCGGGTTATCATCATTGAGGATTAGGAGACCGATGTGTCCAAGATCGCTTAGACGAGGTATGGCCACTTTGAGTTTCTCGTTATGCCTTTCGGTTAACAAATGCCCCGCAGCTTTTTATGGATTTGATGAATAGAGTTTTCGCCTTTCCTAGACCGATTTGTCATTGTATTTATTGATGA
Source organism: Erythroxylum novogranatense (assembly GCA_029891385.1). NCBI lineage: Eukaryota > Viridiplantae > Streptophyta > Magnoliopsida > Malpighiales > Erythroxylaceae > Erythroxylum > Erythroxylum novogranatense. The sequence continues at coordinate 13,821,668 of CM057230.1, read as the reverse complement.
CATATTGGTCTATTCTAAGAGTGATGAGGAGCACGAGGATCATTTCGAGGGTTGCCTTGAGACCTCGAGAAAGAATGAGTCAGATGCCAAATTCAACAAGTGCTAACTGCCAAGAGAAGTAGTATTTCTGCATGTGATCTCCGAAAGGGAGTGCATGTGATCCGCAGAAGATGAGGTCAGGTTAAATGGGAAGCACCTAAGAATGTGGCCGAGGTGAGAAGTTTCGATTACCGGATATTACAGAGATTGTGGAGGGCTTTTCCTCGATAAATGCCCACTTTCCAAGTTGACAAGGAAGAATCAAAATTTGAATGGACCGAGGAGTGCCAAAGTAGTTTCGAGGAGTCAAGAAGCGCTTACAACCGCACCGATTCTCGACATTGCCTTCTCGTGATGATGGGTACATCAGGTATAGTGATGCCTCCAGAAGGGTTTAGGATGTATCGATGCAAGGAGAGAAAGTGATTGCTTATGCCCTCAGCGCTGAAGCCTTATGAGATGAACTATCCGATCCATGACTTGAGTTAGCCGCTATAATTTTGCATTCAAGATTTGGAGACATTATCCGATGGAGTTACCACTAGGATATTTACAGATCATAAGAGCCTTAAATACTTGTTGACCCGTAAAGAGTCAATTTGAGGCAGAGGCGATGGTTAGAGTTACTAAAAGATTATGACTTGATGATAGATTACTATCCGGGAAAGCTAATGTGGTAGCGGATGCTCGAGTAGAAGTCCACTATGGCTCACATGAGGTGTGTACCTTCCTCGTCAAGGATTTAACCAGACTTGATGTGATGCCGAGGCAAGATGGCCCGAGTGTATTTTGGCAAGTTTCGTGGTAAGGCCAAGGCCGAAAGAGAAGATCAAGGAATTACAGGATCGGATGAGTACTTGAGTAAGCTTAGGAAGAGATAAAGAATGGCAAGCCGCCTAATGTAGAGGTAAAGGAAGATGGATTGATGGTCAGGTAGTAGATCGTGTGTCCCGCAAGTTAGAGTCATAGATGATATTCTTGATGAGGCGATAATGCTCCTTATGCAATGCATCCAGGAGTTCTAAGATGTATCGAATTTGAAAGAGCATTTCGTGGAAAGGAATGAGGAAAGATGTAGCAGAGTATGCTAAAGATGTTTCGTGTGCCAGTTAAAGTCGAACACTAGCACCTTCAGCAAGCTTAATCCCTTGCCTATTCCGGAGTGGAAATGGGAAAGATAACTATGGATTTTCCGATGGATTGCCGAGATCTAGCAAGAAGCATGATGCAATATAGGTGATCGTGGATAGGTCGATTAAGTCGCTCACTTCGCCAATTCGCCGATGCATTCCTCAATGTGTTGGCTAAGAAGTATGTGGATGAGGTGATTAGGCTTCATGGGATTCCGAGTTCGATAGTTTCGATAGAGATCCTGTGTTTACCTGTGTTTTGGGAGAGTTTGCAGGAGGCCTGGGGACTAGATTGCATTTCAAGACGGCTTCCATCCGCAGATCGATGGACAATGAGAGGACCATTCGGACTTTGGAGGCAATGTTGAGGGCTTTGTGTTTGATTTCAAAGGTTCGGGATGATCACTTACCTTGATTGAGTTTGCTTATAATAATTCCTATCATTCGGGAATTCAGATGGCACCTTATGAGGCTTTGTATGGTAGAGATGTAGAACTCCTATATGTCGGGACGAGGAAGGTGAAAGAAAGCTCAGGGGCCCGAAAGTTAGTGCAGTCACAATGATAAAATTAAGTTGGTGAAACAGAGGCTTAAGGCAGCCCAAGATCGGATGAAGAGCTATTCGGATGCCCATAGAAAAGAGATGGAATTTGAAGTGGGTGAGAAAGTGTTTCAGAGCTTCCATGGAAGGGTGTGATGAGGTTTCGTAAGAAGGGCAAGCTTAGCCCGAGGTATATAGCCCATATGAGATCATTGAGAGGATTGGGCCTTTGGCTTATAAGTTAGATTTGCCATCGGAGTTGTCAAAGATTCATAATGTGGTTCATGTGTCGATGTCGAGGAGGTACAGATCGGATCCTTCGATATAGTTCAACCTTCAGAGGTTCGCTAAGGAGGATTTGACTTATGAGGAGCAACCAAAGGAGATCTTAGATTCAAAGGAAAAGTGCTAAGGAATAAGGTCAGAAGTTGGTTAAGGTTTTCAGGAGGAACCATTCAATCGAGGAAGCTACTGGGAACCCTTGGAAGCCATGAGGAGAAGTATCCCTACCTCTTCACGGATTGTAAGGATTTCGAGGACTAAATCCTTTTAGAGGGGAGAATTGTTGGGCCTCAAATTTTATGAATTTATTTAATTGCTTGCTTACTTTAAGTATTTCTTTATTTTGCTTTAATTGATTTAATTAGTGTGTATATAGATATAATTTATGTGGGCTTGGAAATTTGAAGTTAGAAATTGTTGTAGAGTTGAACTTAAAAGTTAGAAGAACGGGCTTGAGTTTAAGTGGTTAGTGTAGTGGGCTTGTAGTTATAAGAGAGGAGAGCCCAAAGGAAGGAGGAGAGCTTTAGAGAGCTCAAACTATGTAGTTTTGATGGGAGGCTTTAAGTTAAAGCTAATGACTTAAGTGAATTGGAGAGGAGTAGAGAAGTGTCGAGAACCTAAAGGAGAATAGAAGAAAACGTGAGCAACCAAAGGAAAGGAGACTTTCGCCAAGGAGAGGAAGGAGAGCCAGAGGAGGCTTGAGGGAAAGGAGAAAGAAGAAGAAAAGTGAAGAAAATCAAGTAGTAAGGTAAGCTACCATCTCCCCGAGTAGGATTTCAAAATGGGATGAAACGGCTAGGTTCAGGTAAAGTTTGAAGGAGAGGTGAGATCTATGGGTTTTGTGTTTTCCTAAGCTAGGTTTGGTTGTTTTAGCTTAAATGGGCCATGGGTAGGTTAGGTTTAAGATTTCGCTATCGATTTATCGATTCTCAATGTTTCGACTTTTCCAATGAGTTTCAAATGTGTTTTATCAAGGAACCAAGGAAACCTCACTCAAGAGAGAGAGGAAGAGCAATGTGAATCCGGATTTCACGATAGGTGGGTAACATCTTTATAGTTATTGTAATGGGCAAAGGCCCATGTGTGCTATCTTTGTTATACTACGTGCATATTGAAAATGAAATTTTGTGTTTTGAGAGGAAAGAATGGAACTTGATGATTTGAAAGAGTGAGATAAGATAAAATGTGAATCTTGTGTTTTGATATGTGAGCATATTGATTGTGTTTGGGCGAGAGAGAACCCTTTGTGAAGTCACGCACGCTGACCCTATAGCCTTCTCCCCTACCGCTTTAGCTTATTTAGATCTGAAAATGGACTCGCCGTGATTACGGTAAACTTCAGCTTTCGCCGTGTTTATGGAACTCTCGAGCCAATTGTGTGCATTTCATCATTTATAGTGTTTATGATGCATAACATGGGTTTTAGTTGCAAGATGATCCTATGTTATGCCTTATGTGACGAGTTGAGTAAATTGTGAGTTATGTGATAAAGTTGAGTTTTCAACCTATTATGTAAATTGCTAATGCTTTGATTATAAATTGTGTGTGTGGCTCATTATGTGATGGCTATAAATTTGTTAGCCATCGAGCCGTGTTAGCTCACCCCATTCTCCTCCTCGTGCAAATTTAGTGATTGTGGAACCTTGCAAGGCATCGACAAAAACTCCAAGAACTCTAGAAACTTTTGTATTAAGTTAGTAACTAGCTTTTGAATAGCTTCAGAAGCATATTGATCATTGAGCATCTCATCTTTTGTATATTGTGCTTTATTATGACTAATATGCCAATATGTAACCAAAGCTATGTATGAAATTGTCAGTGATCTCGGGATGAATGAGAGCTTTAATACTTCCATCTTGTGAAAATGTTGATTTTCGATCTGTATGGCTTTGAATTAGTTGTGCATGAGTAATTGTATTTTGAGTGGTTGCTGGGTTTTGGCTCGGGAGAGCTCATTGAAATGTGGATAGGTTGACGAGTTGTGGAAGTTTCGCAGATTTCGGTATGCTGTGTTTTCTGCAGATTTATGGATTGGTACAAGTAGTATGGGGTCATTTAAGGTTGTTGAGAGTGTTAGCTTGGCTGTAGAACTCTCCTAGATGATTTATGAGTCATTTATGATGAGTTAAATTGGTAGGTAAGAGTCGTTGATTTAAATGTAGGTGCCGTCAAAGAGACAGATTGGTAAAGAGAAGCTTTGAGTCCACTTTTGACCCATATAGAGTTGGAATATAGGTCGGTAGTCTTCATGAAAGTTGTAGATAATTTTTTACCTTTCCATAGACACTAAGTTTGCTAAATTTGGAGATTTGGGTCAAAAGTTATGAAGGTCGGAATTATCGATGTCGTTAGGGAGAGCTGGTTGCTCGGTCCTTGTGTTAAAAATATGTTTCCTTAGAGGCCGAGCTAGTCTTTGATTCCTTCTTGAAAAATATAGAATTTTCTTAGCTTTTCAACGCCTCTGACCGTGTCTAATTTGGAGTTCGAGTCAAAAGTTATGAGTAGCTAAGTCGGATAGTCAGGTTATAGGCAGGTCGCCCAGGCGCCTGGGCCGGTTAGCGCCTGGCGCTCGCCCATGCGGGCGAGCGCGCATGCGCGAGCGCCCGCGCTCGCCCACGCGGGCGAGCGCTAAGAGCCCGGCATGCCGGGCTCTTGCGAGTGATTGGAGGTCGGTTTTGGCTGACCGACCCCCCTCCCTTATTTTAGCCATAACTTTTCACACCGACCTCCGATTGAGCTGATTTTCGAACCGATGGATTCCTAAGAAAATTTTATATCTTTCTACACCTAATTTATCATTATTTATTTTAAATTGAAAAAGGTGATTTAAAACAAAGTGTGGAGGTCGGCTGATTCTTTTTGAACATACCTCACTAATTATAAAATATCTAGAGCTAGAGAGCTCGGATCGAAGTGATTCTTGTTTTAAATTAAACTAGAGACATAAACCTACAATTTTTATGAAGGGACCAATCGGCAATTAAGCCCCTAAGATTTTCAAATTCTTACCCGAAGTCGGTAGTGTCCAGTTTTGACTATTTTCTTTGAGATAGTGTTTTAACCATAACTTCTTCATTTCAAATCCAAATCAAGTGATTTCAGTGGCATTGGAACCGTTAGAACGAAGGGAACAATTTTATTAAACAGCCAATCCAAATTTTCTATAGGAGGTTTTCCTATTTATGAGGTCTTTCTATGGTTTGCTTGGGTCCGCTTATGCTTTACGTGTCCGAATGTCGGGCCCTGAGACGGGTCCAACAGAAGTCGAATAAGGCTAGATTAGTAGCACAAGGCTATAATCAGCAAGAAGGAATAGACTACAATGAAACATATGCTCCAGAGCTAGACTTGAAGCTATAGGATTTTGTTGGCATATGCGATCCGCCATGATATAAAGTTGTTTCGTATGGATGAAGAGTGCATTTCGAATGGCTTTATAGATGAAGAGGTGTATGTGAAACAACCACCTAGCTTCAAGATGTTAAAACCCAGACTATGTCTATAGACTTCATAAAGCCTTATACGGCTCAAGCAAGCTCCTAGAGCTTGGTATGATCGTCTCGAGTACCTTTTAATAGAAAATAGTTTCAGAGAGGTCAAGTTGATAAGACGCTTTAGGAAGAATTTTCAGAATGTTTTTATCTTAGTACAGATCTACGTTGATGATATCATTTTGGTGCTACTTCAAAAGAGTTCAGGTTTGAAGTTTGATAGTCTAATGAAGAAAGAATTTGAAATGAGCATGATGGGTGAGTTAAAGTTCTTTCGGGTTGCAAGTTACAAACCAAGAGAAGATCTTCATTCATCAACAAAAGTATGTGAAAGAGTTGTTGAATAAATTTGATATGAATAATGTGAAGCCTATGGCAACTCCGATGCATCCTTCAAACCTTTTGTCGAAAGATGAACTTCGTAAGAAGGTGGATCTGCTGGATCGCAGACTATCCGAGTATTCACAATACATCATGGAAAAGACCATACTAAGACATCACGATAATCGAAAAACATGAAGGATTAACGAAAATACCTTATTTTGTGGGTGGATTGCTTTTTCGATTCCAAGACACCGCAAATCGCTAATGCCCTCTACCGTATCCACACGAGCACGCACGATCCGGCCAAGTCAGAGGTGCTAGCACGCCCAAATACTTTCAACGCCGCATCGATCTATCTCTCGATGGCTGCTAGGTTTTCGACAATCGAGTCCTTAACCTAACGAGACCTAAGCTTCTATTTATAGAGAAACCCTAATCCCATTTAGGCCCCATTAAGTTTCGCCCATTATATCATATATAATAAAAGCCCGATAACTTAATTCAATCTAGCTCAATAAATATATCTAAATATATTTATTCAATACCTAATAAATTAGGCCCAAGAGAATAAGCCTGCATCACATAACTCTTTGTGTGCGATCAGAGGCTCATTTGATGTTGGCAATGGGCTTGATCACACTTCAGGCCCATAAGTCATAAGTGGCCTCTAGCAAGACATTATGACTACCCAAATCAAATGAGGATCGATAATCCGATTTAACTCAGAATTATGGTTATAGACTCACCCTTTTGAACACGATATCAAGATTAATCACAAGGCATGGTACGGTCAACCTTCGATTAATCATAGTTTCTTGATCCCCAAGTTGATCGATTATAACAAATGACATTGATGACTCTTCATCAATTCATTTGAGCACGCCATGCATTTCTTCACCACACTTGTCAAGAGGCCCAAATGATATCTCTCTCATTTAAGAGAGGTACAAATCCCATCTACGCCATTCACATCCTCCGCATGATTCATTTGATGTCCAACATAAGACTATTTATTATTCGTTAAAATAACTTAGTCTAATATCAAAACACCAATTCCTCATGTAGGGAACCATGATGACTTCAGTCAAAGGACTAAAGTCAAACCATATTAAGAATCACTAATGACATGAAACCATGTAGTATTCTTTATGTGGGTCAGTCCAATATATGTTCTCTAACATATATCTATGTTTCGATTTGATATCTCATATCCATGATCAAGAAACGTGATCATCAATCTAACACATACTAGTCTTAATTCATTATTGTTCCACCAATAATGATCACTGTGGACCTGCCTAGAATAGTGTTATAATGCTTATGGTTTTACTATCAAGTCACATACTTGATGACATAAGTCTAATACCATTCATGGAATGTAAATCACATTACATAATTTCATACATTCATATATGAAAGGAATACCTCATAATATATTATTAACAAGTCATAATGTTAATACATGAATCACAAATATCCATTCGCCTAAGGCACACTACTAACAATCTCCCACTTGCACTAGCCTAATCCACGATATCTAATACCCATAGACCTCGATGACTCTCATGTTTAGGTCAGGAAGAGGCTTAGTAAGTGGATCGCAATGTTGTCATCTGTGCTCACTTTGCATATCTTCACGCCTCCTCTCCCAATGATCTCTAATCGATGGAAACGCTCGAGTATGTGTTTCGATCTATGATGTGAGTTTGGTTCCTTAGCTCGTGCTATAGCCCCATTATTATCACAATAAAGGTCTATAGGACTTGCAATGCTAAGAACAACTCCAAGCTCAAGAATGAACTTCCCGATCCATACAGCCTTCCTTAATGCATCCGAGGCAAAGAATGTACTCACTTCAGCCAGTAGAAGAAAGCAATGTTGTCTTGCTTTGAACTTTTCCACCACTACACCTCCATTCAAATGTAACACAAAACCCGATTGCGATCTAAAATCATCTATGTCGATCGAAAACTAGCATCAGTAACCATTTACAACGAGCCTCCTTCAAGTCCTCCATAGATCAGAACATATCCTTAGTTCTTCTCAAGTACTTAAGGATATTCTTAATCGCTATCTAAAGGACTCTCACCATAATTAGATTGGTATCTACTTGTTATGCTCAAAGAATATGAGACATCCGATCGAGTACATAACATGGCATACATGATAGATCCAATTGCAGATGCATATGGAATCTTACTCATGCGCCAAGCTCTTTATCCAAGTAGGACAATCCTTCTTAGAAAACTTGATTCCATGTGACATGTGCAAGAATCCTCTCTTGAATCTTGCATATCGAACCTTTCAAGACCTTATCTATGTATGTATTCGACTTAGACCTATAAGCTTTCTTGATCTATCTCTATAGATCTTAATGCCTAAAATATAGGCAGCCTCACCTAAGTCTTTCATTGAGAAACGCTTCTTAACTAAATCTTGACACTGTAAGGTCGGAATATCGCTTCCAATGAGCAATATGTCATCAACATATAAAGCTAAAAGACAACAAGACTCTCACTAACCTTTTGTAAACACAAGGTTCATCTTCATTCTTGATGAATCCAAACTCTTTGACAACTTCATCAAAACGAAGATTCCAACTTCGATGCTTGCTTCAATCCATAAATGGATCTTTCAAGCTTGCACACCTTTCCCGAATTCTTAGGATGGATAAAACCTCAGTCAGTATCATATATACATCCTCAAGTAAGTTTCCATTAAGGAAAACGATTTTGACATCCATTTTCCATATCTCATAATCATAGTATGCAGCTATGGCAACAAGAATTCTAATGGATTTGATCATGACCATCGGAGAAAATGTCTCATCATAATCAATTCCATGAACTTGTCGATAACCTTTAGCAACAAGTCTTGCTTTATAAGTGTGCACATTTCCATCCATGTCGAAGTTTCTTTTTGAAACCCATTTGCATCCAATGGTCTTCAAGCCATCGATGGATCAATCAAAGTCCAAACTTGATTGTCATACATGGATTGCATCTCCGCTTTCATGGCCTCTAACCATTTAGCGATTCGGACTTTCCATAGCTTCGATAGGTGTGGGCTCATTATGATCGATGAGCATCACATTATCATCATCAAGAACTAGAAATCCATATCTCCTGCTCATGACTAATCCTATCGATCTACGAGGCTTCAGGTTGTTGAAGACCGCTCATCAACAACCAGAGCTCGCTCAATCTCATTTTCGTGCTCAATGTCATTTTGTAAAACTTGAATTTCTTCGAAGTTGACTTTACTCCCACTGCTTCCTTTGGAAACAAATTCTTCTCCGAGAAGAAACCATTTCGAGCAACAAGCACTTTGTTCTCTCGATGGGATGTAAAAGTAATATCCTTTAGTTTCTTAGATATCCCACAAAATAACATTTTCAGATTGGGTGCCAACTTGTCAGCAATTGGACGCCTCACATAAGCCTCACAACCCCAAATCTTTAGAAAAGATAAATTGGGACGCCCACCCATATCTCATAAGGTGTCTTTTCTACACCTTTCAAGGAATACGGTTCAATATGAATGTCATGTTTCTAAAGCATAGCCCCGTAAGTATTTTGAAGATCGCATTGACTCATCATTGATCGAACCATATCTAATAGAGTTCGATTTCTCCTTTCGTAAATATCATTCCATCGAGGAGTTCCTGAGGAGTCAATTGTGAAACGATTCCACAATCCTTAAGATAATCATCAAACTCTCGCTTAAATATTCACCTTCTCGATCGATCAAGGATTTTAATATTCTTGCAAGTTCGATTTTGTACTTCATTCTTATACTCTTTGAACTTTTCAAAAGATTCAGATTTGTACTTCATTAAATAGACATATCCATATCATCAAGTCATCTCAGAAAAGTAATGAAATACAAATAACCTCCTCTCGCCGATATGCTAAAAGGACCAGATACATCGGTATGTATAAGGCCCAATAGCTCATCGCCCTTTCCCTTTACTCGTGAAGGGGCCTTTGTCATCTTACCCAGTAAACAAGAATCACACGTGTCAAAAGATTCAAAAGAATCAATGTATCCATCTTGATGGAGTTTTGAAATGCGTTTTTCATTTACATGGCCTAAGCGACAATGCCAAAGATAGGTTGGGTTCAAATCGTTAGATTTAAACTTCTTGGTATTTATGTTATAGATGGGCTCATTTGTTAGAGACTAGGTGTCTAGAGTATAAATGTCATTTAATTGACGAGCAATGCCATATAAAATGTCATTTTTATAAATGGAAATACTTCTATTCTCAATAGAAAATTTAAATCCATCATTCTCTAAACAAGTTAAAAGAAATAATGTTCCTACCATAAGAGGTACATAATAACAATTTTGAGTTCCAAATGAGCCCAGAGGTAAAATAAGATCATAAGTCCCCACGGATAAAGCAACAACTCTTGCTTCATTTCCTACGCCAAGCAGTCGATCTCACTGACATCAATCTTCTAGTCCTTCTAAACTCGCACATTAGTACAAATGTGAGTCGCAGCTCCAGATCTAATACCCAAGATGCGTATGAGTAAAATTGATTTCTATAACAAACATACCAAGAAGTAGTCCCACTATTCTTCTTCTCTTCAGCTTTTCCAAATAGAGTTTGCGCCTTTTCCAATGACCGTGTTCATTACAAGGAAGCAAACTCCTCCTCGGTGCCTTAGTCTTAGCTTTAGGCTCGGGCTTGACTTGACTGGGTACTTTACCTTTGTCCTTTGTTGTGCCCTTCTTCTTGAAACCTTTTCCTTTAAGTTCTCTTCAGCAGTTTTCAAGATCTCATGCAATTCATCAATGGACTCTCCATATTATGCATGTTTTAGTTAAGAATGAACCGATCATATTCATCACCAAAGATGCTAGAATAAGATCAGCTGCCAATTCTCGACTAACAGTGCACCTAATTTCTCAAGATGATGAATGTAACTCTTCATCTTAAGAACATGAGCACTCACGGGTGTGCCAGAGTCATCTTGCATGAATTCAATGCCTTAGTGGTTTGCTTGCTCTCAAACATAGCTTTCAATGAAAGCAAGCATATCATAAGCTTCCATTTCTCTAAATCCTTCCAAGGTCGAGATCATGGCGCCTAACATAAGGCATGACACATCTGTGGAGTCATTGATATGCTTCATGTAAGCATCCTTTTGAGCCTTAGGTGCGCTTGTCGGTGGTTCTCAGTGGATAGGTTCTTCTAAGACATAAAGCTTTCTTTCTTGCTGAGAACAATTCTCAAGTTCCTATACCAATCTAGGAAATTTGTTCCACTAAGTTTTTCTTTTCTAAGATAGATCGATAGATAGGTTTGTGGATGGAGTAGCCATAATCTACAAAAATTATGCAATAAGGGTCAACATTCTTATTATTACGAGGTATTAGCCCCACTCAAATAAATAACCCTCAATTGAAAAATGGGAGAAACAAGATCCATATTTTACTAAGTCCTAAGAAAGCTTTGGCTTAACACTCAAAACTTAGTTATTTAGGTAGAAAACTCTTTTCAATTACATCACATGTAACTCTTGATGGGCTTATGTTAAAATACATCTTATGTAATCGCATGTATGTAAAAACCCAATCTTATGCCCTAAGCCCAAAACCGCTTTTGATTGCTTAGTTAAGTTTAACCATACTTTACCTATGAATAGCACCATTATTCAAATGTCTTCCTAGATGATCCCCACATGCCTTGCTTTGGCAAAACCCACATAAGGATAAGCTAGAGATAAACATTGGTAAAGATTTATGGAAGGCATATAAACTTAAAATTATGAAGAGGGTCGTTTAAGACATTACGAAGGCTATTAATTTTATAAAGAATTATGGAAGATTACAAAACGCTTGTTACAACCTTGGTTTGATTCTAATTGTTGATTTGAAAAATTAACTTAATAATTCAACTCTTGAAAAATTAAATTAAATTCCAAAAATCCTTTCCTAATAAATAATCCTTTGAAAACAATTTTTCAAATTTTAATAAAACACCTTTATTATTATTAGAGTATTTATTAATTTAATCTCTATTAAATTAATAAAAGAGAAATTAGGGTTTTTAAAACAATTTTAAAATAAAATTTAAAAAAAAAAGGGAAGGGACGCGTGGGACGTGCCCACGTCGACACGCGCCCGTCGTCTTCTCCAAGCTTCCTCCTCTCTCCCTCCACGTTTTCTCTCTCCTTTTCTTCTGGATTTTTCTTCCACTACTCCCACGTTTCCACACGACCTTCTCCACGATGTTCAACCTTCACACACGTCGGATTTAACAAAAACGTGAAGCTTCAACCGTGGGTCTCCACCCGACGATTCTCGTAGCTCGTGGAGTCACCGGAGACGCCAACAGATGTGATGTGCGACGCCCATCTATGGCGTCGCACGCCGTGGGTCGTCACCGATGGGCGATAATCACCCATCGGTTGTGTTCTTTCTCAACACAAATGGGGGGCAAAAGGGAAAAAAACGCAGAACATTGCAAAAGCAACCCAAAAAAAAAAAGCAGATCAAATGGGAGAATAAAACGCAAATAGCAGATACAATGGATGTATACGAACAATCTGAAAAAATTTCCAGAAACTTAAGCATGTGATTCAATCCAAATGCAAGCACTTACAGCAGCCAAAAAATCATAAATTAGGGTTAAGAAGATTTGGGGGATTTCAAACCTAAAAGGCAACTAGCGTAAAGAGTTAAGAAATCCCTAACACACATAGATGGTCATCGACAACCACGTATGAAAAATCCGAATCACCACAAGACATGTATCGATAATAATGATTTCAAAACCACTTAGCAATCAGATATGCTAGAAGACAAGTCCAGATCACGATCAACGACAACACAAATCGATTGAAACAATTTCCACTTCGGAAACTATTTCCAACACGATATACATTAAAATGTAAACCTTTTCTACAAAGATAGCGCTTCAAGCATCAAAACAAATCAACAATAAAATCAAGCCTCTAATCCAAGATTAACGATTAAACTCGGCTCGATACCACCGTTGATCGCAGACGGTCCGAGTATTCATAATACATCGCGAAAAGACCATATTAGTACATCACGATAATCGAAAACATGAAGGATTAACAAAATACCTTATTTTTGTGGGTGGATTGCTTCTTTTCGATTCCAAGACACCGCAAATCGCTAATGCCCTCTACCGTATCCACACGAGCATGCACGATCCGGTTATGATCAGAGTGTGCTAGCACGCCCCAAACACTTTTCAACGCCGCACGATCTATCTCTTCGATGGCGCTAGGTTTCTCGACAATCGAGTCCTTAACCTATTGAGACCTAAGCTTCTATTTATAGAGAAACCCTAATCCCATTTAGGTTCCATTAAGTTTCGGCCCATTATATCATATATAATAAAAGCCCGACAACTTAATTCAATCTAGCCCAATAAATATATCTAAATATATATATTCAATACCTAATAAATTAGGCCCAAGAGAATAAGCCCATATCACATAACTCTTTATATGCGACCCTGTAGGCTCATTTGATGTTGGCAATGGGCTTGATCACACTTCAAGGCCCATAAGTCATAAGTGGCCTCTAGCAAGACATTATGACTACCTAAATCAAATGAGGATCGATAATCCGATTTAACTCAGAACCATGGTTATAGGTTCGATCCTTTGTAACACGATATCAAGATTAATCACAAGGCATGGTACATGTCAACCTTCGATTAATCATAGTTTTCGATCCCCAAGTTGATCGATTATAACAAATGACATTGATGACTCTTCATCAATTCATTTGAGCACGCCATGCATTTCTTCACCACACTTGTCAAGAGGCCCAAATGATATCTCTCTCATTTAAGAGAGGTACAAATCCCATCTACGCTATTCACATCCCTCCGCATGATTCATTTGATGTCCAACATAAGACTATTTGTTATTCGGTTAAAATAACTTAGTCTAATATCAAAACACCGAATTCCTCATGTAGGGAACCATGATGACTTCAGTCAAAGGACTAAAGTCAAACCATATTAAGAATCACTAATGACATGAAACCATGTAGTATTCTTTATGTGGGTCGGTCCAATATATGTTCTCTAACATATATCTATGTTTCGATTTGATATCTCATATCCATGATCAAGAAACGTGATCATCAATCGTAACACATACTAGTCTTAATTCATTATTGTTCCACCAATAATGATCGACTGTGGACTGCCTAGAATAGTGTTATAACACTTATGGTTTTACTATCAAGTCACATACTTGATGACATAAGTCTAATACCATTTATGGAATGTAAATCACATTACATAATTTCATACATGCATATATGAAAGGAATACCTCATAATATATTATTAACAAGTCATAATGTTAATACATGAATCACAAATATCCATTGGCCTAAGGTACACTACTAATGTGATCAAACCCTATATAGAGGGATGATCGGTTCTTCATCGATCTTCATGACAAGTAGACCGATATTTTGTTCAAGTATGCTTCAGGTGCTAGATTTCAAGTCGATCCTAGAGAGTCTCATTTTATTGTTGTTAAAAGAATTTTGAGATATCTCGCAGTACTACCGATCTTTGCTTAATGTTCGAGAAAGGTAAAGATTTCAGTTAATCGATATATTGCGATGCGGACTATGCGGAGATAGAATCGAAAGGAAAAGCACAAGTGGAGGATGTCACTTTTTGGAGGAAATCTAGTCTCCTCGTCAAGCAAGAGACAAAGCTCAATTGTTCTATCAACCGTCAAGGTAATATATGTCCGTCGCAAGTTGTCGCCACGACGTCAGGATCAAGTATCAACTCAAGACTATTCAGTTCAAGAAGAGGAGATTCCAATCTATTGCGACAACACCAGTGCAATCAATCTATCAAAGAATCCAATTCAGCATTCCAGAGTGAAGCATATAGAAGTCAGACATCACTTCCTGAGAGACTATGTTCAGAGGAAAGTGGTGCTTCTACAATTCATTGAAACAGAGCTTCAGTGGGCAGATATCTTCACTAAACCACTGAGTGAAGAACGGTTCCAGAAGATAAGACACAACATTAACATGGTTATGTTAAGTGAGCGGTCAGGACTAAAGTAACGTCAAAACTAACGACGTTAGTTACAGTGAGTTACAGCTAGTAACTTCTCTCACAAGGAAGATTTTTTGAGGGAAAAATCTGATAATCTCGAGGTTCTTAATGATTCTAGAACTCACCGGACCATAATCCTACAAGTAGACTGAAGGTGAAATTATTGCGGTCTTTTCATCATCTCCTGACGGTTCATTTCTGTTTTATCAATTCTCTCAGAACATCTCACTCAAAAAGCTCTCCAGAAGACAGTTTTTGTTCTACATAATGGAAGCAGCTATGATTTATGGAAGACATGTGAACTTTGAGTCACTAAGAAGTGACGACATGGATGTAGAACCAGAAATCATAAGAGCTGGTTGGAGGAACTTCTTCCAGACGCAAGAACCAGTATACACGAATGAGGTATATGAGTTTTGGAAGAACGCTCATCTAGTAGAAAACACCATCGTATCTTCTGTAGATAGAATATCTGTTATTGTGACAAAGGAGCTTATAAAGAAGGTGACCGATTGTCCATCGGTTGGTGAGAAATTGTCTACCAAAGCCGGATGGATGTCCCAAGTCAGTATGAAAGAAGAAGATATCAGAAGGCAACTATATGGCACAAATGATCCATAGGAGAGGAAGACATCCAATTTGATTCCAAAGGCTAGGGTGCTTCACGCAATTTTGTTTAATTGCATTCTACCCGTAGTCTGTTCAAGACATTTGGTGACCACTCGATGAACAATGTCGTTTCTACCCATCAATCGAATCCCATAGATTTACCCTTCTTAATCCTTCATTATATGATTAAAGGGATAAAGGAATCAACTAGTTATCCTTATGGTATGCTTTTGACGAGGATTTTATGAACCAGATTCGCCCCGCACTGTGGATTTGAAGAGTTGTTCTGTGAAGAGCAAGATCGATGCACACACGATACGGCGAATGGGTCCGAGCACAGAGACAAAGACCAAGCCGACTCTTTATGAAGTCAAGAATCAAGGGAGCGATATTCAAGAAGACTCCCACTTCAAGTTCTCAATCTCCAATGAGTACCAAGTCGCTCATGGATGAACCAAGGAGAGTGTTAGAAGACCTCTCATTAAACAGTGAGTCCTCATCTCAAGAAAGCCAATCCCAGAGGATGTAATAAAGTGCACCAAAAGACGAGGAGAAAGTCTTTTGAGCGAAGTTGTGAAGAAAGCAAAGAGATCACCGAGGATTAGGACTCTGAGGCAACAAGAAGAAAAGATTGCCAGAGAATAGAGTCGAGAAGAAACCTCTCAATCTTGTGCACTCAGAGCCATAAGATCCTTAGTCTCTATTTTGGAAGAAGACACAGCCAGAAAATCCAAAGAGACTGAGAGGAAGAGAAAATCAAAATCTGAGAGAGGAAAATCTCCAGCAAAGAAATCGGTAAGATTGACTGAAGCAGAGGCAAAGACTAAGAAGGTTAGTCGAAAGAAGACCATTTCAACTGCTGAGGAAGTTAGTCAACAGAAAGAAACTATTGATGATGTTCAAGAAGAAACAGAAACTGAGCAGTATACAGTTCAGGAAATCCCTATTGTTCAACAGGAGGAACCAGTGGGGGAATGCACGGTTCAGGAAACACCTATTGCTCAACAGGAGGAACCAGTGGAGGAAAGCCCGATTCAGGAGACTCCTACTGGAGCACAACAAGAGGCAACAACAATATCAGATTCGGATGATGATAAACCGTGTCTGATGGTATACAACTACCATAAGTTTTTGAGGAAACAGAAGTTGAAGATCAAAATGGTGGAAGTAGTTACCAGAAGTAGGACTGCTATTGCAATCAGTGTTCAACCAAAGTGAAGAAGATAGGATCGAGTACAACCTATGGAGATTAATAGTAACACATGGCAGTTACTCAAAGAAGATGAAAAGATCTTCTACGATACTTTGAGGTTTGCTGCTACTATGCCATATCCTTCTAAACGTCCCTGCCAACCGTGTACTATTTTTCCAATCACAGAAAACACAAAGATAATGGTTGCACCAGATATACAACCAAGATATCCACTAGATTTGACTAGGGGGAAGTCAAAATTATTTCCTGAAGAAGATGCCAGTGATGATCTGTCCGCAGATCAAATTGCAGAAGAAGTGCGAAGAATTGATAAGGCATGCGCTTCAATGTAATCCAGATAAAGCGAAATGCAATTTATACTAATAAGGAAGAAGACCGCCCAAGAGGGGAAGAATAAGAACAAGAACATTTATTGAGTACCTTGTTCAGACAGCTTCTACGATTAGCCCTTTGTCTAATACATCGCCTATTCAATCACAAGCATTACCCCGCAAGGAAGACGATTCGATGTCGCCTGCTCTTTTGACTTAAATCTTCCTGAAGTCAAACGCTCATTCGCCCACCTACCTTTGAGATCAATGAAGACTACATTCCATCCGCCGATGCTTACACTACTTCAATTCCCTTCACCTCCATCGCCAGATGTTGATCAAGCCTCCTCATCGGCTGATCCACCGATGAAGTTAGCGATTACGTGGTGAACTCAACGACATGAAGGAGACAAAGGAATTATCCGAAAAAGATGATAGCGAATCGCCAAGAGTCAAGATCGTTAATCATTTTTATTATAACAAATAGGGAGAGCATAAAAGAAGAAAATGAATGTAAGAGGAGAGGATGTTCGACAAAGAAGGTGTGACCACAATGCACAAAGATAGGAAGAAGATAAGTTTTGTTTTACTTTTGCAATATCTATAAATTTTGTTTTCTTTTCAGATATAATTTGTTATACTCAAAAGGGGAGATTGTTAAGTCAAAATAATGACTTTACATAAATATGATTTTGATGTATAACAAAAGAGATCAAATGCAAAGAAAACAAAATGCATTTAAGTCGGACATGCATTTAAGTTTCACATGCATAAACTCGTATACGCAAGTTGAAATAATCAAGTCGGATACGCATTTAATTAAGACACGCATTTAAGTTGAAACAGTTAAAGTCAACATGCATTTAAGACGATATGCATAATGAAAGACGCGGAAAGATGTAGACGCTGAGCAACGCAGACGCAGACGCAGACGCAGATGCAAAAGCAGACGCAGACACAGAAAAGAAGTAGACGCAAGAGTCAGTTCGAGTTAGTTACAGAACTCAACTGATTATCCGTTTCTTTCAAGATTCAAGATTCAAGAATCAAGAATCAAGAAGCAGTTGGAGACGAAGGCTATAAATACAAGTCGAAGTCGAAGATTGCAAAGTTACAAAGAGTTACAAAAAAGTTACAGGCATACACAACAGTTACAAAAAGTTACATACTTACAGATACTTACACGAAATAGAGAAAAATTACTACGTGAAAAGTGATTTAATGAGTGCTATTTTTCCAGAATAAGTGTTCAAATATTTTAGAGAAGAAAAGTTAGACAGATAGCTCGCAAAGGCTAAGTGAAAGAATATCGTTGTAGAGACTCAAGAGGCTCGTGGAAAGAATACTTGTAACGATTGAAGAGATAGTGAAATCTTAAAAGAAACTCTGAGGACTGGACGTAGCCCACGGTTTGGGGTGAACCAGGATAAATCTCCGTGTCTACCACTCTTACTCTCTATCTCTATTTTAGTTTCAAAATTTATCATTACTTAGTTTATATATATATATAGTATTGAAAATTTTTATTAATCGTAATCTATAAAATTCAGAAAGAATTTTATTTCTAACAAATAGTTTTCAAAAGATTTATAAAAGGGAATACACAATTCAACCCCCTTCTCGCATTCTAATATCGCTTTCTAAGTCAGATTAACGTATGATTCACTTCAAAAGGGTTTAGAAAAAATGCCCCTATTATACCCACAAATCTAGGTATTAATGCAGCTTTGAAAAAGAATCTATACAAGTTCTAGAGGCCAACCAAGCTAGGTAGAAATCACACAAGATGAGAAAGAAAAGGAAGGCTCAAAATTCCTTCCAACAAGGTTTTATCTAAGATATTTCTTTCCTCAAATCAAGTTATACCACAAGGTTAATAACACTGCACCAAAGGTACTCCATTATGCTAATCAACTAAGAATAAAAATTACTCAAATCAAAAACGTATTCAAACCTTGACATGTCAATATTCCCATGCATAAGCAACAAGGATTTGAAAACAAAACCCAAGGACTGCAAAAGTCAAGTGAGTGGATGTCAATTTAGCTCAGCCAAACAAACAGTGTCTCAATAAAATGGCAATCCAAGCAGTGGGCAATCTAAGCAGTAGGAAAAAATTCAACAAAATCAATCCCTCCCCCACACTTAATCAATACATTGGCCTCAATGTAAGAAAAACAATTTTAGGCAAAATGGCAAAAACAAGGGGAAACTAACTAATAATAACAAAATAAACAACAACTACTTCCCATCGAAAGGTTCCTTCCCCACACTTATTTCAAACTATCTCAGCAACAGATACCACCATTAATATAATAGAATAAAAGAGAAAGGTGGAAGGAACAACCGTGGATTAAGGAGGTCTTTGATCCTCATGGTAGTGCTTAAGCAGATGATCGTTGACTTGTGAAATATGACCATTAGCTTCATCCAAGAGCTCTCACTGCTCCAAATGAATGTACCTTTGTAACTTTGAAAGGGCCTCCCACTTGGTGACGAACTTTCCAGGCATCAATTTTAGTCGAGCCTTGAACTTTAGAACCTTGTCATCTTCATGGAATTCTTTCCTCAGAATCTGTTTGTCATGAATCATTTTTAGCTTATCCTTGTAGATTCTGGCATTATCATAAGACTCAAGTCTCATCTCTTCAAGTTCTTGGAGTTGCATTCAGAAAATTTTGGTTTTGAATTATGAAAAATGTTATTTTATGGTGGATAGTGGCATAGTTTTAAGTCATCACATCTCTCAAAAGGGGATTGAGGTTGATAGAGCCAAGATTGAAATCATTTCTTCACTTCCTTATCCTACTTGTCTAAAAGAATTGAGATCTTTCTTGGGGCATGCGGGGTTTTATCGACGCTTTGTAAAGGATTTTAGTAAAATTGCTTTACCCCTTTCTACATTGTTGAAAAAAGATATTGATTTTCACTTTGATGATAAATGTAGACATGCTTTTAATACTTTGAAGTCTTTGCTTGTTTCACCTCCTATTTTGACTGCACCTAACTGGGATTTTCCTTTTGAGCTATCATGTGATGCTTCTAACTTTGCGCTTGGTGCTATGCTTGATAGAGGAGGAAAAGCAATCAGAGTGATAAATTTATGCCTCTAAGACACTTCGACTTTCAAGTGAATTATACCACTACCAAGAAAGAACTTTTGCTATAATCTTTGCTTTGGATAAGTTTAGACAATATCCGATAAACTCTCGAGTGGTTGTTTTACAGATCATACAAACAAAGCAGATTTGTTCAAGAAGCCCCAATCTAAACCAAGACCGCCGAGATGGGCGTTAATGCTACGAAGTTTGATATTGAAATACGGGAGAATGGAGCAGAAAATCATGTTGTCGACCACCTTAGTCGACACCAAGGCACTAAGGAAGTTGATTCTTCCGATTCATCGTTGATTCTTTTCCGATTTCGCACTTTTGCCTTGGCGACAGAGCCTCGACTCGACATTGTTAATTACATTGTCGCCGATTTTGTGCCTCCTTTATGTCTAAGTTTCAGTTGATAAGTCAAGAGGGAGGCAATATACTATACCAGGATGCTCCAATTTTTGAAAGCAATGCAATGATCGATAATCCGACGATGTGTTCCTAACAATGAGATCCACTCTATCCTTACCTTTGCACATTCTTTATCTTGTGGGGGCATTTTAGTGCTAATAGGATGCTAGAAGGTTTTAGAGTGTGGATTTTATCGCCTACTTTGTTTAAAGATGCTTATACTTTTGCAAGTCTTGTTATAAATGCCGAGGTTTAGAGTCTGGTAAAAGCATGAAATGCCTTTAAGACCTATGCATTTTGTGAAATTTTTATGTCCTGGGCATGGATTTTATGGGTCCCTTTCTCCGCTATTTGGGTTTTCATATATATTACTTGCAGAGATTATGTATCTAGATGGGTAGAGGCAAGTGCTAATTAGGAAAGATGATGCTTCATCATACAAATTTTTACGTGCTTATATTTTTGCAGAGACAAAGATTCCAAGAGCAATCGCCAAGGACCAAGGAACACATTTCGCAATAGGACTATCAAGTCTTTACTTGCTAAATATAGAGTTAATAACAAGTGGCTACCTTACCACCCTCGCATAAATGGGCTAATCAAGTCTCCAATCGGAAGTGAAGCGATACTAGAAAAATTGTGAAGCCATCCCAAAAGATTGGAGTGAAAGGCTCGAGGAGGCACTATGGGCTTACAGGATCGCCACAAGACCCCTATAGGCATGTCCCTTTTCGTTGCTTTATGGCAAGTCTTGCCATTTACCTATGGAGATCGAACACAAATCTTATCAGGCGATCAAGGCATGTAATGTAGACCTTGAATCTTCACTTGAAAACCGACAATGCAACTCCAAGCCCCCTTTGCCATCGAACCAATGATTAAGATAAATTAGCCACGATAATTCATTGAAGTCGATGCCGACGTTAAGCTCGATCGTCAGCCATGAAGGTGGGAATGATGGTTTTCGATTTGAGGAGTTGAGAACCAATAACGAAATCAGATCCCTTTCTTTCTTTCTATACACGTTTTTGCTCTTCTATTTCCCAAAACCACGCACATATATGCACCACGCCATACGCTTCTTCTTGCATTTTGGTTCCAAAGACGACGCTTGCCTATGCCACTCACCTCACACTTCTCGCTTTTTCTCTCTAGCAACAAGAATTTCACAACCCACGCCTAGCCTCTAACTCACTCAGAGTCACACACTAGCCACACCAACAACGCCCAAATTCAATGATCCAACTCGACTATTTCGTGATGTGACTAATTATGTTAACTCACTCAAAACTCTCCTGTAGAACACTCTCATCCTCGCCAACGACGCAAGCCAACAACACCGCCTACATACAAACCAGCTCTCCACTCTTCACCGATGCACGCCGATACATAACACACCTCTCACCACACTACACAAAGACGACACTAATCACAACTCCTCCACTTTAGCAAGCCACTCACAACCTCCCACCTAAGGTAGCCTTACGCAGAAACCATCGCCCAACATGACTCTTCAAGACCACACACTCCACACTACTCTTCTTTCCTTTTGATTTTTTCTTCATTCACGCCCCAATGCCCAACAGCCATCTTTGTTTTATACTCACACACCAACGCACTTCAACTCTTCCCCCACAAACGTCGCCTGCTACCTCTTTATTTTTGCTTAGCTACTCATCAAGCAGCCCACCATTTTGGCTTGTGATATATTTTTCAAACCACTCATGTAGCCCTTCACATTTCTCACCCCACACACCACTCTCACGTCCACTCAAGTCACTCACATGCAGCAGCCCCCACAAGCTTGTTGCCTCCTTTTCGTTCAAAGCCTCCACATTGCCTAGTCCATAATGTTTTTATTCCTCTAACAATACAATCATACTCTTTTAATGCTTTTTGAATTTTAATTTCATCAAATACCCTACAACAAAATTTTAAAATAAAGTAGCATCAATTGTCCAAAAATCAATTTATTATAATTAAACCAAAATCCTACTATTTTTTCCTTATAAACACAAGTTAAATGTTACACAATAATTCAAATAATATTCAAATAAAGCCATAAATACCAATTTTATTGACAAAACCTCATCCAAAAGATATAAAATTATATTTGAATAAATGAGTTTATCAGTTTCATTGCTCATCAATAAACAAGCATGCAACTCTTCATCCGAAAACGATGCAACGCTTTCTTTGTTTCGTAAACTTCAACCAAGTGGAGAAATAATCTAAACAAAGATCAAAATAAAACTTTTCCAGAAACACGTTGAACGTCTTCCACATTTCCAGAAACTCTTGAAACTCTTTTCAAATTTCTAGAACCGCATGCAACTTTCCCAAATTTTCAAAAAAATTGGAAATGTCCAGAAGCTTATCAAACACATCCAAACGTTTTACATCGTTTCCAAACACAAAGGAACGCAATCCATATATCCGTAAACACATGAAACATTTTTCGCTTTAAACGATATCATCATATTGCACCTTTTGTTTCCAAACTCTTTTCAGACAAAACAAAATTTCTAGGAAAATGGAACAACAAAACATACAAAATAGTTAAGAGCAACTAAAAACATTTTTCCATATTTTACTTAATCAATATGCAATCTGTTGTATATTAAAATCAAATCAAAACATATTCAATTTTATGAATCAAAAATAAAACTGTTAAAGGTGGCTTTGATACCACTGTTGGAAAATATACGTAAGATCAAATCTAAACGTAGCGGAAATAATTTAAAATTTTTCACAGAATCAACTTTAACATAATTAGATTCGAAATATAAAACAAGAAATTGATAAAGTTAAACTAACCTTTTTCTGATTCCTGATACAATATCTTGCTTCTCCGAAATTGTCAAATCCACGAGCCGTTCAATCGTCCGGCCTCTAACGGTATCCACAGATCTTCTAGGAGAAAAACTCAAATCAAATTTAAGAGGAAAAACTTGTTAGAAGTGCTAGCTCCAATTTGTTCTAATTTTTTTTCCTTTTTATATGAAAATTTTATTTTCATATCTCGATTTTATTAAAATTACAACTAAAGTCAAACTTTAATTATAATTATTAATAAATCCTAATAAGATCAAATATCACAGAATGACCCTTAAAGGTTCTAAAATTTCAATTAAGTCCAACTTAATTCTAATTTCATTTTCTTCTTTATAGACCTTTTATGTGTGACCCATTAGGTTCCTAATATGTTGGCAATGATTATAAATCATAATTTAATTCATATTAGAATCGATAAATTAAAACTCCTTTTAATTTATCTTTAATTTCTAATTAAACAATTTATAATTTACTCTAAATAATCCAATCATATTTGTTCTTGCTAATTAGTAATGATTTATAATTGATATTTGAAAACCACTTTTCAAATTTCAATTTACTCGCTAGAGATTCTCAAAATCATTACTAATCAAGAACAAGAGAACATTCATCCTAATTACTTTAGGATAACGAATTCTTTATCGATTTACTCAACTATCTCCACATAGTTCATACTATATCCAATAACTACCAATTGAACTATTCCAAAATAGAACATAAGTAGCATCAAACATAGTAATTCCTACACGAGATAACTTTGGTAATCTCAAGTCTAATGATCAATTATACAACCATCATAATGAGATAATCCATGTATACACAAGTAATGTTCCATTTGGGATTCTCATAATAGGTCTGCTCAAGTGAACTTATTCTCTAATAAGCACCCACATATTTGTTTAAGTATCTCTATACTTTAATCTATGAGATCGATTACTTTCTTCATAAGAAAGAAACAAATATGTGCTAGTCTAACCATTTCATCAATACCCCATCTTGATGAAACTATCACTAGGATCGTTTAAGAATAATACAAAATGCAATTTGAATCTCATAATTATAATCACATTATAATTTCTAATTGCATAATAATTATTTCAGGGATTTTATCGTTATGATTAATAATTAAATAATTAAAATGCACAAAGATAAAGAATGCCTTTTATTGAATAAAACAAATTTTATACAATTAAAAGTACAACCAAAATTGACTGCAAAGGCATAAACCAACAATAACATCATCATTCATTGGAATCAAAATATATGCAAGATCTAAATTACTATTTGTATCAATTAAACAAATTGTTGGAATTCTCGATATGATACATTCTCGACAAGCTTTCTAGCAAAGCAAGCACTGCATTTTAATACAACAGAAGTATTGCGACCTTACGAGTTCAAGCCAGGCTCAGCCTAAGTGTTGGCTAAGAGATTCCAACTCAACCTCAAACATTTGCAAATCTTGAGAAATTCTGAAAGACTCGAAATGAATACTAGAACTAGAGACTCTTAAGGACCCCTCACACCACTTGTAGAAAAGAATTGGTATGATATTAGTACGGGTGAATCGACATCTGAAAATGAATGATCTGATTAATAGTGTCGATCCTAGATTGTTGCACTATGTTTATTTAATCTATAAGTTTTAGTTGATGTAAAATGGAGTCTAAAGTTTTGTTTACAAGCAATTATAATTGTTTCTTAAATTCTTCGAATCGTCCATACGTCAAGACTGTTAGTGAATATATAAAATTAATGAAGTTGGTCTCACACAACAGCTTAAACTATTGTGATCAAACAGTTACTTAACATGGTATCAGAGCCTTTGTAACTCAAATCTACCACCTATCTATTATTCAACACAAGGTAAAGTGAGTTTGTGCAAGTTTCAAATCCAAAGGGCTTTCACTTGAGGGGGTATGTTAATGAATATATAAAACCAATTAAGTTGGTTTCACACAATAGTTTAAGCTATTGTGATAAAACGGTCACTTAACAAAGATAATTGAGAGTGAATCTAATTCAATTTATTAATATTAAATTTGAATTAACGCATTTATTATAATTGATTGAATATCAAAATTTATTATATTTGATTTTAATTAAAATGAACTTATTAATTTTAACAATAATAATTTGTTTAGGTCAAATTTGTAGAATTAGGTAAAGTTTTAGAACATTTATTCACTAACTTGCAATTTGGTGGATCTCATCCCAGAATGGGATTGTCCTATAGAATATGTTATATTTGCAGTTATTTTAGATTGATTTCAATCTCCTTTACATTTTACTTATCTCGATTATGTTGCAATTTCTATAAAAAATCGACAAGAATATTTTATTCTTCAAAGAAAGCAGATAACAAATAAGCAAATTATTAAAAAAGGTGAGTTAATATTTTTATAAATGTAGAAACTTTGACAATAAAAGTTTTGCTAGTTGTAGTTTCATGATTTATCCATTTTATGTAAGGATAATTATTTAAATAATTAGACTAAATTTTAATTTAATATGAATACTTTGATTTTTTTTCAAAATTTGAATTCTAATTCTAATTTTAAATTTTCTTTTATTTATTTATGTAATTATTTGTTGATGTATTTAGTTATTTTCTCTTTAAATTGTTTTTTTTGTTTTTGGTGACTTCACGCTTGCCTCCTGGGGATGTTACGGTAATGGAATGTTTTTTTATTGGGGTCCATAGGCCCGATAGGGCAAAGACCAAACCGACCTAATTTAGAGGTAGCTCGAAATGGAGATAACCCAACTCGCCTCAACCAATTTATTTTAACTTAAAATGTAAACTAATTTTATAAAAATAAAAATAATAATGTATAGTATTTCATGCTTCCAATTGATTAAAAACTCTTTAAAATTAAATTTTGTTCAAATTTCATGAAAATTTTAAGATAATAATACTTATTTTTAAATATTAAGTTATTAAATAAATTACTTATTCAATTTATATTTTATTATATATAATAAAATTAATTAAGAAAAATTTTAAAATTTAGTGTTACGTATAATAGTAACAATAATTTTACATTGAAAACGACTACAAATTTATTATTTTATAAATTTATTTATTATAAATATATTTAAAATAAAATATAATTTTAATAATTTACATTAAATTTTGTTATGTAGATAAGGTCTAAGACGGCCTAACAATACATAGTCTTGTCTTAACTAATAATGAACTTGTTATAAAACTGAAACTAAAATATAAGAATATTTGGGAGAGGAGAATTCTTCTTATGAAAAAAATAGTGTATCTTACATCAAGTTAACCTTCTATTTATAGTACATTTTAACCACCTAATACACATGTGACCACTTACTCTATATATGTTATCGTGTTAGGTAAAACCTAACCAATAACCATCTACCCCATTCTTGTGTTAGGTAAAACCTAACCAATAACCATCTACCTCATTCTGTGTTAGGTAAAACCTAACCAATAACTACCTACTTCATTCTTGTGTTAGGTAAAACCAAACCAAATCCATATGTACACTAACTATAAAATGTGCATCTACAATTAGTGGTACACCATATTATTTCTATCTTTATAACACTCCCCTTGGTGTGCCATATAATTGTCTCTTCTCCGCCTTTAAACGATTTGGTGTTGCTCGTTAAAAACCTTATCGAAAAACCCGGTGGGATAAAAACCATGATAAGGAAAAAGAGTGAATCGCATAAGCTCCCCTCATTTAACACAATGAGCTCTTCCTCATAAATTTCTTAGATGTCGATTCCAATCTCGTGGACATGCTTCACGAAAGGTATAGTAGGAAGTGCCTTTGTGAAAAGATCCGCAGATTGTTGCTTGATGAATATCTTGGATGTTGATTTCTTTGCTCTTGTCGATGGGTGAATTGGAAAATTTCGGAGGATATGTTTGGTTCTATCACTTTTGATATAACCTCCTTTATTTCGAGCGATACATGCTTGCATTGTCTTCAAATATGATTGTTGGTTCTTTGTTGGTAGATAAGCCCAAGTTGTTAAAATGTGGTGCGCCATTGACCTTAACCATACACATTCTCGACTTGCTTCATGAAGTGCAATGATTTCAGCATGATTTGAAGAAGTAGCAACAAGTGTTTGTGTCGTGAACGCCAAGAAATTGCAAGTGTTTCCATACGTAAATACATAACGGTTTGGGATCCGGCTTTATGCGGATCGATAAGTAACTCGTGATCTGCGATAACCAACCAAAACTTGTTTTGCATTTTAGTGTAAAATAATCCCAAATCAATTGTACCTCAAGATAGCGGAATAGATGTTTAATTCCATTCCAGTGCCTTTTCGTAGGAGATGAACTAAATCTTGCTAGTAGATTAACAGCAAAAGCTATATCAGGTCTAGTGCAATTAGCAAGATACATGAGAGCTCCTATCGCACTTAGATATGGCGTTTGAATTAAGAACTTCTTCGCTTTCTTCAAGGGCTTAAATGGATCCTTCTCAACATTAAGCGATCTACCAACCATTGGTGTACTTAATGGAGTTGCTTTATCCATATTAAAACGCCTCAATACATTTTCTCAGATATGTCGATTGATGCATTAAAGATTCCGCTTGGTCTATGTTCAATTTGCAGACCAAGACAATATTTAGTTTTTCCAAGATCTTTCATTTCAAATTCTTCTTTAAGTACACCATTGTTTCTTGGATTTCTTTAAGAAGCACTAATGATATTCAAATCGTCAACATAGATAAATGATAATCACATATCCGGATGTTGTTTTCTTTTATAAAACGCAAGGGCAAATAGGACTATTTACATATCCTTTCTTTAATAGATACTCGCTAGACGATTGTACCACATGCGTCCAGATTGCTTTAGTCCATATAAGGATCTTTGCAATTTGATCTAATACATTTCCTTTGGTTGTGATTTTAATGTCGCAAGCATTTTGAATCCTTCAAGGATTTTCATGTAAATATCACTATCAAGTGATCCGCATGTAAGTCAGAATAACATCCATAAGACGATTTCCAGTTTCAAGAACTGTTTGTCGATTAAATATCTAAACGTAATTGTATCCATAACAGAGAGTATGTTTGTTCATAGTCAATTCCGGGTCTTTGACAAAAACCTCAGGCAACAAGTCGAGCCAGTATCTCACAATCTCATTTTCTCATTTCGCTTTTGAACAAAACCCATTTGTAACCCATGTGCTTTACACTTTGGGGTGTAAGGACAATAGGTCCAAACACATTACGCTTGTTAAGAGAATTTAATTCACTTCAATAGATCTTTCCATTGAACCCAATCATGCCTATTTTGACATTCAATGATAGATCTTGGTTCGGGATCTTTATTTTCATTGAGGATATCACATGCTATAGCATAAGAAAATATTTCATCAATCTCTTTCATATCATTCCGGTTCCATAATTCTTTTGTATGAATATAATTAATTACGATTTCTTGATTAATATCGGCCAGGTCTCTTCCGGGACACTATCCTCATCTTATGTTTCTAAAGGAACATTTTATCTATCTTGGGGTCATTAATCACATTTGCTCCTTTTCTTTTCCGAGGATTTTATCTTTGGAACCGATTGGTCTACCACGCTTCACGCGTGTCGTAGATTCATGAGTGACCATGTTCTCGATTGTCCTTTGGGATTTCAATCGAAAGCAGGAGCATTTACAACCGGTATAAATGATTTAGTCACTCTTTTTGTATCGTGAAATCATCTGTAATTGATTTGCAATTCTTTGTAAATGCACAATTCTTTGTACTTCATTTCGCATTGTTTTGGCGTTGATCAAGATACAATAATGATGGTTCGCACTATGTAATTTCTTTCATCACCGTTTATTATCTCCCCTAATGTCGGAAAGTATTTTCATCAAAATGACAATCAAGAAAACGTACGTAAACATATCACCCGCTTGAGGTTCAAGATATCTAATAATAGATTTACTTTCATAGGTAGATATATATCCCCAATCTTCTTTGAGGTCCCATTTTACTACGTTGTGGTGGTGCAATAGCACATATATCGCATAAACCAAAAATTCTCAAATGGGAGATATTTGGCTCTTGACCAAATGCAAGTCAGTAGTGGGAGTATGTATGATATGCACTTGGTTGGATGCTAATTAATGCCTCAAGATGTAAAATTGCATGACCCCATACGGAAATTGGAAGCTTTGTTCTCATCATCAATGGTCTAGAATAAGCTAAAGGCGTTTAATTAAATATTCAGCTAAACCATTTTGAGTATGCATATGAGCAACAGGATGCTCGACCATAATCTCGATTGACATACAATAGTCATTGAAAGTTTGGGATGTGAATTCACCAAAGATTATCGAAGTCCGACTTTCTTTATTGTATAGTCAAGAAATTGTGCTCGTAATTTAATAATTTGTGCAAGAAATCTTGAAACCGCCATATTACGAGTTGATAGTAGACAAACGTGAGACCATCTCTGGAGGCATCTATCAATACCATAAAATATCGAAATGGTCCACATGGTGGATGAATGGGTCACATATATCACCTTGAATACGCAAGAAAAACAGTGATTCAAATTTTATTTTAGTGGTGATGGCCTTATGATCGGTTTTCCAAGAGAACAAGATGTACATGGACTCTTATTTATTCGAGTAATCATTTTGTTACTCAATGGATGTCCATGTATTCTTAATTATTTTCGCATCATTGTTGATCCTGGATGACCTGACGATCATCGCCAAATAGAGATTATCAAGGATCAATGTGTTTTGCTTTAACTACCATATTAGATTCCATCACATTTATATATGTATAATGCAATCCAAGAGGGAGCATTGGTAGTTTTTCCAATATGTTTATCTTTCCGATTTATGTGTCAGAAGATACATATATTTTATATTTCCTTAGTTGCAGATCGAGTATCATATCGATGAGAATATATATCATTAAAACTCAACAAATTTCTTTTAGACTTTAAGCGCAAATAAGGCATCATGTATTGTGAATTTTGTGCCATTTGGTAATGTGAAATTTGCTTGCTAATTCCTTCAATCAAGTCTCAGGACTCGATATTGTGTTCACAATTGTTTTGTTGGTTTTAATTAAAAGAACCTCTTATCTTTTAGGATAGTGTGCGTTGTATCACTATCCGGTATGCATAAATTATCATTATTTTCCGCCTCTTACGTAATCGATCCATATCAAAACTTCGATATAAAATAAATAATCTAATGAGAAAATTGCAAGAATAAAGAGAAAAAGATGTTATGTTAACTTAAAACAATATCAGAATTGAAACTAGTAACATAACAAGCAATTGAAACCGAAAGTGACATAATAAGCATAATAATACTTCAAACAAACATAAGTACATAATTTTAATTTCCATTGCTATTACCACCAACAATGCCTTGATCCACAAAATCATCAAGAAATCCAAGCATTCAGATATGTAGAGTCATCCAAGGATTATGATTCTCAATGAAATCAAAATCAAAAGTACCAAGGTCGGTTGAATCACCTAAAAGGTGTTGTTCAAGAAAATTCACTTCCTTTTCTTTCCTTTTAAGGATGCTTTGTATAACGACATAGATGTTCAGAACTTGACAAACTTTAGCCCAATGTCCTTTTGTACCACATCTAAGGCAAGAATCTCTCAAGTCCTATAAGAACTTTCATGAACATCATTAATATGGTGCTTGTTATTGTGGTGGCTCGTATTTCTTTCAAGAGAGTTATATGGATAACTTCCCTACCACGCCCACGACCACGGATACGAATGTAGTTACGACCATGGTCACGACCACTACCACCATCACGATTAACGACTAGGCCCATGATGATTTTTTCTTTCATTTCAATCGCAATATTTGCTTCGAAAATCCGCCGCCAAGAGGCGGGATTGATGATTTTCATCAAAAGTTCATTATTCTTCTCATTCAAGGAGGCATGAAATCAGTCGAGTATTTTTAAATCCACGACTCGATATTGTTGTTGCAATGTTACATTTGTTGCGTGGAAG
This sequence comes from Erythroxylum novogranatense, assembly GCA_029891385.1. NCBI lineage: Eukaryota > Viridiplantae > Streptophyta > Magnoliopsida > Malpighiales > Erythroxylaceae > Erythroxylum > Erythroxylum novogranatense. The sequence continues at coordinate 13,790,295 of CM057230.1, read as the reverse complement.
GTAGAGTATGTTTTTCTAACATATCTTCCTCAATGATTGTTTGCCCACAAAATTGTAATATGAGACAATTCTAAACATAAATGAGTTATACTCATCGACCTTTTAAAATCTTGGAAGCGTAAAGCGCTCCATTCATCACGGTAGTTCTAAGTAAAACTTCCTTTTGATGGTCATATCTTTCTTGTAAATTTTCCACAAATGACTTGGATCTTTAATTGAGGTATTCTCTTTTAATTCCTCATCAAGATGACGACGAACGAAGATCATCGCTTTGACTTTATCTTGTTTTGATGTCAGATATTTTCTTTAATGGTATCTAAAAGATCCATTGATTCAAGATGCATTTCGACATCAATCATCCACTAGATATAATTATCGCATCGCAACATCAAGAAAGCGATGAACTCAATTTTGGCAAGATTGGACATGTTGGCAACTATTATACAATAGAGAGAAATAATTAAGACACAGTTATTCAAAGAGATATTACATTAAATAAATTACATGCCTTGTTCAAATACTATGCCAAGAAGCAACATAGGATCATAATACATGGTATTACTAAGAGAAAATATATGCGAACTGAATTATCTAAATTTCTACACTAAGAATGAGACAAAGATATATAATGATTATAATTATACAAAAGATAAAATAATGGACAACATTTGAAAAAATTTTATAAGAAATTTGAGGTAAGAAATAGAGTGCAGGATGAAGTAAATTATAAAGGAGTGGTATCTATTTATAGAAAGAATTTTTTTTACCGTTACCTAGCCGTTATAAAGTTACCGTTATATATATATATATATTATCGTTATATATATATATATATTACCGTTATATATATATATGTTATACATTTTTTATTTTTATTTTTATTTTTATTTTTAAACATCGATGATGTATACTATACAATAAATTACGATATGTATTTAGAGATGGTAATAACTTTTCATTATTAAAAGAAGGTAAAAAATGAGTCGCCTATAATTTGTTTTAATCATATCATAAGTAGAATTAATGTAGATAAAAGAAGAACTTTATTTTAACAACATCGTAATTAGGATAAATAAATGGAAGAACTTACGTTTGTTTCATGACGTAAACCGAATAACGTTCATGCGATGTAGGTAGAGACGGAAGAACCTTACGATTGCTTAATGTTGATAAGTCTAATTTTAGAAATGAGAGCTTCGTACGATAACGTGTTATAAAACCAAACTAAAATATAAGAATATTTGAGAGAGAGAATTCTTCTTATGAAAAAATGGTGATCTTACATCAAGTTAACCTTCTATTTATAATACATTTTAACCACCTAATACACATGCGACCACTCTCTCCATATATGTTATCGTGTTAGGTAAAACCCAACCAATAACCATCTACCTCATTCTTGTGTTAGCAAAACCTAACCAATAACTACCTACTTCATTCTTATGTTAGTAAAATCAAACCAGGTCATATGTGACACTAACTATAAATTCACAAGATCTACAATTAGCCAGACACCATATTATTTCTATATTTTATAACGGAACTCAAATAATTGTAATTTATTAAGAAATTATCCGCAAAAAATAGCCTATTTCCTATTTTTTGTAAAATAAGAAATAGGCTAAATTCGTACAACCAAAAACAGAATTGTATCCGCAAGTCTCTCAAGGCTTCAGTGGATAGATAAAAGAGAGGATAGATAAAAGAGAGCAAAAGCCTGAGCTGAGGAACTAAAGTTAGAAATGGCTAAGGGAAAGAGAGATTTCCTGTCGGACGCGCCGTGGGCGGCGATGAGGACGGCGACAAATTCAAGGACGCCAAGCTCAAGGCTGGTGCCACCCCTACCATGCATGTTCCTCGCAAGAAGACCAACTCCAATTCCCTTGACCTCGATGACGGCGAAGACGCTCTTGAGATCGACCCTGAGCTTCGTTACAGCTTCCAGCGCAATTTTCAGGTTCTTTTGTGTCCTCTGGTTATTTTCTTTTTTGCCCATGTTCCTTTTTGGGAAAGAATTCGACACGCATCTACTGTTTCCTTCTTATTTGTGTAGATTCATTAAATTTCTAATGTTTTAGTGATTGGGAGATCGGGGGACACGGTGAGTTTTGGGAAAGTTGGGTTTATTGCTTGCCTTGTAAATTTGGTATAAAGCTGGAGAACTGAAATTGCAACCATTTGACAAGAATTGAACACTCATCACTCAGTTCATTGTATTAGCACACATAGATTACTGCCTATGGTGAGATATAGTGTGTTTACTGTTATTCCTTCACATTTTAAAATCTTGGTATGATTGTTGTTTGCTACACGAGGACGGGTTCATGTCTGATGCTGTAGTTCAATGATTTACTTGGTACGAGGATTAAAGGGAAGTATTTGAGAGACACGAGCATACTTTGCATTTTGCTTCTTGAATTTGTTTGATATCTCAGTACTTAACTCGCTGCTAGGGGTTCTATGTACGCAGCTGATTAGAAAGTTTAGGACTTCGCTGATTAAACAGTTGCAAATACATGAATTGTAGTTCTGTCTTCTATGGCAGTTTACAAATTATGTGCTACATAGTGCCTACGGCATACTCGAGTAGTACATCAGCCATTCTCACATTTTAATCACCTGTTGCTTATTTTCCTTGTTGAAAAATGTTCAAGTTCCCATTGCATCTTCTTGAAAAATGTTTCAGTTCCCATTGCATCTTCTTTTCCTACTTCCTGTTCAGTTTCTCTAAGAAGATTCTTCTTGTTGTGGTTGTCCTTTACTTTTGCTTTAATGGGCTTAGGAGTTAACTAACTAGTTTACTACTTCATATATGCAGTTTCTTCAAAGAGTATTTAGCATCGACACCATTGTAAAGCCTCTTCCACCTGCCATGGCATATAATGTTTCTCGTAACTTGAGCTTCTTCACTCGGATATTCACACAGTTCTTTGGTATGTTTGATAGTTTGATTTACTTCTAACCTCCCTCTTGTTTGCAGATGAAAGCCTATATGTTTGTTCTTCTTCTTTACATTAGGCGAGAGCTCCATCTGCTAAGTCCACAAAAGATGGAATTGTCTTTTTTCATGAGTTTTTCACATTCGTTGATTGTTCTCTATGTGCCTTTGATGCTTTGATATCTGCAATACCACTCTGGTTGGATTTTTAATGCATTTGACTCATTAGCGCTTCTAGAACTCTAAATTATCGTGATTGCAATTGGAACCTGGTTTTTTTTTTATTGCATATTGTTACAATCACTTCAAAGAAACTACAACTATGGCAAGATTGTCATTTGTTGTTGCTGCTTTATTTACTGAATTTAGTGTGTTTTCTGAGGTTCTGATCAATTATATATAATTTGCAGATCCTGAAGGAATTGCTAATGTTCAGAAATTACTTGGATTAGGACAGGAAGAAAAAGCATGTCAATTTCGTTAAGATTAATGTAAAATATTTGTTTTGCTTTGTTATTGCAACTCTGGATATGAGAGCACATTAACTGTCAAGGGTGGCATCATCTTTGAAAATGAAAATTGAAAATTATTAATAAATTTTTAATTTATTTTCTAACCTTTTAAATTTTGTTAAATTATGTCAAAATTTTGTTTTTACTGATGTAGTTTGTTCATTAAATATTACATGGATGTTCATCTATTAGTTACATAAACAAAACAATATTTTAATTTGAAATATATAAACTTTAAAAATTAATCATTAAATTGAAGTTTGATATTAAATTTAAAAATTTGAATAAGTTAGACACTCTTAAATCTATCATCTCTTTTGACTCTTTTAGTCATTTGACCTTTTAAGTATTATCAACAAAAACAGTAAGTGTGATTGCCACAAAATGCTGCTATCAAGCCAAACATTTTAATTTCTTGACTATTAGATCTCAGAAAGTTCCAAAATCTATCCCACACGAGAGCAGTATATCATGAAGCTCCTGAAATTCCGAATGTTCGAAATTTTTACTGATGTAGATTGTTCTTTGTAGTTTTTTTAGCTTTTTCTCCTTGAAATTGAATTTGTTTTTTGATTCGTAGATATGAGAGCCTTTGATGAGATGAGGAAGCATGAGATGTTCTTTAAAGACGAGAGCAGAGATGGAGTTCTAATCGTTAATTTGTACCATTTTGCCTGTGTTTGTACCTCTGTTGACAATGACTTTTCATGTAGAATATGTTATAGTATTGAAACAAACAAAAACTCATCCTATATCTGTTCCTTATCCTTATATTCATATGGGACTTTGTGACACAATCAAAGTCTATGTACTATGTACTTGAAGTTCTATGTACTATGGTTGGGTGGTAAGTTTTCTTAAAATCGTTTGCAAGTTAACTTATGTTGGGTACTAAAACTAACAAGGCTTCAATCGCATGATCATTTGCAAGTTTGCTTAAGTTTCCTCCAAAATATCAATCACTTCTAAAGTGATTCGACTAACAAAATATCGCCACTTAATATTGTAAACGGTAATTTTGTCTTAAACAAATCACATCACATGCTATTTTTAATTTACTTTTCTCACCAAGCTTTTCTCAAGCGCTTTGTGGATCAGAATCAAATCCGACCACACCTCTCTGCGATCGGGATTCATCACAGATGCTCTTGCAAGTCTAATGCATATATTTCCTTTCGTAAACAGAGTTGTGTCTTGTTTTAATTCAATATGCAGCACTAACTTTTATTTTCCTTTATGCAGACTCATTGTGGGAAATCCAAGTTTGACTTTCACAGGATATGTTGCTTGCCCCGATTTTAAGAAAGTTGTAGGAATAAGGTTAGTTACATTCGATGCTTAGATCGGAGGTAAACAAGGAGTTGAAAAAATATGCTTTCGATGTGTTCTTCCTTGGAGGAGCTTACTAATCTTTGACTTAACTGCACTGAAATTGCAGTTGTTTCTCTAGTTATTTGTGATTGTTTTCTTGTTAGTGAACATTTATGGTAAGTTACTCGATTTGTTGATATCTCCTAAAATCATCTTGCTCCTTTTTCTTGTGTGTGTATATTCAAGTTTCATTCTTCCGTGCATTGTTGTATGGATGCTTTTATTGGTTTTTCCATTAACTGAAGACAATATCGACAAAATATGTTTTAGGATTGGAAAACAAATCAACGACCGATGTCTTTTTCTTGCTAAACATGCCAAATGGTAAACCGTATACAAAAGGTTTTTCTTTGATTTGAAATGGTAGTTGAAGTGTTCTAGGTGATATAGAGGACAACTTAAACTTGAGATGATTGTTACATTGCAATCTGTTGAAGACTAGGTTCTAGTAGGTTCCAGAAGAAATTTAGCATGTGAGGGTATAGTGGGGAATCTTGTGAGAGTTAGTTACATGACAAGAATAAAAGGGTGTAGAGGGGGAATGCATATTCATTCGGTTATGATTTAGTGATTGGTAATTGTATGGAGGTTAGCTAGCCCTCGAAGTCTAGCTAAGGAATAATAGTTCCCGATATCCTATTCTTTTCTATTCTTTTCTGGTTCTTGTTCTGTTGCTGTGTGAGTTTGCGGAAGTGCAGGACTGGGTGTTTAGAGTTGAATCACTGTTAGAGAAGTAGGTCTCTAACAAATTGGTATCAGAGCGAGGATGAGATCGGGGATGGTATTTACAAGAATAGAGGCGAAGTTGGATAAGGTGGCCAAAGACATCGCATCCATCTATGAAATCTTAAAGAGGACAGAAAATAACGGGAAGACTAAGGAAGTCGTCGGGGAAATCGACGAAACTTCTGCACAAAAATCCGAAGGTGAGATATCGGTTCAACCTGAACCGACAAGAGGAGAGAGGAGCCATCGGAAACTGGAAATTCCTCTATTCTACGGGGAGGATCCGGTTGGCTGGATTTTTCTAATGGAGCGGAACTTTGAGCTGAATGGCGTTTCACCTGAACGGTGGTTGCAGGCAGCAGCGGTTTGCATGGAAGGTAAAGCTCTAAGCTGGTATCAATGGAGACAAAATTGGTCGCCGGTAGTGGAGTGGTCGACGTTTAAGCGTGCGGTCGTCAGAAGATTTGGCGACACAAAAGTGGGCAACCCATTAACAGAGTCGTTGAAGACTCCGCAGACGAGAACGGTGGCCGATTATAACCAGAGGTTCGACGTTGGCACGCCGATGTTGAGGGAGGTTTCGGGGGAGTTGGTGACGACGGCGTACGTGAACGGCTTGAGGGAGGATAGAAGGGTGGAGGTGTCAACGGTTCAACCCGAGTCCCCGATCCAGTTGATGGAGCTGGCCCAGTCGACGGAAGGCCGAAACTGTGCCCTGTGGGAACAGTCTTCCAGAAGCACCAAAAGTCCGAGAGTTGTTGGAGGGTCTGGAGTGTCGGGTTCTCAAAACTGGGGCGTGAAGAGGACTTTCTCGGCTAGCCCTAACTTGACAATCGCTCTTTGGTTTCCAAATCGCAAGTTCGCCGAAGACGGGGAGGTAATCGGCGAAGACATGGATCTCATCGAAGCCAACGGCGGAAAGCAACCCAGAGGGGAGGAGGATGGAAATGAGGCGTTGGTGAAGAGGCAGAAGGTGGACAAGTCGATGGAAGAGGAGAGACTTGAGAAGAAGGCTGAAGAAGAAATTGATGGAAATGGAAAAGAGAAGGGAGAAGAGGAAAAGAAAGTGGTGGTCGGTCCGGTGACTTTGGGTCTGAAGAGTTTTGGGTCGTCGGTTGAGATGTTTGATTACTTCTACAAATTCCTTCATTTTTGGCTTCCCCATGTTACGGAGCCCGACAAGAAGATTGGTTCTGGGATCCGGGCTTTCCAAGTCCAAATTCATCCAACATTTAAGAGTCGATGCCTCTTCCTGATTAGGGATGATGACTCTGTTGATGATTTCAGCTTCAGAAAGAGTGTGGATAATATTCTTCCCTTATCAGAGGCTGAGCTGGTCAGACCAGTGATATGTCTTCAGCCAGATGCACCCGATGAAGTCATTCAGCATTTTTTCCCACCTTGAGGACAAGGTGGCTCTTTTGGGGGGGGCATTGTTGAAGAATAGGTTCTAGTAGGTTCCAGAAGAAATTTAGCATGTGAGGGTATAGTGGGGAATCTTGTGAGAGTTAGTTACATGACAAGAATAAAAGGGTGTAGAGGGGGAATGCATATTCATTCGGTTATGATTTAGTGATTGGTAATTGTATGGAGGTTAGCTAGCCATCGAAGTCTAGCTAAGGAATAATAGTTCCCGATATCCTATTCTTTTCTATTCTTTTCTGGTTCTTGTTCTGTTGCTGTGTGAGTTTGCGGAAGTGCAGGACTGGGTGTTTAGAGTTGAATCACTGTTAGAGAAGTAGGTCTCTAACACAATCCTTGCGTATGTGGCTTGTAACAGATTGCAGAGAACTTTTGGAAAATGTTGAAAGTGCAACAGAAGTTCTGGGTTTCTTAGAGAGATGTTCTAAAGCAAAAACTCCGGACATCATAGTGCAATAATACACTTAACAAAAGTCAGTCTAAATTAAAAGTCTTAGATTTGGAATCCACGTTTCTGCCTTTGACGAGATATAGTGTGTTTAGTGTTATTCCCTTTACATTTTAACATCTTGGTTTTTTGTTGTTTACTACATGAGGACGGGTTCATGTCTAATGTTGTAGTTCAATGAGTTCCTTGGTATGAGGTTTAAAGGGGAAGTATTTGGAGAGACACGAGTATACTTTGCATTTTTGCTTCTTGAATTGGTTTGATATCTCATTACTAAATTTGCTACTAGGGGTTCTATACAGAGCTGATTCTAAAGTCTAGGACTTTGCTGATTAAACAGTTGCAAATACATTTTACTGAATTGTAGTTCTGTCATCTATGGTAGTTTACAAATTATGTGCTACATAGTGCATATGGAATAGTCGAGTAATACATCAGCCATTCTCACATTTTGATCATCTGTTGTTTATTTTGCTTGTTGAAAAATGTTTCAGTTCCTTCGCATCTTCTTCAAAACATCTCAGTTCCCATTGAATCTTTTTTCGTTCTTCCTATTCAGTTTCTCTAAGAAGATTCTTCCTATTGTGTTTTGTTATTTACTTTTGCTTTAATGGACTTTGTAGTTTACTAACTAGTTTATTACTTCATATATGCAGTTTCTTTAAAGAGTATTTAGCATTGAAACGATAACGAAGCCTCTACTACCTGTAATGGCAGATAATATTTCTTGTAGCTTTTGCTTCTTCACTCGGATATTCACACAGTTCTTTGGTATGTTTGATAGTTTGATTTACTTATAACCTCCCTCTTGTTTGCAAATGAAAGGTTGTATGCTTGTTCTTCTTCTCTGCATTAATCAACAGTTCCATCTTCTAAGTCAGCAAATGATGGAGCTATCTGTGTTCATGAGTTCTTCATATTCGATGATTGTTCTTTATGTGCCTTTGATGCTTTGATGTCGTCAATACCTCTCTGGTTGGATTTTTTTGATGCATTTGGGTCATTGGCGCTTCTAGAACTGTACATTTATTTGTTCATCTAATGTTTGAACATGATTGGAATAATTTTCTCTAGAACTTGGCTGTTTTATCGCTTATTCTTACCATCGCTTCAAAAAAAAACTGCAGAGATGACAAGATTGTCATTTGTTGTTGCCGCTTTATTTTGTTTTTACTATGAGGTTCTGATTAATTATGTATCTATCGCAAAAAGCACATTCGCCGGCAAAGATTGATTTAAAATGTTTGTTTTGCTTTGTTATTGTAACTCTGGATATGATAGGACATTAACTGCCAAGTTTGGTATCATCTCGGAAGTGAAGACTCTTCACTTGCTGAGTTTTGAAAATGGAAGCTGGAGGATGGTTACATTGTGCTTATGCCAATTTACACTTACATATGCTAATCTAGTATAATTTTGATTGGTTAAAGTACAGATCTCACCTTTTAAATACTATTGGATCTGAGAAACTAGAGAACACTATTCTTTGATCCTCTTTGAACTCTTAGTCTTGGACCTTTAAATATTATCTGAAGAGACTGGCATTGTGGCTGCTGCAAAATGTTGCTGTCAAGTCAAGTGTTCATTTTTTTGGATTATTTGGTATTAGATCATTGAAAGTTCCAAGATCAAACCGACACGAGAGCAATCTTTCATGAAGTTTCTGAATTCCCGAGTGATTACAATCTAATTCTGACTCTGGTATAGTCAAGTTTACTCTTTTGAAATCACAAAGAGTAAACAAGTATTAACTATTTTCTCAAAAGTTTCACTACTACATAAAATATGGACAGGTATAAGATTGGAAAGATGTAAGAGGTCTGGAATTACAGGTTCAATATCGAATGAAATTTTGAACACGAACTTTAATCATGTGATAAGAAACAGATTATGTAACCTAAATTGGGTTTGTGGTAGATTATATTTTCTTTGATGACAGTAAACTAGGTCTAAAATTTGATGTAATAAAATTCAAATAGTATTTATAGTCTGATCGGATAAAAAATATGTTAGTTAAATTGAAGTCGTTTTGATTGATTGAGTGTTGTTAGTAAATAACCATTTCATCTAGCAGAAGTTAATGAAGTGTTTGCATAATACATGTTTACTAACTTAGTGTCGAACATGACTCGACTTTGTTCATTGCAAACCCAGTCCAATGGTTAGTAAAATATTAATGCTAACGTAACCAATATTTTTTTTATTAAGATGATGCATTTAAATGGTTGATATTTGTAAAGGAATTAAAATATAAACAGAGTATATACCAAAATAAATAAATAAAATTGCATCAACCGTATCCCATTCCTACATCCACCCTTCGTGTCCTCCTTCCTGACAAACTCAAGGTTTCTGTAGGCTCCATCTCTAACATTTGAAAATTTACTAGGCCATCCTCAGTTCCTCTAGGAACTACGTTAAGCAATAAAAAGACAAGTAACTAATTAAATGTACAATACACATATGGCAGTATAATTAATTCCAAAACCAAATCTCAACAAGTAATTATAATACACATATGGCATTATAAAAATGTAAATACAGTCACACGTTTTATCTTAAATTTTACTATATCATTTTGGACATTGGGATAAATAGGGAATAAGTTGTAAAAATTTTGCACTATTTTTTATTTGATTTTATAAGAGAAGAAATGGTTAAAAAGTTTTAAAATGTAAATATAATCTGAAATACAATTTTTATTTTAACTTAAGTTGAACAAATAACTATAAAATAATTCCTTAAAATTTTCACTTGAAGTCATAACACAACATAAATATTCTAGATGTGAATTATTATCGATATCTACCTTTATTTCCCCTTCTTTCTCCTGTTGCTTAAATCTTAATGTTTGGGATGTGTGAAATTTTGGCCCAATACTTCCCCTTCCTCTGGTACCTTTTCTCCAGTAAAGGACACTCATAGATACATAGATAAGAAAGGGAGGATGGCAAGCCCTCCTCTGGCAAGGTTTTCAGATGAGGGCACCAACAAATTGCCAAGTTTTTTAGGGAAGTAAGGTAGCGAAGTCCTTCCACAAACCTCAGATTCTTAAGACTATATAGCGAAAGATTGATTAGATTGGGCGGCAGCCTTTCTTCCGGTAGGGATGCAATCTCAGGGCAAAAATCAATAAACAATTCTCTAAGATGGGTGAGATCATGAAATCTTCTGTTGAGATGGGTAAGTGTAGAAGGCAAACTCTCATCTGGCACCAACTGGAGCCTACGACAACTCCTGATTGACAACCGTTCAAGAGAATCACAACGTTGAAGCCCTTCGTAGTTCAGAGATTTTAAATATGGCATACCCCAAATCTGAAGAGAAGTAAGAGTGGAGGGCAATAAGGTCACCTCTGGGAAGCATTCCATTTCTTCTGCTCCATAATTCTTAATACTGAAGGAAGTAAGAGAGGTGAGTTTCTGCAAATCCCAATTCATACGCCCGGCAATCAGTTTCTTGCAATTTTTGATAGCAAGTGATTGTAGTTCCAAAGGCAGACCATCTCTTGGAAATGTCTCTATTTCTGGGCATCTAATTATTGTCAACGTCAAAAGGGCAGGGAGAAGAGAATGCATACCCTCTGGTAGGAACATCAATTTTGGACAATCACTGAGGATAAGCTTTGTCAGAGATTCAAAAGGGACAAATTCCTGAGTGGATGAACACAAGGATTCAAAACGTGGACATTCTTCAATTTTCAGACTCTCCAATTTAGGGAACAACTCTAATGGAAAGCACTGGAGTGGTTCATGTTTGGCAATTGTAATTTCTTCAAAAGAAGAGTCAAGTTGCCCAATCTTTTCCAGTACAGATTCCTGCATGTTACGAATTTCGAGATAGATGGAACTATCGTAGTAGAAGGGCCGAGGAGCAATAATTAATCCTAATGAAGAAAAGTTGGGAGCATTTGAATAACAAATTTGAAGCTGCGGACAATCATCAATCTTAAGTTTTGCCGAAGAGGAGGGAAGATGACTAGGTAGAGCGCCTTTTAGATTTGGACATCTTATTACCTTGAGCTTTTTGAGACAAGGAAATGCTCCACTTTCCAACCAATTGGGAAAGCTATTACCTCTGTAACCATTTATTGAAATGACTTCTATTTCTGTGTGAGGCTCCAAACCGTCAAGTACAACCTCTTCGTGACGTGGATCACCAGTGTCACCTTCCCAATATAATTTCAACTTCTTAAGGTTCTTCCACTTGATCTTGGCTTCAAAAGCATCTTTGGCGTTCACCACATTTTGAAGATTATGAATTCTAAGCTTTCCTCTAAGATGTTGAAGGCTTCCCAATTCTTTAACTCCACAACCCTCTCTCTTTCCCACAAAGAAATCAGTTAAGGTTTGCAGCTTTACCAGCTTGCCCATATTTGGAGGCATCTCTTGCAATTTTGTTCCTTCAATGTCAAGATAGTGCATATTGATCATCCTTCCCATTTTAGTCGGCAACTTAGTAAGGTCCCAGCACCCACGTAATTTCAAAGTCTGTAAATTGTAGAAACTACACAAAGATTCAGGTAAGCTTTCGAATGATGTTTCAGAAAGATCTAAATATCTCAAATGTTTCAGACGGCTGATTGAACTGGGCAACTTAACAACATCCCAATTTTTGGACAAAGATAGCACTCTTAATCGTTGCTGATTTAGAAATAAATCAGGAAGCATCTCTTGCTGCTTCAAATATGTATGCCACAATGGTAAGAACGTGCGCAACTGGCAAGATTTGAAGATGCTCAAAAGTTGCCGACATGATGCCATAAATGAAATATAACGAAGCTTGTCGAATGTTCTACAAGAACTTTGATTCTCAAACCTTAAGCAAAAATCTCCAGCCACAACTCTAGCCAAGTCATTTATCAAGTCATGCATGACAAAAGAATTATCAGCATGTTGGAAAAAAGACCTTGATACTAGCTCCTCAAAGTATTCGTCACCCACTTCTTCCATTGTCTCGTTTCCTTCTTGTTCAATCAAAAAACCTTCTGCCATCCACAAAAGGATTAATTCCTCCTTCTCAAATTTGTAATCCTTGGGAAATATTGAACAATAAGCAAAGCATTGCTTTAGATGTGACGGAAGATAACGGTAGCTCAATCTTAGAACTGGAAGAATCTCATCTTTAGAAAATTTCCACAGATCATTTCTTAAAACGTTCTCCCAATCCTTGACATGTCTCTTAGAGCGCAAGACACCTCCCATTACTTTCACAGCTAAAGGAAGGCCGTCACATCTTTTCACAATCTCTTTACCAATTTCTTCTAAACGTGGATAATCACGAGAGTTTTGATCATCAAAAGCATAGTTGCAGAATAATTGCCAGCATTCAGTAGAAGTCAACATATCTAAACGAAATATTGAGCTAGAACTCGTAGTTGCTGCTACACCATCATTACGTGTGGTGATAATAATCCTGCTTCCACCACCTCCAGACTTCAAAGGCTTTGACAAAATCTCCCAGTCAGTGAAACTTTCATTCCAAACATCATCTAACACAAGCAAGAATATTTTTCCTGTCAATTTCTGCTGTAGCTCAACCTGGATCTCGTCTAGAGTCTTATCATCGCAAACAATTTGAGCCACTTTCTTCGCAATATCTGCTGTTATTCTTGGAACATCAAAATTTTCTGAAACGCATACCCACCCTTTGACAACAAATTGGTTTCGGACTCTTTGATCTTCGTAAATGAGCTGCGCAAGTGTAGTTTTCCCAACCCCACCGAGGCCCACGATGGAAATTATACTCAAGTTGTTGCTGCGATTAACATCATCTGAAAGCAGCACTTCCATTATTGCTTCCTGATCACGTTCCCTACCAAAAATGTTCGACCTTTCAACAAGAGACGTAGTGGGTATCCTTCGAGTGGATTCTCCAGCTCCTGTGATGTCTCTCAGGCCAAGCGCGTCCTTCTGATTCACCAGATCTTCAATGGTCTCCAGTATCTCCATCAGCCTGGCTTTCAACCCTTTCTTAAATGACTTCCGAGGGCGTAGAAACTTGCGAACCTCATCCATGGCTGATCGAGATTCAGTTTCGAGTTTGAGCCGAGTAGCTTCATAATCAATCTCATCCAACAAATCATCAGCTTCAAAGAAAGCATCTTTAAGGTGGCCAAGCCATTGTTTCACAGCTGGCTTCGTGATCTCCTTTTCCTCTGCATCGTCCAGAACACCTCGAACGGAGTTCACAGCAATCTTCAACTTTCGCAAGAGCCGATCATCAAGCTTCTGATGTCCGATGAAGTCCACAAATCTTCTAGAAGCCATTCTGTCCAATAGAACATTGAGGAAAGCACCGAGAGCGGCTCCACCGGCAGCCAAGACAGCCTCTGCAGCCATGGATCTCTTATTGCAAGTGTATCTAAAGATAGAATCTGAGCAGGACTATATGAAATCCAGATGAAGAAGGAAGATAAAGCAATAATAAGGAAGATATAGCAAGAAGAAAGAAGATCCACAGGTACAATCTTAGTTATAAATGAAAGAAAAGATACAACCTTGGCTACGGGAGATCCGAAGACTTGGTTGACTAGAAAAGATACTTAGTGGATATCATAACTGCGTAATATACTTTGAAGGTAAATTATAAATTTAGAAATTCACTTAATGGTAATAAAAAGGGCAAAAAGCGATAGTGTGATTCACTGATCGGCAAACAATAATTGCAGAAAGATGTGAAGAGATGCTTCTTTGTCATGAGTCACATTTTTTATAATATACTAATACACAGAAGTGACAGGTTGTCGTTACTTTTGGGATTGTTGTTATTAAATATATTACGAGGTCTGATAAAAAAAATGTTAATTACAAAGATTGGGTTAGTTGTTAAACGTTAAGCATTTTAAATTAACTCAATAATTGAGGAAGGACAATCCGTGAGAATTTAATAATTAAAATGCGTCAATCACGGATAGCTTTTGAGATAGTTTAATTTTAAATTTTGAGATAGTTATAAAATGATACCATTTTATTAATTTAATAAAATAATATTATTTTGTTGAAAGTGAAAAATAAGATAAAAATTTTAAAAATTAGATATAATATTATTTTCTTAAATGTATAAGAGATAATCCCTGCCCTAATCATGAAAGAATTGAATTAAAAATAAAATTGAGAATGAAAAGTGGAATAAGAATTAAAATAGAATTATAATAATATCACACTCACTCACTATTATCTCTTATTCTTACTTTTTAATTCTAACTTATACATACATCTCCTTTAAGAATAAATTCAAAATGTTTAAAATTCATTCTATTTTATTATTCCTATTTTATCTACTCTTAAAAACTAATTATTTCACTTAAAATGAGTTTGCGGTATATCATTTAGGTAATTTAAATTTTAATTATCAATAATTTAGTTAATTTTTAATCATTGTGCAAATAATATTATTTTAATAAAATAATTTATAATATAATTTATAATTCATATTAGCAATTCTTTATTATAATGAACGATGTATTCAATGTGCATTAAATTTAAATGACTTATGAAGATGACAATAAATATTAGATTATTAATGTCTCATGTAATAAATATTTATAAAGCTTAATACCGATATGATGAACGTAGCAGTTAAAAGGTAATTTTCTCAAAAACTACTTATAAGCATCTTCTCTTTTGGTTCTATACTTCTATTCTTGCCTATTAAAGTACTTATTTCAATAACCATCATATAAGAGATATAAGTGAAAAGTAAGAAAACGAATAAAAACACAAAAGAAAATGAAGAGTTCTAAAGATTCTAATTTTCGAACTATTTTATTATTCTCTATTTTGTCTACTCTTAATAAACTAATTATTTGACTTAAAAGAGTTTGTGGTATATCATATTCTCTTCGATAACATTAGAACGACTCCAAAATTTTATATAATTAAATTAAGATATCTTAAACTTTAATTATCAATATTTTAGTTGATGAAATTTTTAATCATTGTGCAAATAATATTATTTTAATAAAATATATTAAAATATAATTTATAATTTATATCAGTAATTCTTGACATGATGACTACAATGCGGATTAAATTTAAATAACTTACGAAGATGATAGTGTTACATGACTTACGAAGATGATAGTGTTACATGAGCCAATTGGAGATTGTTAGATTACTAATGTCTTGTGTAATAAATTTAGATAATTTAAAATTTAATTATCAATATTTTAGTTGATAATTTGTTTTAATCATAATATAAATAACATTATTTTATAAAATAAATTAAAATAAAGTTATTAGTCTTGTTTGACAATCATTGATCAGATTAATTGTTAATGCGAAAGATATTATATCAACTAATTTGATCACTAATTATATTAGTTGTTTATCATTTGATATTTGGTAAAATTAGCAGTTTAATATTAGTGTTTGTGTAAAATAACTTATGAGGATATAACTTTAAAAATATATAAATGTATGAATATTATATATCTTATTATTTAGTTAAATATTCTTATAGGAATTTAATTTTAGATATTAAATTCTTCAAAAATTAATTTTAATAAAAACATAGAGCATATAACAACAACAATAGCAACAACAACAACAACAACAATAATAATAATAATAATAATAATAATAATAATAATAATAATAATAATAATAATAATAAGAACAAAACAAAAAAGAAGAAGAAGAACAACAACAACAATGATAATAATATACATCAAAATTAAGAAGAAGAAGAATAATAATAATAATAATAACAATAATAATAATATACATCACAATTTAACCAAGTTATTAAATTATAAATTAATTAAATAAATCTAATTATAAACTAATAATTTATTAAGAAGAAGAAGAATAATAATAATAACAATAATAATAATATACATCACAATTTAGCCTAGTTATTAAATTATAAATTAATTAAATAAATATAATTATAAACTAATAATTTATTATAATAAAATTAAATTATTAAATTATAATTTGTTTAAATTAAATTAAAAGATAAATTTAATTATTATATTAATAAAATTTAATTAATCTACATTTATTATTGTTTTCTAAAAGTCTAATTTTTTAAAAAAATAAAAGCTAGGAAAACTGAGAATTATAAACATCATGGTATGAATAAAATTTTTAAATTACAAATAAAGTCTATATCTTTTATCCAATTAATCATTAAAAATAGATTTTCATCGTCCCTCAAAATATATTTAACAAATTCATTATATTGGCGACATTTAAAACCCCTTCAAGCAAAATCAAACATCAGGAAGTTATATTATTTTATTAGCTTTCAATGTGAAAATTTGGGAACCAAGTTCCCTTTTAATAGTGGTTTACTAGAGCTAATCTCAATATTCAATTGCAAGACAATACTCAAAAGTTCGATGCTTAATGTATTAAATAATAAAAATAACGCTTTCACTTTTTCAATCACGACTCATATGATCAAATCCACCACAATAGACAGGAGATTCCAAGATATTACCAATCTTGTGAATATAATGAATATATTTGCTACAGTAACAAAATACAGAACCATTTGTCGTCTTGTTTTTTTCTTAAATTTTAACTGTATGTCTACATCAAATTGGTTGCATGTTCTATATTTGTTTTCTGCCAAAGCAATACTGGGAAGCAACAAGAGTGTTATATCACCTAAAACACTCACAACTTCATCTGTGCAAATTTCGCTGCCAGTGCCATGGCCTTGTCAACTTGAGCTGCGTCAGTTCCCTGGAATTGCATATCCATCATGTAAATATATTACTACTCAGAAACACATGGACTACCAAAGTCTGGAAAAATAATAGTTACATAGACGTGAATATATAGTTCAAGTTACTGCAGAAGGGACATGTCATAGGAACGTAGATATGATTATGTGAAAATCTAGTTCAAGTTATTCCAGGAAGTAATATTTATGCAGATCTCTTCATAGGTAAAGACCAAGTCAACCAGTATGCGAATGGTACATTAGGTTGGGTAAAATAGACTTAGATCCAGTGCAAAAACTGTTTACACACCAAAACACTGGCTAGCAAACATATGCTTGCTAAACTCAAAACACACAGACATTACCAAATATACTCTCACTAAACTAGGGTCTTAAGAGACTTGATACTCAGGTCATGGGAGGCTCGACTTAACTGCAACTCTAATCCTTTCCATCTGAAGCAGCAAGTTTAGCCATTTCAGTGGCAACCTTTAAACCTTAGCAGCCTTATGCATATTTTCTTCAGCAATCTTCTTTTGTGCTTTTCTCACTTGATTCTGTTGATGGAAACCTTTTAGTATAATTCAAAATCAGGAACATTACACTCACAAAACTTTCAGAGGAGCTAAATTATGTTGCAATGCAATACGTCACAAGGTGTCTCTTTCTTGACCTATCAAAATACCTGAAGAACAGCAATTTTATTCCTAATATCAGCTTTCCTGGCTGCTGGAATAGTTGCCCCATCCACGCGACTTTTTAGCGATGCCACTTTCTGTGAAATGAAAACATATCAACAAAATTAGAGATACAGTCACTTATAAAAGTATGGAAAGCTAATTTTCACATATATCGAAAAGTCAAATGAAGAAAATACCAAAAACCACATAATTACTATGTTTACAGCATCAATACAGGTACAAATGCGTTATATGACGAGACAATAGCACCACGCGTCGTGGGTTTCAACCCGAAACATCCCTCTATTTTTCGATATGAGGCACGAGAATTGCCATTCCTTAGCTTAAGTTACGAACCTTTCTCCGTCTCAATTAAATTTCCCTTCCTATATCCCTCACCAAATCAAACAGAAATACCAAGAAAACTCAAGGTGAAAAGAGAACAAATCTGGACGCTTGAGGAGTTTGTAGTTGGACTTGGTAGAATCCAAGAAAGAGATGGATTTGAGTTCAGGCGGAGACAAGAAGTTAAATGCCATATCTAACCAAAATTTGTAGGAAAAGGTTAAGCGCCAACGTTGGATTGCTATATGTGGCCTCGGAGTCTGTCTGACGGAAGCATGGGTGATCTGGTAGATGTGAGAGATGCAAGAAAAGACCGAAGAAATGAGACGGTAACGAAGAGGGCAAATTCGACATTAAAAAAAATTCAGCTTACTGCGTTAAAACGCTCCGCTTGAGGAGCCTATTTAAAATTAACGGGTTTAGAAACTGTCGAATTGAATTCATTATTGAATTGAATTGAATTCATTATCGAATTGAATTCAATTGCATTAATAAAGTTAGGATTAAATTCAATTTACACTGTTTGGAATCAATATAGTAATATTATAATTGAATTCAATTACACTGTTTGGAACAAATCTATTAAAATTAGAATTGAATTTAATTATTTCATATAACACATTAACTCCTGACTAAAAATAAGATTATCCAAAATAAAAATCATTATAAAATTAGTGATCTTTATTTTTCTAATATAATTTCTGGTAATATATTATTAAATTATCTTCAAAATATATAAACTTCAATTTATATTTGATTTAATAATTAAAATAATTTAAATAAATATTACGTTTTAGACAAAAGATAATTTTAAAATGTTTCATTCTATTTAATTAATAATTAATTAATTAATATTATATAAGAGATTAAAATAATTTTAATTAAAAATTAAAAAACAAAAATAAAGCAAGTTTCATGAGAAGAGCACCATATTAATAAATTATTAATTAAATAAAATGAAACATTTTAAAATTATCTTAATTAAATTTATTTTAATCTATTATATAATATTTATTAATAAATTATTAATTAAATAAAATGAAACATTTTAAAATTATCTTAATTAAATTTATTTTAATCTCTTATATAATATTTATTAATAAATTATTAATTAAATAAAACGAAACATTTTAAAAATTATCTTCCTATCTAAAACATAATATTTATTTAAATTATTTTAATTATTAAATCAATAATAATTTTAGTTTATATTTTAAAGATAATTTAATAATATATTAATGAAATTATATTATAAAATTATTTCAAGCTTGTTTTGTTTTTAAAATTTTAATTAATTAAATTTATTTTAATCTCTTATATAATATTAATTAATAAACTATTAATTAAATAAAATGAAACATTTTAAAATTATATTCTTATTTAAAACGTAATATTTATTTAAATTATTTTAATTATTAAATCAAATTTAAATTAAAGTTTATATTTTAAAGATCGTTTAATAATATATTAACAGAAATTATATTATAAGATTATCTCAAGCTTGCTTTGTTTTTTAAATTTTAATTAATTAAATTTATTTTAATCTCTTATATAATATTAATTAATAAACTATTAATTAAATAAAATGAAACATTTTAAAATTATCTTCTTATCTAAAACGTTAAATTTCAATTTAAATTATTTTTAATTATTAAATCAAATATAAATTGAAGTTTATATTTTAAAGATAATTTAATAATATATTAATGTAAATTATATTATAAAATATAATTGAATTGAATATAAAATAACTGAATTAGTAATATAATTTTTTATATTTATTATAAAAATACAAAAATATATCAAAACATGAATTGAGTTTTATATAAACTCGATTCATGTTGTCTTTACTAGAAACAAGTTGGAGAGGAATGTGAGAGGTAGTTGCACCATGGGGTTGAATTCACGTGGTTTTTAACGTGAATTCAACCCCTTAAAAAGGTTGGGTTTGAATTCATACAAGAATTCAATCCTTCCATCTTTTTTGCTTCCAAACAAGGGAATTGAATTCAATTACAAGATTGAATTCAATTCCCTACATTCCAAACAGGCCCTAGCTGGTTGGGTCATCTAACCAGCTAATAACTATGTTGGGTTTTCTTACTGATTCTGTTATCTTTCAAACACAAATACTGATAAAGCTTGTCAATTTAGCAGATATGTAAAGCTTGCAGAAAATTAAAGAAGACAAATTTACTTGGTTCGATAGTCAAGGACTATCTACATCCAAGGTTCCCACTTGATAGTGGTGTAGATCTTTCACTATGAGATGAAACACAGCAGAAGACAATATAGAGATATGAGTGTTCACTTGAACACCTGCAAAACAGAGTCTCAAACTCCTCAGTACTCCAAGGTCAAGATTACAAAGCACTCTCGATGATTTTTTCTCTCGATTTTCTTACTCTCAATTGAATACAAGATGAAAATGAAAATTAGAAGTATTTGATTGCAATGTCATTGTTACATGCGAGATGCTTCTTTTATATTGAAGGAGATGACCATCGGATGATTAAAACTTGAACTGCACCATCTTCATGTGCTACTCACGTGGGCTTTAAAAGACTCCTCCATCTTTGTGAGTTTTGGCTTATGACTTGACTATGTCACGTGGGAAGCTCATGTTACAAGTTCTTGGAGTAATAGTCTAGGTCATTTGTCATTTGTATGTTTCGAAAAATTAAACCATCCGAGAGCTTTTCTTTGTTCTTCTCTCTTCGACACTTCTACAGACATAGGCGTTTCTCTCTTCATTCTTCATTCTTCTTGCATTCCTTATGCAGTGCGAGTTGAAGTGTTGGAGTAAAGGTGATTCATCACAAATTTCCTCCTACTCCATCATCTTCGCTCAGATCTAAAACACCTGCAAGAGTTTAGCGAAAAAACGAAACCCTAATTTTCCAAAAACGTTAGAACTGCTGAAAAACAACTTTGATTTTATGCAGTTTCCCTTCTATTTCACCTATCCTAGCTGAAACAGAAAAACCCTAAGTAAAAATCCCCAAAAACCGAAAACCCCCAAAATTCAGAAACCCTAATTTTTGCCACTTCATCGGTGTTGGTCAGATCTGCTTCTGGAGTTATGGGGCTTCTGAAACCTGTAAGTAATCCCTGGAAAACCAAAAATTTCTTTTGTGTTAGAATTTTAGTACCAAAATCAGAAGGATTAAACTCACCTTTGATCTTTTCCAGGTTGAAAAAGCCTTGCGCTATCTTGTCCCTCACGAAGTGGAGTCTGATGTCAACATGCTTCGACCGCTCATGCAAGACAGGGTCTTTGCTTAGGTATAAAGCACTTTGACTGTCTGTAAAAATTACTGTTGTTGCTAGGTTAGTTTTAATTTCTGCTAGGATGCCTGCTAGCCATATTAATTCCTTTACCCCTTCTGTAATAACATAAAATTCTGCTTCTGTTGTTGAGAGTGATACAACCGATTGTTGTTGTACCTTCCAACTTATTGTGTTTCCTGCTAGTGTAAAAAAGTATGCAGATATTGATTTTCTTGTGTCCCTATTCTGCTGATAGTCGCATCTACATATCCATGTAGATCGAGACTATTATTGTTTGTTAGCTTAGGCTAGAGAAACACAATCCATGGCTTAGGGTTCCAGCAAGGTATCTTAAGACATTATTCAGTCCTCGCCAATGCTCAAGGCCTGGATTAGACATGAACTTGCTCAGAATGCTAATATCATGAGCAAGATCAGGTCTGGTACAAAGCATCATGTACATTATGCTACCTACTCCAACATCATAGGGGTATTTTAGCATGACTCTCCTTTCTTCTTGATTGGGGCAACATCGCAACCATCTGAAGATGAGGACTTATAGGAATAGAGGTAGGTTTAGCCAATTCCATATTAAATTGACCTAGAATGTTGGGACCCGATCCGGGAACCGGATCCCAACCGGAAAACGAAAAACAGAAAACGAAAGTACCGGAGCAAAACGAAGCGAAGCGGAATCGATACTTAACAAATGACGCCGACATCCGAGAACAATCAAGAACACAGAAACACATTCGAATAGATGAACATAATCGCGTTGGAAACCCTAAGACATTTCAAATCCGGTATAAATTTTTTTTTCTTATTCATTCCTTTTCTCTTTAATCAATCTCATTCAAATCATAACCATTCCATACAATTCCCTTTTTGGAAACTCATCCTCACCAATTTCGATTCACTTAATTCATCTAAATCGTTTCTTATACAATCATAATAAATCCTCAAACTCATTTCTTTAAACCCATTTTATCAAAATTTTACTGAAATTTCGGCAGCATGACGACTGTATTTTGACAGCCCAAAAATTTAAAAACCAAAGAAACGCACTTCTAATACATAATCCAATAACACAAGGCAACATCGGACCTCCCGTCCGGCATCCAAACACCAGCAGAAAACACAATCTTAGTTCTAAACACTTCATCATTCCAATCCATAATACATCTCAACTTAAATATCCACAATTCAATCACAAGCCATTCATATACATTCCAATTGCCATTTATATCCATCTCAATTCAAATTTACGTACAAAATCTATTCCACAATCATACATAACTCATAATTGAAGTACATCATAAATTTACATAATGACTTTTCAAGCCATAAACAAAAGCAATACATAATCCATAAACCTTTTTCACAACTTCAAAACTAAACTCCAACATTACACATAAAACAAAGCATACAAAAACTATCGGGTTGACATCATACTCGTCTTCCATCCGATCTCTGCGTGAAAACACGGAGATGGGGATAAAGGAAGTGAGCTCGAAGCTCGTGGATAATACATTTATAAACCGAACAATAAGCGAAAAAATCTTTTATTTTCAAACTTTTCAAACATTTCCCATTTAAGAATTTCTCCAAAACTCATTTTCAAACTTTTCAATTTCATCAACACTTTCTAAGATTTTTCTCAAAATTTCTCATTTGTTTCAAAACATTTATATCCAGCCAGAATTTCATGCTTGAAAATTTACTTCTCGCTTCTCAAAATCTCGAACCTTTTCAAAACATGCAGTCTTAAACATGAATGCATCACATCATAGTGTATCACATCATAATCAAATTAAAACACATAACATATCGAATTGGTTTGGTTCGGTCTAACAGACGATCGCACATTCCGCATAGCGGTTCTGCGGCAAAGTGAGCGAAGGGAGTCCAAGATCGAACTCCTATGCCACTAGCGGGCAGCGGAGAAGGCTTAAACAGTAGAGACAATGACTCACAAAAGGACTGACCAAACCCACTTAACACATAACTAAAACGAAATTGATTGCTCAAGGCACTTTTGAAAATCTTGATTTTTACCTTTTCAACTCATATCATCAAATTGTGTCATAGATGACACAAGCATATATCCACATAATTGCACATAATCAATCTAATGCAATTCACGTAAATCACATATGCATCACAATATATGCACTAATTCTTTAAATCATTCAAATCATAAATCACATAATTTGAAAACCATGAAATTCATAAGTCTTGTATTTTCTAAAACTCATTTTACTCTTTTGAAATCATAATTTCAAACATTTACATCCTTTTTCAAACATTTTATCCATAATAATTTATCAAAATCAAATTTTGCTTTCTTTAATTTTCAAAATTCACATTTAGCTTATAATTCAAAAATAAATATACTACCCACCTCATATCCATGCTAGCATCTTGTCCAATGCTTCAATTTGACCTTTTCTCCTTTCTTCCTTCCAATTGAAAATTCCTAAATCAATTTCATCCAAAATTTAATCTCATAAATAACTTAATCCTTGATTTGATGCTTAAGTCATCAATTCTTACTAATTCAAGATAGTTACATCACTAATTTCAAAAACCCCCAAATTACAAATTGAACCTAAATCAATCCAATCAAATTCAATATCATAATTAACTTAATTTCTCAAATTGAACTTAGGAAACACTAATCCCTCATATATTCAAGCTTTCTAAATCATACATTTCCAAAATCTCCAAATTTCAAATTTGGGCATAAACCCTAATTAATTTCCATCCAAAATTAAACATAACCTAAGGCATAGACATCAAAATTGATTTCATACTCCACAAACCCATACCATTTTCCATAATTCTACACCAAGAAAACTCATCAAATCTCAACTTGAAAATTTTGAACTTACCTCTCTCTCCACCATTTTCGACCATGTCTTGACTCTATAGGCAAGCTTCCATCATCCTCCATCTATTCTCTTGGACAACCCTCGAAAACCCCTTAAAAACCAGTAGAAAAATCGAAACTTTGAAGCTCTTCCATCTTCTTCTCCACCGTTGGCTGCTTCTCCCTTCTCCTCTCTTTTATTTCTTTCATTCTCTCACAAATTCGTGGCTTTTTCTTGCTTCCCACGACAGCCTCCCTCTATTTATACTGCCATGTCATTTAATGATTGGCTAAAGACCAATTTGCCCTTCCCCTTAAGCCTAAGGTCTCAACTCCTTAAGTAAACTTCCAAAATTGCCTCTTCCTTTTTGCCTTAAAAACTTTAGAGAAATGTCCCTCTATGTCTCACGAATCCATCGCTTCAAGAATCAGATCGTTTGGAGCTCTATAACTCAAGATATCTCCAAAATACTGAAGTTTGTTCTTCAGACCCGAGGTTGAACACTACACCTAACTTCCGACCTACATTTGGAAGTCTTAGAGGCTAAATTATAGCTCGGCTCCTTCATAAAATTTGTAGCCCCATCTCTCTATTTTAATTAGCAACAAGAATCAACTCAATCCGAGCTCTAGTGATCGAGATATAGCCAAAATACTGAACACTGTTCAGCCACTACAACACCTGGACTGAACACTACATTGAACTTCCGACCTGTATTTGGAAGTCTTAGAGGCCACATCATAGCTCGGCTTCTTCATAACATTTGTAGATATATATCTCTAGTTTAATTTGCAAAAAGAATCAAATCGATCGAAGCTCTATATCTCAAGATATCTCAAAAAAACCAAACACTATTCAACTTTTATAACCGATCAGCTCACTTTCATCTGAGCTATCTTTCTCCATTTAATTCCAAAACCGACCTATCTAGTATGGAAAGATAGAAAAATGTCTTAGGAATCCAACGCTTCAAGAATCGGGTCGATCGGATGTCGGACGAAGAAGTTATGGCCAACACAAGGAAGAGAGGTCGGTCGGCTGAAAATCGATCGCAAAGGTCGCAATGGTCGGTCGCCGCACCAGTCGGTCTCCACACCAGTCGGTCGCCGCATCAGTCGATCGCCCGCACCAGGTCGGTCTCCCGCACCAGGTCGGTCGCCCGCACCAGGTTGGTCTCACGCACCAGGTCGGTCGGTCGGTCTCCCGCACCAGGTCGGTCGCCCGCACCAGGTCGGTCTCCCGCACCAGGTCGGTCGGCTTCATACTAACCAGCATCAGAACTTCTAAAAATCATAACTTTCTACTCCCTTGTCCAATATTTTCGTGCTTTATATCAATAGAAAGATAAAAACAATCTCTACAATGTTAATGAAGAACTCCAAAACAACTTCAACCTCTATCTAAGTTAATTTTTCAATCAAGTTTCACCTAATATCCATCACCTCTGAAATATCCAAATTTCACATTATCATATCTTTCAACCTCCACAACCAAAAATCACATATCATACATCATTTTAAAGCTATTCAAATTCTCTATAACTTTCACGTAACTATTTACTCCAATTCAAACCACATCAGTACGGAAATCGCCTCAAAACACAACATATACCATCCTACACTTAGAGCATTTTCCAAAACCAAAGCAAAATACACTTAACTTTTAAAGATCATAACTTTCAATCCCGATATCGAAAAATAGCATACTTTATGGCTACGAAAAGCTCTCAACATAAGCTACAATTTCATGAAGATCATTTACTCAAATTTTGCCTAAATCAAAAGTCAACTTTTTACTCCAAAAAAGTCAAACTTTCAAATTTTCTTCAAAATATAACACTTTCACTAATTTTTTCTTACTTTCAACTTCCATCTCAATCATCTCATCCACCTAAACTTTCATAACCAAGACTAATCTTCAAAGTCATCAAAACCAATAAATTCCTTTTCTCATCAATTTTCTCAAGGCGTAAAAACTTCTATAACATAATTCATATCCGAAAACACTCATTGAATTCATTTTAATATTCCTAATTTCCACCAAAAGTTCGGGGTCCAACATAGAACCTTTCGGATGTAACCTTTCTGATTCAACCATAGTTTTCCTTCCCTCCTATTCCTTATAATTTGCATCCCTAGCAACTTCTGAGCCTCTCCTAGATCTTTCATTTCAAAGTGTTTGCTCAGATTAGTTTTCACCTCTTTTATTCTTCCTAGCTCCTTTCCAGTAATTATTAGATCATCCATATAAACTAGCATGAAGATGGCTTCTATCCCTCCTAAGTCCTTATAGTATAGGCAGTAGTCATAGGCACTTCTAATAAAATTCATCTCACTAGCTATTTCATGGAACTTTTTGTTCCATTGTCTAGGTGCTTGCTTCAGCCCATATAGGGACTTCTGAAGCAGGCAGACATAATCAGATCTGTTCTAATCTACAAAACCAGTTGGTTGTTTCATGTAGATGGTCTCCTCTAGCTTTCCATATAGGAAGGCTGTCTTGACATCCATTTGATGGATTTCCCAGTCATAGACAGTTGCTAGTACTAGAATAAGTCTGATTGTCTTGAATTTAACTACTGGTGAGAATATTTCTTTATAGTCTACCCCTTCTTTCTGCCTATTCCCTTTAGCTACAAGTCTTGCCTTGTAGATTTTAGGTTCTGATTCAGTTAATCCTTCTTTTAACTTGAATAACCATCTGTTTTCAATCAATTTGACTTTAGGAGGTCTAGGTACCAAAATCCATGTCTTATTCTTCATTAATGAGGAATACTCCTTATCACAAGCATCCTTCCACTGTTTAGCATCATTTCTAGTCATAGCTTCTTCAAAGGTTTCAGGAACCTTACAATCAATACCTTCAGCCACAAGGTAAGCATATTCAACCAAGTTTGTGTCAAAATACCTCCTATTAGGTATTATTTGTCTTGGCTGTCTATCCCTAGTCAATTGATAGTCTTGTATGCTTCCTTGTTCTTCAGCTGAAGTTGTTTGAGGGGTTTCCTCTTCACTCACTGACTTGACCACCCTTCCCTTTTATCATGATGTGTTGGGCCTTGCATGGGCTCCTCATCAAGATGGGTTGTGTACCACCTTCTTCATTTTCAGGTGGCACATAGAAATGGGCTGAATGGCTTGAAGCCCCTAAATTCTCCTGAATTTCACTATGGAGATCAGAATTTTGTGAGTTTCTAATCAGCAGAGGGAATTCATCTTCTTTAAAGATGACATCTCTGCTAATGATTGTTTTAAAGGCTCCCTTTTGGAGCAGTAGGAGCTTGTAACCTTTTACACCTTCTGGATATCCTAGGAACACTCCCTTGACTGCTCTAGGCTCCAATTTTCCCTCTTTCTGATGTGCATAGGCTGCACATCCAAAAGTCCTTAGGTGTGAAAGTTTGGGCTTCTTGCCACTCCAAATGTCATGATGGGTCTTATAGTCATTAGCAGAAGTAGGGAGTCTATTGATCAAATAGGCTGCTGTCCTAATTGTCTCTCCCCATAGGGAATGAGAGCAACCTGATGAGAGAAGCATGCATCTAGTCTTTTCTAGGAGGGTCCTATTCAGTCTTTCAGCTACTCCATTTTGCTGTGGAGTAGCTCTAACAGTCTTATGCCTAAGAATTCCATTTTTGCTACAGTATTCCTCAAATTCCTTATTGCAATACTCTAGCCCATTATCAGTCCTTAGGCATTTTAGTTTCCTCCCAGTTTGATTTTCCATAAGGGTATGCCACCTTATGAAAGTCTCTAAAGCTTCATCCTTCCTCTTCATCGGGTAAACCCAACATTTCCTAGATTTATCATCAATAATAGACATAAAGTACACATTCCCTCCTGCTGTGGGGACTTGTGCTGGCCCCCAGAGATCACTGTGAGCATACTCCATGATCTCTGTGGCTCTCTTTGCTCCCTTTTGAAATGCTGACCTGTGGTGCTTTCCTAGCACACAGGATTCATAGAATTCCAACTTCTGTAGGTTCTTTTCAGGTATAAGACCTTGCCTAGAGAGATGGATCAGGCTTTTATTGCCTGCATGGCCCAACCTAGCATGCCATTGCTTGGTTGGTTCAGAGTTTCTGCTTTCTGAAATCTGATTGATTTCAGTTGAACCTATAACATAATATAGGCCACCTCTTTCCACTCCTCTAATGATGACTTTCCCATCCCTTAGGATTTCTCTAAGTCCATCTTTAGATCTGATCTGAAAGCCTTGCTTATCAAACAAGCTTTCCGAGATCAGATTTCTCCTTATTCCAGGCACAAATCTGACATTGCTTAGGATCCTCCTTTTTCCATCAAACATGTTGATGGAAACACTTCCTATGCCCTCTATCCTTTGCTGCCCGGAGTCTACCATTTTAACCTTGGCAGTGACTGGTTCAAATGTAGTGAACCAGCCCCTATGAGGAGTGACATGCATTGTACATCCTGAGTCAAAGATCCATTCTCTACTTAGGTCCTCACACATCTCACTCACACTAGTATTTCATCTTCTTTGGAATCTTGGTTTTCTACATTACTGAAATTCCAGTTTCACTTTCTTGTCCTCTTCTTTTCCTACAATCCCTTACAAAATGCCATTCTTTATCACAGTAGAAACAAGTTTTAACTTTACCCTTTTTCTTCTTTTCTTTTTCTCCTTCCTTAGGGTGTTTATCTTTCCCATTTCCTTTCTTCCCCTTTCCTTTCTTGCTGTTTTTCTTATGAGACCTTTTCTCATAATTATTCTCAACAAACATCACTTCAGCCTCTTTCTTAAAAGGGTTGACTTCAACTATTTCTTCCATAAGAGAATCTAATACTCTTTTAACAGTAAGAGATTCTCCACTAGCATGCTTAATAACCTTCTTGAATGCATTGAATTCAGAAGGTAAAGCCTTTAGGATAACTACAGCTTGATGTTCCTCACTAATTTTCTCATCTGTAGCTTCTAAATCTTGTACTAGTTTGAAGAAATAGTCTAGGTTATCATCTAATGATACTGAAGTATTCATTTTGTAGTTAGCAAGGTTATGCAGAAGTGTCATCTTGTTAGGAAGACACTTCTTGGCATATAATTCATCCAATTTCATCCAAAGTTTCATGCGTTATTACAATTCGCACTTTTCTTATCCTTGTAGGTGATAAATGAAGCATTAATTTGCGTGTGCAAGTCTCGCATTTTCAGCTTCTTTGTAGGTCAGTTTCTAGGTCATATTCATCATCTATTGCACCATAGCAATCATATGACTCAAGAAGAGCTTGCATCCGAGTTTCCGGATGGTAAAGTCTTCTTTACCGGAAAATATGTCCATTTCTTTGCCTACCATGCTTCTTGGAAATTAAAGAATCAAAAGACTTTCACTTCTTGACTTTCTTGATGAGTCTTGATGAATCTTTGACACTTGAGGTGTCCAGAAAGGCCCAGGAGGTCTTTAACGCTCGATACCACTTTCATTGGGTTTTCTTATCGATTACATTATCTTTCAAACACAAATACTGATAAAGCTTGTCAATTTAGCAGATATGTAAAGCTTGCAGAAAATTAAAGAAGACAAATTTACTTGGTTCGATAGTCAAGGACTATCTACATCCAAGGTTCCCACTTGATAGTGGTGTAGATCTTTCACTATGAGATGAAACACAGCAGAAAACAATACAGAGATATGAGTGTTCACTTGAACACCTGCAAAACAGAGTCTCAAACTCCTCAGTACCCAAGGTCAGTACTCTAGCACTCTCTGATGATTTTTTTCTCTCTGATTTTCTTACTCTCAATTGAATACAAGATGAAAATGAAAATTAGAAGTATTTCAGTGCAATGTCCGTTGTTCTGTCTGAGATGCTTCTTTTTATATTGAAGGAGA
Source organism: Erythroxylum novogranatense (assembly GCA_029891385.1). NCBI lineage: Eukaryota > Viridiplantae > Streptophyta > Magnoliopsida > Malpighiales > Erythroxylaceae > Erythroxylum > Erythroxylum novogranatense. The sequence continues at coordinate 13,760,187 of CM057230.1, read as the reverse complement.
TGACCATCGGATGATTAAAACTTGAACCAGACCATCTTCATGTGCTACTCACGTGGGCTTTAAAAAGACTCCTCCATGTTGTGAGTTTTTGGCTTATGACTTGACTATGTCACGTGGGAAGCTCATGTTACAAGTTACTGGAGTAATAGTCTAGGTCATTTGTCATTTGTATGTTTCTGAAAAATTAAACCATCCGAGAGCTTTTCTTTGTTCTTCTCTCTTCGACACTTCTACAGACATAGGCATTTCTCTCTTCTGTTCTTCATTCTTCTTGCATTCCTTGTCTGGTCTGAGTTGAAGTGTTGGAGTAAAGGTGATTTCTGTCACAAACTAAACATTTCAATCAACTTTTTTTGATCGAATTAATAAGTTGAAATAGGTCAATTAGCTTAAAAAGAGCTGATAAGCTCTTTACCAAATAATGTCATTATAAAGCTTCTTATATTCTATCGCATTTCATTTCATTTCGTCAAACATACCTGGTGAGTGCATAATACATGTCCCATTCTTTCCAATCAAACAAAGAAAACATGGTTGTCAACTTTTCAAGAGAATCAAAACGTTGAAGCCCTTTGTAGTTTAAAGATTTTAAATATAGCATATCGCAAATCTCTAGAGAAGTGAGAACGGAGGGTAGCAGGATCACCTTTGGGAAGCATTCCTTTTCTTCTGCTTCATAATCCTTAATAGTGAAGGCAGTAAAAGAGGTGAGCTTTTGCAAATCCCAATTCATACACCCGGCAATCAGTTTCTTGCAATTGCCGATAGCAAGGGATTGTAGTTCCAAAAGCAAACAATCTCTTAGAAATGTCTTGATTTATGGGTGTTAGAATATATTTTATATATTTTTTATTTAATTTTGACATTTTATATTGGACATGGAAATTACCATAAATCTTAAAGATTGCATTTCTATCACAGTAGAATCCGTTTTAAACAAGATAACAAAGCTAAAAAAAGAGTTTGAAAGGTGTAATCTTAAGATATCATTACGTTTAAGACACACAACTTAAATATGAAAATGATAATGTATGACCGAAGTATAGGAGTAAATAATGGACAAATATCACCGCCAGGAGCTAATTACCCTAAGAATCCTAACCACAAAAATCATTTAGTTGGGAAAGAATATATACAAAATCAAACCTTATCACTCCATACAAAGTCAAACCTTATCACTCCAATACTCTAGCCTACAAAGACACGACATCCTTATGACTCGGAGAGGGTAAATCATCCTTATGACTCCTCGAGCTAATATCCCCCTCAAACTATGGCGGGAAAAGGCATAGTTTGCGTTGAAATGTGCTAAGCGAGCTTTCGTCATGGATTTTGTAAATATATCGGCGATTTGATATCTTGATGGAATGTATTTCGTGATTAGAACTCCTTGAGCAACACGTTCTCGACATAGTGATAATCCAAAGCCACATGCTTACTCCTTGTGTAAAACCGATTTCTGATCAAGTGCAACGACTAAGATTATCGCCATACAATACTGGCGGTCGCGTGGGTTGAATGTGCAAGTCGTCCAAGATGTAGCCTAGCCAAGTGAGCTCGGTAATTGCGTGAGCCAAAAACGATATTACGCCTCGGTGCTTGGCGAGCAGCTATGCATTGTTTTTGGCACACCAGGAAATGATATTTGAGCCGAGAAATGTACAGTATCCTGTAGTGGAACGGCGTGTGGTCGGGCAGCCCGCCCAATCTGCATCTAAAAAAGCACTAAGAACAAGTGATGTATCGGCTGAAAATGAAAGGCCATAGTGTATTGTTCCTTTTAAGTATCGTAAAATACGACGAAGACATTTGAAGTGAGACATAGTAGGATGCTGCATAAATTGAGAAACAAAATTAACACTATAAGACAAATCAGGACGAGTTAGTGTTAAATACTGCAGTGAGCCAACAAGACCACGAAAGTGTGTTGGATCACTAAGAGGTGTGGCATCCGAAGTAAGATCAACTCGTTGAACTAGAGGAGTCGGCATGGGTTGACAGTCCACCATTTGTGCCCGGTCCAAAATGGAATAGGCATATCGTGATTGATTCAAATGTAAACCAGTTGCTGTGGAGTGTACTTGAATGCCGAGAAAATGGTGTAGCGGCCCAAGGTCCTTCATAGAAAACTCAGTGCTTAAAACACGCAAAAAGTTTGAACTAGAGCCATAGAAGACCCCAGTAACAACATATCATCTACATAAATAAGAAGGACCAATATACCAGTTGAGGTATGTTGGATAAACAAAGATGGATCTGCCAAACTACAAACAAAACCATAGTCAATCAAAAAAGTACTCAGCCGATCAAACCAGGCTCTGGGGCTGTTTCAAACCATCAAGGCTCGTTGGAGCTTACACATGATTGGGATATTTTAGATCATCATACCAAGGCGGTTGGTCCATATAGATGTCCTCAGTTATAAAGCCATGCAAAAACGCGTTTTTAACATCCAATTGTCGTATTGGCCAATGCCTGGCTAAAGCAACTGTGGGAACTAATCTAATGGTTCCAGGCTTAATCATAGGAGAAAATGTTTCGGTGTAATCAACACCATCAAGCTGAAGAAAACCCTTGGCTACAAGCCGAGCTTTCAACCTATCTAAAGTTCCATTAGAATTGAGCTTAGCTTTATAGACCCATTTGCACCCTATGACATTTACATTTGCGGGTCGTGGAACTAAGGTCCAGGTGTGATTAGATTGTAGGGCGTTATACTCATCAAGCATGGCTTGTTTCCAACCAACATGTGCAAGAGCACTTTTTACAATCCTAGGTTCAGATGGTACATTGGAAGCAACAGAAACATGCAAAGCATAACGGGGATTGGGCTTTACAATACCTGATTGGGACCTAGTCACCATCGAATGATGAGGGTGCCCTGCCTCAATCTGAAGTTGTTCGACAGGATGTTCTGTGGATGATGATGGAAATGGCACCGGCGTCTGCAGTGTGACATTAGTCGCTTCTGAATTTTCCTCGCCGTTGGCACGTTGAGATGCTGGTGTATAGTGATCAAGAACATTTGTTACTGAAGTTGTTGGCGTGTTCTCTTGAACACTGGAAATCGAGGGCACTGTTTCTGTTTGTGGAACAATGTCTGTAACTGAAGCTGCGACCATTGGTGACAACAGTTCTGTATCAGCAGCCCTGCTCAGCGTCGGTGGAGTCTGAGGTTCTCCTTGCTCCTGTTCTGATGGCGTTAGGATTTGTTGGGACGAGACAGCTTCCTGTTTTGCAATCTGTCGTGGCGGTAGGAACGACTGGGTCAACACAGCGTCACGTTCTGCAGTGTGTTGTGGCGTGACAGCGGCATGCGAATTAGCAGAAGCAGAAACCGTGTCCAGAACTGTGTCTTGGAGTGGCTGTGGGGGTGGTATAAAAGTGGCTGATTGATCTAAAGATGCAGCTGCACCTTCACTCACGATCATGCTGCCTTGCTCAGCTGAATGAGAGAAGTTACCTGTACTACCATTAGAACTGATTGCCAAAGTGTTAGTCACAGCAGGTGGTAACCACGAATTTATAATTTGAACAGCAGAATGTTTATCAGAAGACGCAAACTTATAGGGAAAAACAGTTTCATCAAACTTAACATGACGCGATATGATAATTTTCTTGGTTTTAGGATTCAAACATTTGTATCCCTTATATTTTTCACTATAGCCAATAAACACACACAAGCAAGACTTAGGATCAAACTTATGACGTTTTATGTCCCATATATATGGAAAACATTTTGATCCAAATACGCGTAAGGAGCAATAATTAAAATGAGAACCATGCAACTTGAAGTAAGGTGTCTCTCCTCCTAGAACAGAAGTAGGTAACCTATTCATTAAAAAAACAGCAGTCTGAAATGCCTCTACCCACATAGACAACGGCATATGGCTATGATACATCATAGTTAGACCAAATTCACGGATTACACGGTCATTGTTCAACAAAGACTGTTTGTTCAGGGGTATACGGACATGACACTTGATGCTTAATACCCTGGGAAAGAAAATGCGAAGATAAAGCGTTGTTTAGAAACTCACCTCCGCCGTCAGAGTGGAAAATTTTAATTTTCTGCCCAAATTGGCAAAGCACATATTGTTCAAAAGCTTTAAAGGCAACAAAAAATTCAGATTTTGTCCTCAAAGGTATTAGCCATGAATATTTAGAATAGTCATCCACTAAACATGCATAGTATTTAAATTTTGCAAAGGACATAACAAATTTGGACCCCAAAGATCACAATGAACTTTCTCAAACATAACAGTACTTTTATTTGTTGACAAAGAAAAAGGAATTTTACTCAACTTGCCTAACTGACAACTATCACATAAAGATTTAGAATGCAAGGAACCTTTTACATCAATAAGGTTCTTATTAAATAAAGCAGAAATAGCAGAAGATTGGGGATGTCCTAATCGTTGATGCCAAATGTCAGCTGTAACAGTCTTAAGTCGATTAGCAAAATACGCTTTGGAATTCCCAGACAGAATGTAAAGATTATTGTTCCGCGGTCCTTGCAGCAGTACCTGTCCCGTTTGTCGGTCCTTAACAAAAACAGAAACATTAGAAAATTCGCAATTAATGAATACTCATCATTAATTGTCCAATGAATAACAAATTTTGTTTTAAAGCAGGGACTGACAAAACATTCGAAATTGGTAAAGTATTTTTCTGTTTTATGGATGCTGACCTAACACCATCAATGGAAAGGAATGTTCCATCTCCTATAGCTATGGAGTCAGCTCCATAATAATTACCCATTTGTTTTAATAATTTTTGTTACTGTCATATGGTTTGATGCGCTTGAGTCATAATCCATCAGTATCAATGACATCATTGTCCAACGTGAGAGCAGTAAGGGCCTGGGGAGGAGTATTCGGCTTATCTTGTGGTATCCACCAACTGATTTTGGCTACGTGCCCTTCTCTGCCGAAGTACTGGCAAACGTCATTCTTATAGCGTTCTCGTTAATTTGGCGTCATTCGCTCACGCCGCTATTGGTAGAGGTCGTCATTTGAGAGGAAGACGACTCCTTGTTTTGGGTTTGTTCGGGTTCTGAGCTTGAAAACCACGCCTTGTGAGTTGAACCTAGGCGCCGATCGCGAATAAGAATTTGCGGATTACATTGTTGCCGTAAAGGCCACATGAAGCGGCGATTCAATATGGATTGATTTGAGGTGAAAACCAAGCACGTCATTGGTCGAGATTCTTTAGCTTGGAAACCAACTCATTGTACGTCGGTCGTGGTGGTTTGAGCATTGTTGTTGTGAACGTTTCATATTGTGGTCCCAAGCTGGTGAGGAGACAGAAAACTTTCTCCCCATCGGGTACTTCTTTCCCGATTGCGGCTAAATTGTCACAAATCTCTTTAAACAAACGCAAATGGTCTGTGATTGATCGACTTTCTTCTTTGCGAAAGTAGGTTAATTGTTGTCTGAGAGTAAATTCCCTTTCCTGGGAATCTTGGGCATACGCGTCTTTTAATGCGCTCCATACCGCGTGAACTGTTTCTAATTCGATCACGAGACCAAGTGATTCCTCGCTTAGTGTTCCATAGATCCATCCGCGAAGTAATCTATCGGATTTTTGCCACGCCTTGAAAGTATCGGATCGCTGTGGTTGGTAATTTTCGGGTATTGGATTGGGAGGGGTATTAAATTTCTGATCCTCAGGAAACCCGTTTGAAAGATGATCTGACAGTTCCTGACTTTCAGCTAAACTCAAAACTTGCTCTCTCCAGAGAGGATAGTTTGTTTGCTTGAGCTTTAAAGTGACGAAATTGGCAACGTTCAGATTTGAAGAAGCCATGGTGAGAAGATCGTCACTGCTCTGATACCAAGATAACAAAGCTAAAAAAGAGTTTGAAAGGTGTAATCTTAAGATATCATTACGTTTGCAGTACACACAACTTAAATATGAAAAATGATAACAGAAGTGATCGAAGTATAGGAGTAAATAATGGACAAATATCACCGGCCAGGGAGCTAATTACCCTAAGAATCCTAACCACAAAAAATCATTCAGTTGGGAAAGAATATATACAAAATCAAACCTTATCACTCCATACAAAGTCAAACATTATCACTCCAATACTCTAGCCTAGCCTACAGCACAGCATCCTTATGACTCCGGAGAGGGTAAATCATCCTTATGACTCCCTGAGCTAATAAAACACATATCTTATTTTACGGAGGAATCTTAATTCTTGAAGATTATCCGTATATGCGGATATCTCTTGATTAGTAAAGCCACGTGGGTCATGCACAAAAGAAGTTTTTTTACTGGATTATTTGTTGCCTATGATTGGTGTGGTTTTCCTTGGTGAGTAGGGAGTTTGGTGATTTACGTAAGTGGAACTGTTCAGGTGTTGGTGCACCATTGGTTGGCTCGGTAAAAAAAGTTTATGTTTTGGTTAGTCACTGAAAATAGGTGACGTGATTGTGAGGTTTATTTGGGGTTAATCACTGCTGAAGTTTTGAAGTTTCGTTTTGACGTTGGGCTGTTTTGAATAGGTCTTTTGGTAAGCAGCCTTTTTCTTTATACAGTGAACGAATTCTGATTAGTAGGTCACGCGTGAAGGTGAGCTGCTGATTTTGTGTGTCAGTAAAATTTGGGGTAAATTTATAATAATTTGATAAAAGTGATTAAATTAGGTGAGGGTCCCGTAGACGTAAGCAAGGTGTGCTAAACTATGTTACCAAATTTTTAGTGTTTTTATTGTTTCGTTTTTTATTGTTTTTGTTTTTTTGTTTGTACTAAAGGTGTCTGCGATAAAATTGAAAAGTTTGTGAAATAACTACTCCCTCTAATTTAAAATTTTGGGATTGATTTTAACTAAGAGACGAGGAGTTATTTTATCGCTTGAAATCATCTCTTCACGAAAATTGAGCAATCAAGCCACCAAACCAACACCATTACACTCACAGCTAAAGGAAGGCCGTCACATTTTTCCATAATCTTTTGACCAATTTTTTCCAAACGTGGATAATCATGAGAGTTTTGATCATCAAAAGCATATTTGTAGAATAATTGCCAGCATTCAGTGGGGACCAACTCACCTATACGAAATATTGAGCTAGAACTCAAGTTGCTGCTACACCATCTTTACGTGTAGTGATGATTAATCGTGCTTCCAGGACCCCCAAACTTCAATGACAGTAGCAATTGATTCCACAAATTGACATTTTCATTCTAAACATCGTCTAACACAAGCAAAAATCTTTTTCCTGTCAATTCTTCTTCCAGTTTTTCGTAGATCTAGTTTGGAGTCTTATCCTCACTAGCCATTTGAGCCCCTTCCTTCGCAATATCTCTTGTTAGAACGTTTCTATGAGAATAATTTTAGATCGTTTAACTTGATAATTGTACTCGCACTGAAGCAACAATGATGATTAAACTACACATTTTTGCTTCTCTTTTTCAGCTTGGGGGAGTGGAAAGTGTTACTTTAGGAGATGATGAAGCTCGAGTACGAAGAAGCCAGAAAACAGTTCTTGAAGGAAAAGATCCTCCAACTTTTTATTTTCTGATTGAGATGAGAGAAAGACATCATTGGGTTGTACATCAGGTATTTCTCACGACTTACTAAATCGGTTGCGACAATAACTGATTTATGATAAGTAATGGAACATATGTGCCCATTGGGATGTAATGGAACATAACCGAATTCTTTGCCTCTGTTTATTATGATAAGTACATCTGGATGATTACTTCATTATGATATAAAATTTTGACTCCACTTCATAAGTTCCATTAGAATCTTGAAACCAAAGATGATTCTGAGGGGGAAATTAATAGAAAAGTTCATCAACTTCACTTTGTCCAATGAAAAAGTGTTGCATGCGCATGCAATTGCATATATGAATGCGTACACTGAAGTAGCAAATAGAAAAAATTGTGTAAATGATGTTTAGACTTGAATTTCAATTAAAAAATGAAGTTTAAACTACTCATTATAATAACATTAGCTTTTAGCGATGAAAAATTACCAACAGAATCAGAACCGTTAGTAATAACTGACAAAAAAAATCATATTCTGGCAGTAAAATTCTGTTGGTAATTACCAACAAAAAATTCGTCACTAAACGACATTTTTTTGGTAGTGACTATTTATCTCTCTATCAACCTTCCAGCTGCGACATAAAGATGGTGTCTAATTTTATTTTTAATATATTGTACTGAAGGAAACTAGAAGCTTGCTTGTCCATATTGTAAGTGATCTAGAAGAGAGGGGGGGGGGGTTGAATAGATCTTAAAAATTCTTTCAAAATTTCTACTAGAAAATCAGAAGTTAAAACACACAAAAACAATTTAGATAAACTTAATTGAAAAGAGTAGGGAAGAAGATCAAACACTCGTTTTTATAGAGGTTCGGTGCTAAGACCTACGTCCTCTACCTAAGCTCCCACTTAGGATTTTGCCAACCACTTTATTGCACACTTTGTAGTTGAGTGTGAACTTTTTACAACGCCACTTGAATTCCGACTCAAGTAACCTTTTACACTCGATTTGTTTTCCGGCACAAATCCTACCTCACGTGACCTTCTCACTCGTCACTCAATTGTAACAAAACAATACAAATATTGAAGAACAAATGCTCAATACAATTTGTAACAAAATAAGAGCAATAGTGAGCAATTTGAAGCAATATGAGAGTATTTGAACTTGTAGAACTTATTTTCACTCTTCTTCCATCATCCTCTATTTATACTTGAAGAAATATAGCTGTTGGAGCTCTACTAGCCGTTGCTTAATTGGATATAGTCGTTCCTTGATAATCTTCATTCCATTTTTAGCAAATTGGACCGTTGGAGCTGAATCTGTGCATCCATAAGTCGACTTGTCGAATGAATAAGTCGACTTGTTTCAACCATTTACGTAAAACTTGTAACTCCGCTCTCCAATAAGTCGACTTGTGCTGTATAAGTCGACTTATCTGCCTCGATTAGTCGACTTGTGTGTTATAAGTCGACTTGTCTTAATACATCTTCATATAAGTCGACTTGTACTGTTCTAGTTGACTTGTTATATTCAGACCTTGATGTAAGTCAACTTGTATTACCAAATCCTTTATTATCCTTAAGCTTCATGTCATTTTTACTTAGTAGATAACTCCCAACTTAATTCCTCATTGATTAGACACTTGCTCATCTTGATTTACTCAATCCTTTCATTGAATAATACCTGAAATAATTTCTTAACTATTTCTAGATATTTTATTATTATCAAAACATAAAGGGATTTAATTTGTCAACCCTCATTGGTTCAACAATCTCCCCCTTTTTGATAATGACAAAATATTTAGAAATTGACAAGAAAATTGAAAGACATAAAATTTGATCAAGGTTTCCCTTGTCTTGATTGGTTAGGTTAACTCCCCCTTAATTCATAAATCAATGATTAGAATAGAATTCAATAAAATTGCAAATCAATGAAATGTTCAAATGAAATTTTCACTCCCCCTTAATCAAATATCAATTTCAATCTTACTCCCCCTTTTTGTCATAATCAAAAATCAATGGAGAAAATAAACCCAATTGAAGATTAATGAAGATTGAAAACCAAACAACAAACACGATGATGAAGTCTTTGGATGTAATTGCATGTGTGCCTCATATATTGACCATTTAATGTAGCAAAAACACATTCAACCAAAGGAATTTAAATCACACATGCCTAACCTTAATTTAATATTCACAAACACATCTTCCTTAAGAGGTTTAGTAAAAATGTTAGCCAATTGATCATTAGTAGAAACATGCTTCAAAACAATGTCACCTTTCAAACAATGATCACGAATAAAATGATGTCTAATTTCTATATGCTTTGTTCTACTATGCAGTATAGGATTTTACTCAAACAAATAGCACTGGTATTATCACAATAGATAGGAATATTTTGACCACAATACCATAATCAAGCAATTGATGTTTAATCCAAAGAACTTGGGCACAAGCACTCCCAAATGCTACATATTCAGATTCAGCAGAGAAATTGCTACACTAACTTGCTTTTACTAGCCCAAGATATCAAAGATGATCCTAAGAAATGACATAAACCACTAGTACTTTTTCTATCAATTCTACAGCCACCATGATCAGCATCACTATAAGCATACAAATCAAATGAATCACAACTAGGATACCGTAAACCATGATTAATAGTTCTACTCAAATATCTAAAAATTCTTTTACAGGCACTCAAATGAGAAATCTTAGGACAAGATTGAAATCTAGCACAAAGACATGTGGCAAACATTATATCGGGTCTAGAAGCAGTTGAATACAAAAGAGAGCCGATCATACCTCTATAGAGTTTTTGATCAACGTCTTCTTCATTTTCATGTTTTTCCAAGACCAGATTTGTCTCCATTGGTGTTGCCGCCACTTTGCATCCATCCATTTTAAACTTCTTAAGAAGTTCCTTGGTATACTTCGATTGGTGGATAAAAATGTCATTTTTGTGTTGCTTGATTTGCAATCCAAGAAAGAACTTGAGTTCTCCCATCATACTCATTTCAAACTCACCTTGCATTAAATCACTAAATTCTTTGCACAAAAATTCATTAGTGGCACCAAACACAATGCCATCAACATAAATTTGACAAATAAACATATCATTATCAACATGTTTAATAAACAAAGTATTATCTATCTTACCACGAACATATCCATGTTGAGTTAGAAAAGTACTTAACCTCTCATACCATGCTCTAGGTGCTTGCTTTAGTCCATCTGATTGCCTTCTTGAGTTTGTAGGCGTAATCTGGATGCTCGTGATCTTCAAATCCTGGCGGTTGTTTGACATAGACTTCCTCTTGAATATACCCATTTAGAAATGCGCTCTTAACGTCCATTTGATTTAATTTGATCCTTTTATGAGACGCGAATGCACATAGTAGCCTAATTGCCTCCAAACGAGCCACGGGCGTATGTCTCATTGTAATCAAGGCCTTCTTCTTGATAAAATCCTTGAGCCACTAACCTTGATTTATTTTTGATCGCTTCACCATTCTCATCATATTTAATCCGATTTACCCACTTGACTCTAATGATGGTCTTGTCCTTTGGTGGAGCTACCAAATCCCAAACATCATTTCGCTTGAACTGATTAAGCTCCTCTTGCATAGCTAAAAGCCAGTTTTCATCTTTAAGAGCTTCTTCTATATTTTTGGGTTCTACCAACGAAATGAAGGCTGAATTACTTATATTCTCATAGATATTTCTCCTAGTTCTTACACCAACATTTAAATCTCCAATGACTTGCTCCATAGGATGATTCTTTGCTTTTGCCCATGATTTAATGTCGGTACATGTTTTCTTCGTCTAGCTTCAATTCCTCAATCTTGGATTCAATTTCTTCAACTTTATTACCGAACTCCTGCATCATCATCAAAACAAACCTTTCTCGGGGTGAAATTATTTCATCAAATTTGACATGAATACTTTCTTGACACATTTAGTCCTATTATTATAAACTCTAAACGCCTTACTAGTTTGAGAATAACCAATAAACACACCAATATCGGATTTAGAGTGAATTTTCCTAAATTGCTCTTTCCATTATTATGAATGAAAACTTTACAACCAAAAGGATGAAAATAAGAGATATTAGGTTTCTTACCTTTCCATAGCTCGTAAGATGTCTTATTTTGTCTCTTCGTAAGTGCACCGGTTGATGACGTAACAAGCGGTGTTGACTGCTTCTGCCCAAAATGATTTAGGAAGATTGTACTCATTCAGCATAGTCCTGCTTATTTCTTCAAGTGAGCAATTTTTTCTTTCTACTACACCATTTTGTTGGAGTCCTTGGTGTCGAGAAATTATGTTCCATTCAGTATTTGTCGCAAAGATTTTGAAAGGTTCACATTCAATTCTCCTCCATGATCGGTTTTAATTGCAACGATAGACAAATTTTTCTCATTTTGAACCAATCTACACCACTTGGTAAATTCATTAACGACATCATTTTTATTCGCAAGAAATCTTACCCAAGTAAATCTAGAGAAATCATCCACAATAACAAGTACATATAATTTACCACTAAGACTAGCATGTCTAGATGGACCAATCAAATCCATATGCACAAGTTCAAGAATTCTAGAAGTACAGATTTCTCTCTTTGGTTTAAAAGATTCTCTAACATGTTTGCCTTTCAAACAGGACTCACACAAATGATCTTTAACAAATTTAATCTTAGGCAAACCTCTTACAATGTCATTCTTTGAAAGTTTAAAAATTAAAGGCAATGGTGCATGTCCTAATTTTCTATGCCATAAAAATGCATTTTCTTCCAATGTCACCAAGCATTTTTCATTAAACGAACTATCATCATGCAAGTCAACAATGTATGTGTTCCCATGTCTCAAACCAATAAAGGCAACATGATCATCCTTCTTAACTAAGCAATGTGATGATTCAAATGATACAATATAATTCATATCACAAAGTTGAGACACACTTAGTAAGTTATGTTTCAAGCCATCAACAAGCAACACATTGTCAATGGTAGGTAAAGGTTCCTTACCCACTTTACCAATGTCAATGACCTTACCTTTGTTGTTGTCTCCAAAAGTGACATAACCTTGATTCTTTGGTCTAATTTCTACGAATAAACTTTTGTCTCCACTCATGTGCCTTGAGCATCCACTATCAATATACCATGTTTGGAGGTTTTTCATCCCTTGCTTGTACCTGCAATAGACACATTCTTTCTTCTTATAGGTACCCAAGCCATTTTGGGTCTATTGTGGTTAGTCATGTAAATCACATTAGAAGGTATATTCCCTTTTTCTACCCAAATTTTCTTGACCTTAATGCATCTCGTAGTACTCTTGCATGCAACTTCTATATGCCCATCTTTCAAGCATCTAGCACATTGAGCAATTTTTTCATCCGTAGTGAACTTTGAAATCAAGGAACAATCTCTGTTAAACAGATCATATCCTAAACTATGTTTAGAAATTGAGTATCTTTGCAAAGATAACAAGTTCTCAAACATTTCGTTTCCATTAGCAAATTTTCCAACCACGTATGAGAATTCCTTTCTAACTCTATCAAGTTCACAAATAAGATTTTCTTTTTCAACAAGACATGCAGAATGATCTTCTTTTGGACTATCTAAATCATCAATCGTTTCATGTAAAGCACTATTTTCAGCAACCAATTCTCGTATTTTCTTTCTTAATTTTTTGTTAATCTCAATAGCTTCTTCAAAATCAGCTTGTAAAGCATCAAAGGAATCTCTTAGATCTTGGTCATTGAAAGTTACCTCATTTTCATCATCACTTGATGAACTTTTTTGTCATAAGTGCCAGATTGTTTTCATCATCGCTTTGGTATGTATCCTCTTCATCACTCCAAGTTGCCACCAAGCTAGTTTTCTTTTTACCTTTGTCGTATTTGTCATTTTTCTGAAAGTTTGATGTTGATGATGAGCTTTTGCATTCTCTAGCAAGATGTCCCCATTTTTCACATCTCCAACATTCTTCGTTGCCCTTCTTTTCGTCATAGCCTTTTGATTTTCTTTCCGCGCCAAACCTCTTTCTTTCTACCTGTTTTTCGCCATTTAATTCTTTCCTTCGATTTTTGAGAAGTCCCTTGAACTTCCTTAAGTTTCTAGCGTACATAGCGATTTCTTCATCTTCCTCGTCTTCATCTAATTCCTCATCACTTTCATCAACAAAAGTAGTGTTAGCTTTAAAAGCAATAGATTTTTTAGGCTTACCTCTACCTCCTCTGGATTTGAGAATAATCTCATAGTTGATGAGTGATCCCACCAAAGCTTTGAATTCCAGATGGTTAAGGTCCTTTGACTCCATGATTGCGGTGACTTGAGAATCCCATTCCTTCGGCAGTGAACGAAGAATCTTCTTCACCTTCTCGCTATCCGTCATGTGCTTTCCCAGGTTGCCTAATCCATTTATGATTTCTGCAAAACGGTCAAGCATTGTAGAAATTGACTCACCTTCTTTCATAACGAACATCTCGTAGTCGTGGAGAAGCATTTTGATTTTTGTCTCCCGGACTTGATTTGTCCCTTCATGAGTAACTCGAAGTCTCTCTCACATTTCCTTGGCAGTGGTGCAAGAATTTACCCGGTTTCTTTCCTCAACCGTTAATGCACAATATATCGACTTCATAGCTTTGGCATTGATGTCGCTTGCCTCCAATCGTTATCATCATACTCCACTCCGTTTTCAACTCACCATTTTCTTTCGGATGGGCTGAAGTCCGAAGATAATGATCTTCGATATTCAACTCCTCGCTAATGATGTGGTACTTCATAGGATTTTCCAAAAGAATAATTAGTACCATTAAATAATGGAGGACGGTTATTAGTGTTACCTTCTTCCATGAGGTTGTTGTGTGCCATCCAGATACTTACGCTCGATACCAATTGTAAGTGATCGGAAGGGGGTTGAATAGATCTTAAAAATTCTTTCAAAATTTCTACTAGAAAATCAGAAGTTAAAACACACAAAAACAATTTAGATAAACTTAATTGAAAAGAGTAGGGAAGAAGATCAAACACTCGTTTTATAGAGGTTCGGTGCTAAGACCTACGTCCTCTACCTAAGCTCCCACTTAGGATTTTGCCAACCACTTTATTGCACACTTTGTAGTTGAGTGTGAACTTTTACAACGCCACTTGAATTAAAGGCTCAAGTAACCTTTTACACTCGATTTGTCTTCCCAAGACAAATCCTACCTCACGTGACCTTCTCACTCGTCACTCAATTGTAACAAAACAATACAAATATTGAAGAACAAATGCTCAATACAATTTGTAACAAAATAAGAGCAATAGTGAGCAATTTGAAGCAATATGAGAGTATTTGAACTTGTAGAACTTATTTTCACTCTTCTTCCATCATCCTCTATTTATACTTGAAGAAATATATTGTTGGAGCTCTACTAGCCGTTGCTTAATTGGATATAGTCGTTCCTTGATAATCTCCATTCCATTTTTAGCAAATTGGACCGTTGGAGTGAATCGTGCATCCATAAGTCGACTTGTCGAATGAATAAGTCGACTTGTTTCAACCATTTACGTAAAACTTGTAACTCCGCTCTCCAATAAGTCGACTTGTCTTTGTATAAGTCGACTTGTTCGCTCGATAAGTCGACTTGTGTGTTATAAGTCGACTTGTCTTAATACATCTTCATATAAGTCGACTTGTCATCGTTCTAGTTGACTTGTTATATTCGAACCTTGATGTAAGTCGACTTGTATTACCAAATCCTTTATTATCCTTAAGCTTCATGCCATTTTACTTAGTAGATAACTCCAACTTGATTCCTCATTGATTAGACACTTGCTCATCTTGATTTACTCAATCCTTTCATTGAATAATACATAAAATAATTTCTTAACTATTTCTAGATATTTTATTATTATCAAAATATAAAGGATTTAATTTTTCAACCCCCATTGGTCCAACACATATGGACGACAAGGTAAAACGTAATTGTATTCATTATGTATACATTTTTTGTCGACATGTAATTAGCAGGTATCTGCCGTTTTCTTATGATATTCCATTTTAAACATTATTTATATGGTATTCCTTTCTAAATAATTTTTATCTATCATATACATATAATATGTATATAGATGGAGAAATTGTTATGGATCCTCGAAATAGTGTCAAGTTTAATTTAGTTGAATGAATAATAAATTATGACATTTCCAATCAGGTGTACTACAAGAAAAATATCGTTTAGCGATGAAAATTCCCAAAGGAAAATGTTTAGATTCCGTCAATAATATAAATTAGCGACGGAACCAACCGACAGAAAAAAAAACATCGTTAAAATGTTCGTAGCTAAATTTACCGACGGATATATTATGTAATTGTCGGTCAATTTAGTTACGGCCATTTTAACGATGCCTTTGTTTATCGCTTAATTCCGTCACTAATTTATATTATCGACGGAATCCAAACATTTTAACTATCGACAAATATACCGACAGATGGCTGTGACCGTCGATAAATTTACCGATAGATGGTTGTGACCGTCAGTAAATTTACCTACAGACTTTTCCTTTCCGTCAGAATATTTGCCGACAGTATTGATTATTCAGTCAGTAAAGTCCTGACGGTAAAGTTGGCGACGACTGTCAATATTATCGACGGAACAAAGATTAATTATCGTTAAATATCATACATTTTATCGACGGTTTATTAAGACTGTAGAATTGCATTATTAATAAATTTATAATTAATTAATCTTCTAGACATGTACTTTTATAAAATTAAAAATAAAATTATTATTATATCAATTTAAACTTAAAATAATGTAAATAATATAGGACATTTTTTCAGCAAGTCATATGGGCTATGGTACATAGAATACCGTTTTAAATTGGCAACTTAGAATGTAGATTAGGACATGAAAGAATCAGCATAGAAGAAAAGTGTTGTGTCATTTAGTGCCGTAATTGCTTGTAAAATAGACTTATCTTTTGTCATCATTTTGCTAAACGACATAACACCTTTCTATAGCTTGATATTGATTAATTACCAAATTAATGATAATCAAATGAGAAAGATATGGATATGCATGGATGGGGATGTAAGGCTCAGAATCAACAAAAACAAACGACCAAACAAACATAAGCAGGCCTTGGTCTCTGATCATTGGCCGGCAATCCATAGCTCTACTCTCTTTGTCATGTTCTTCTTGTGCATGTCTATATCTCTAATTATGTACCAACTCTTTTTTTGTTTTGACATGTCGGGGAAATCCCAATTACTATATTAATGTGTCGCAAACATGTTCCTAAACAAATAGACTTTTAAACCCCTTTTGTTTATGTATGTTTTTAATGGATTAATTGAAAAATTTTAGTGTACCCTTTAAAGATATAACGCTTGGGAGCGATATATATTGAAACAAATATACAGAGAGGACATGTGAAGACTGGCAAAGGCTAGTTACAATAGTACAAATTGAACTAGAACCACTTGTAAACATATGGTAAAATATTCAAAACTATAGTTTAGGAAATAAATCAATATAATGAAGAAAGCACTAGCACAGTAAAACCAAAGATAAGAGTAAGAAGGGCTATCAAGTGAGTAAGAAGATATAAATGAGAAGATTAAGTCACATTTGATCTTACCATCAACGATGGAGATCCAATTTCAGTAGATTAGAAAAAGTTAGGAGAAAGATAGATGAGTGATATGGTAAAGGATTTCATGCTTCAAAAGTTCAAATCTTATAACAAAAGATTCATGCTTCAGATGATGCAATTGGCATATTAACAAAGCCGTTACTAAGGAGAAGTTCAAGTATTATTTGGATTTAATTATGTTTCAAAGTGTTAAATAATGTTACAACCCAATAAATATAAAGCATATTCATCAAGGTGAAGAATGTTATGTATCAATCATGTATGTCGACGTATAATCTTGTAAGCATTTTTTGGAGGGTTTTAGTTAAATAAGGCGGAGTGTGTGTGCGCGAGTACGTGCAAATCTTAAGAGTATTTTAAGAAGAGTATTCTATGAACTATCAAAGGTGTAAGCACACTCAATAGATCAAACTTCTTTAAAATTACTTTTATTGGTTTTTATTATTTCTTTCTTCATATACTTATTTTTTAATAATATATATACATATCTATATAAAATATATTCATCAAGGTAAAGATTGCTATATATAATTCACATATATAGATGTGCAATCTTGGAGGCGTTTCTTGGAGTGTATTAGTTGAATATGGTATATTCTTCAAAGTGAAGATTGTTGTTTATGACTTATACACACAGGTGCAATCTTAAAGTACTTTAGGTATAACACCAGTGTTTTCTTAAGAATCTGTGGATGAACACAGTCTAGGATATAGGCGTGACCTAAGTTGTGTTTCTTATTGTTAACTAGAGATGAAGGCACAAATTAAAGACATGTGCATGTTAGATTGGTTAAAGTGTTTTCATGAAAGACACAACATAAGACGCAATTGTATGATATAAAGTGTCCAAGTACATAGAGAAGCAATAAATTACGGTTTGGGAATACACGCGTGGTTTAGCCCATATTCATGTACGATAAGAAACAGTGAGAATGATAATTTATCTTGCTATGTTAGATAGAATAAGACAGCTCCGGCATGCATCATCTTCAGAGCCTTTGATGTTAATAGTGGAATTCATCTATCGGGACAGGCAAACAAGGAGCACAGCTCCGGCATGCATCATCTTCAGAGCCTCTGATGTTAACAGTGAACTCATCTATGGGGACAGGCAAACAAGGAGCTTTGTACCGCAGAGTAATGTGCTAGTTAAATTTTTTGTCGAGGTTTGAGTTTTTTCTTTGAAAAAAAAGAATAAGATGTATCCTAGTATCTCACAAATTGGTGCATAAATGTTTTTATTTTTCGAAGTTTAAATCCTTGCCACAACTTGACAGAATTCCGACGATGATATCAATGATTGAGACATTTTTATTGATTCAGTGCTACATCGACACACAATTTCCTGTATTCATAAACAAATAATTAATGTTCAGCCAAACCATGTAGAATCAATCTCATGCACTATTAATGTATTGTCATGCGAGCTTTGTCACCTTCTAGTGGTAGTTTTATGTCATTAATCAGCTAGAACAAGCACGGCCCGAGTATGGCCGGCCAACACAATATTGCCTCTCTCTCGAACCTTGATTTCTTCATCCTTTTGTCGTCAAACAATGTCAGTGATTCCCCTTTTTTCAGGTATATATAACACGTAACTTGCTTCACTCTTGAGCCTTCTCAGAGAACACAACCATGGTTAACTTCCAAAGAAACCCTTTTCCTCTGATGTTCTTCTTCCTATCCTACGTTGTTGTTACTTGTCTGTGTTCTCTGTCTAACCAAACGCTTACTAGATGTTTGATTCGACATGGGATCACCAACTTCACAACGTTTCCTTCCCCTGACAACGAGTCTACATCTTACTTTGAGCTCCTACATTTCTCCATTCAGAATCTCCGGTTTACAGAACCTGCAATTCCAAAACCATCCGCCATAGTCCTGCCAGAAAGTGTTGAACAGCTAGTGAAGAGCGTTATGTGCTGCAGAGAAGGATCGTTGGGTGCAAGAGTAAGGTGCGGTGGGCATAGCTATGAAGGGACTTCATATGCAGATAGTGATGGAGCTCCTTTTGTAGTTATAGACATGATGAACTTGAACAAAGTGTCAGTGGACATGGAAACAGAAACTGCGTGGATTGAAGGTGGTGCTACACTGGGTGAAACATACTCCGCGATTGCTGAGGCGAGCACAGTCCACGGTTTCCCCGCCGGTTCTTGTCCAACAGTTGGAGTTGGTGGCCATATTAGCGGTGGTGGGTTTGGTCTGTTGTCCAGAAAATATGGACTTGCAGCAGATAACGTGGTTGATGCACTTCTAATTGATGCCAGTGGGAGATTGTTGGACCGTGAAGCCATGGGAGAGGACGTGTTTTGGGCGATTAGAGGAGGTGGTGGCGGTGTCTGGGGCATTATTTATGCTTGGAAGATAAAGTTAGTGAAAGTTCCAAAAACCGTAACAGGGTTTATAGTCTCCAGACCTGGCACTAAGATCCACGTAGCTGAGCTTGTGAATAAGTGGCAATTCCTAGCACCAACATTGACCGATGACTTTTACATGTCATGCTTTGTTGGTGCTGGTTTGCCTGAGACTAAATCGATAGGAATCTCAGCTACATTTAAAGGGTTTTATTTAGGTCCAAGAAGTGAAGTTATGTCCATTGTAAATCAGCTTTTTCCTGAACTGGACTTAGGTGAAGAAGATTGCATAGAGATGAACTGGATAGAGTCCACTCTTTTCTTCTCAGGACTAGCTGAAGGCAGCTCAGTATCAGACTTAAACAACAGGTACTTGAAGGGGAAGAATTACTTCAAGGCAAAGTCGGATTATGTGAGAACTGAAATTCCTAATGCAGGTATAATGGCTGCCCTGGAGATACTTGAGAAAGAGCCAAAAGGGTATGTCATATTGGACCCGTACGGTGGTATAATGCATAAAATAAGTAGTGAAGCCATAGCTTTTCCTCACAGAAAAGGCAATCTGTTCGCTATTCAGTACCTGGTGGAGTGGAAAGAGAAGGACAACAACAAAAGCGATCAGTACAAACACTGGATAAGAGAATTCTATAATCTTATGACACCCTTTGTGTCAACTGCTCCAAGAGCTGCTTATATCAATTACATGGACTTTGACCTTGGAGTTATGGGGTTGATCAGTAGCCATAATAGCCGTGCTCCACCTCCTGATGCTGTGGACAGTGCCAGGGTTTGGGGTGAGATGTACTTCTTGAACAACTTCGACAGGTTGGTCAGAGCCAAGACTCTGATTGATCCGAACAACGTTTTCAGCAATCAACAAAGCATCCCACCAATGTCGAGTTCGGAAGATATTGCAGCGGAAATTTAAGAGTAATCACAGTACATTATTAGAACTAGCTGTAAGCGATCATGTGCGTGTGGAAATCTGTCTCTTCACTGTCTTGTTTCATTGAAAAATCAGAGTTTTGATTTATCTTTCTATAGATTGTTAGACATTGTTGTACACAACCTTATCCTCTTATAGGCCACATTATTGTAAAAGTTTTATTTTTTATTATCATAATTATGAACTAATTATTTGCATTATAATAATTTGTTTTATCATTTACTTATATAAAATTTATTTTAAAATTATACAATAAATTCATGTAAATTTTAATAAAAATCAATTGAATTAAGTTAATTAATAATTAATTAATGAATTGAGAAAATATTATTCAAGTTAGTTAAAGTTATTTTATTTTATATTTTAATTTTTATGTATTAAAATAAATAATATAATAGAAACCTTAATTTATAACTTGGAAACTATAAATAATATTATTTAAAAAATAAAGACTTAGGAAAATAAAGAAACTTTGAAAGAGAGACCTTATCAAGTAAATGAGGAGAGATTAGAAAGGTGTGGTTCAGACAACATGGGCCTAAAAGCCTTTTGATTGGGTCCTAACTTCATAGTTTTAAGTTCAGAGAACACACAAAGAAGGCCGCGAGAGACCTGGGAAAGGTGTAAAAATGGCGTGTTTGGGAGTGAGTGGAACGTATTTATCATCATCCTTGAACCGGCCTAAGAACTTCTGCTCTCAACCAAACGCATCTTTCTCGTCCTCGGTATCCATAACAAGAACCAGAACAAGAATGGCGACGCCGGCTGTTAAAGCGGAGACTGTAACTATTGAGAAGTCCGGAATCAAGGTCGTGAGAAACCCGTCTGAGTCCAAACTCACCGAACTAGGCGTCCGGAGTTGGCCCAAGTATGTTTATGCTCTTATGCGTTATCTGGGTTTAGCTGTTTGATTTTGCTTAATCAAGCTTTGGTCTTTTTTCGGTTTGTTGAGAAAGAAGAATGGTATTTTGTTGTGCACAGAAATGCATCTCCTTGATTGAAGAGTTCTTGGTGGAGATTTGTGGGTCTCGTTTGAAAATGAAGTGAAGTTTTGAATTATACTAACTGGGTCAAATTGAAAATGGGTGATACTGAATGGGTTTAGGCCATCTTTTTGCTTGAATTTGTTCTTGGTCAGTTAAGATGAAAGTTACAAACCTACGAGTGAAACTCTGATTATCAACATCAAAGTTTCTCCATTTTCCTAGTTCAGAGTTACAACAGAAGAAACTACTTAGGTATTGAGTTACAATAATTTGAGGCCAATGAATAGAGAATCAACTTTCCAGTTTTCAATTTAGTAATTTCATGTTGAACTAAATAGTAATTAGCTCTCTTTGCTTCAAATTCTTGATTCTTAGCAGTAATTCTACAAGCTTCTCTAGCTCCTTCTGTCTTTCGTTATATTAATAATGCGAATTTGCGAATGTTAGCATCATCTGCCTACTTCTTGACTGTCTTCTATAGAATTTTAGATAAGTTCCTGATCCTGATGCAATGCAAAACAAATCCTGCAAATTTGAACATAGAACCTGATAGTTTGAGATTGAACAATAGCTTTTGTTTTGAGGAAGAATGTCGTGAAGAAATCAAATATACTGGGTAACTATCAGTGTAGTATTTGAAATAGGAAGTACCTGTAAACTTGCATGTGCTTATGTGTGTGGCTTCAGTTGGATTTATCAACAGCAATTGCATTTATGACTATATTTTCCAGGTGGGGTTGCCCTCCAAGCAAATTTCCATGGACATACTCTGCCAAAGAGACATGCTTTCTTTTGGAGGGAGAAGTGAAGGTAACTCCTGATGGATCGGAAGAAGCTGTTGAGATTGGTGCTGGTGATTTGGTTGAGTTCCCAAAAGGAATGAGCTGCACTTGGGATGTTTCAGTTGGGGTTGACAAGCATTACAAGTTTGACTAATTATTACATGGCCGAGGTTGCTATACCTTCCTCTCCAACGCCTCTGATCCAAGTATTGTACGCTAGTGCCTGAGTTTGCTTTGTACTCTTAATGCTGTATAAGGAGATCTAGAACTTGTAGATTCACCTGAAACATTGAACCAATTTAGAAATGAAATAAAAAGGTGCATGATACTGTAGTGACACGTTCTTTTTATCAAAAGATAGTGCCAAGCATTTGGTGAATGCAAAATTGTTCTATCAATGCCTTCTATTAACCAAAGAAGAAGGATTGAGTTTGGTATGAAATTTTTATTTTGGTTTGAAATTTGGTTGACTTTGAAATATTCAGTTTGAGTCTAACCAAATTTTGAAACGCCTGATTGGTTCCAAAGCGTTTGGTTCGAATTTGAGCTTAATCAAGTTTCAATGAGTTCAAATATTTTTGAGCACCCACTTAGGAGTTGTATATCTCTCCTCGTAGAGGATGAATCGGGGTAAGTCACTCATAATACGTCATGTAACTTGTCTTTCATTTCCCTTTTATATATATTAAAAAAAATGAGTTCAAATATTTTGTTTAAATTTAATTAATTTAAATTAATTTTAGTATCTTATTTGTTTATTGAAATAGACTTGGAATGCTTAATACATACAGCTTCTCTTCTACAGAAAAAGTTAAAAGGTTCCTATTCAGATTACTTTTAAAAAGACTTGGACTCCTCACACACACGGCCTCTTGTCGGAGGGAATAACACCATGTTCTAGTTGATCTCTTCTCTTACGTTATACACAGAGGGATGACTATGAAACTACTAAAGAACCCTGTAGCATCATCGGTTTTGTTGGTTCTTGTGTTTGCTTTTCTCTACTCTACGTTTATTACAACTACCAAGTCAAGACCTAAGGAAATCGCTTCAGAAAAAGAGACTGAAAGTCGCATTACCATGACCACTGCCTCCACTGAGATATTCGGGGTCAAGATTGAAAAGAATCCTCCCCAGTCCAAGCTTGATGAGCTAGGAGTTTCTACTTGGCCCAAGTATTTACTCTCCACCAACCCCACACTTTCCTTTCTTTTTCTTGTATTGTTTAAACTATTTCTTCTTCGATTTCTTATTTTCTTTTCGTGGGTTTCGACTTTCTCGGGAAAATATGCTACGAAATGAGAAAATCAAGACACGAACTTTTTACTTAAACCTTAGTTGGGTATCTGCCAGTTTTTCTTCATAAAACTAATTTTGTTTTTCTTCTCCGTTTAAAGTTTCTTTATAGTGGAGGCCTCCTGAGGTAGATTTCACTTTAAACTATATTATAGGAAAAGACTACTCTTTGCTTACTTCTTCGTCGCTATGTCTCTTTCTTGCCTTATTGCATTTCCATCGCTAGCTATGGTTCTGTCTCGCGAGATCTGTGTTGAGATCAACTCTACTTCTAAGTTCAAGATCATAACAAGACAATTGTTTCTCCTGATTAGTTTGTGATGTCATTGTGTGTGAGACGTATTTGCATTGTTTCTAATGTGTGTAGGTACGTGCCTGTGTGATTATGCCTACTTATTAGCTGATATTGGGATACTATGTTTGAGGTTGATTTGAGCTGAATCAGTTTATAACGGAATGGAACATATAGCAGAGACGAATTTTAAATACTAAACAAAGGAAAATTTTGAGGAAGGCAAATCTTTAGATTCACATTGAGGATTCATGGTATGTAGGTACTTAAAATCAGGATATCAACTAAAACTGGTTCTCTAGACATATAGCTTTTGATTGGTTCAGTTCCCCTCCAAATTGAAAGTTTCAACTTAATCATTTAATTCACAAACTTGTATATGAAGTTGTCAGCTGAAGAAGTTGTGAGTTTGATTTTCTAGCTTGATCAAGACAGGTCAATAGATCTGAGCTTATTTATATAGTTGTTGAACGTCCATTAGTTTCAGGCCTTTGGCTCGAAGGGCTAGAGGATAGTGGCTTATAAAGTTAGGACAGCCGCCTGTATCTTGATAACTTTGCCAACATACAGCATTGCAATTTACTTCCAACATACCACATTGCAATTTAGTTCCATATCGGGAAGGTAAACTTAATTTGATGTTTTCAGGTTGATAGATAGATGCTGATTTTGTTTTCCATTATTTGTATTCCTAGTTCCCTAATCTTGCAAGATGTAAATATTCTGCAAGTTTTTAACGAGAAAGATGATAACCACCAGAGATCTATCACATGAATTGGAACGATAACCTTGTAAAATACAACTTGCGTATGTTATCTGACCGCTTGGATGCTAATGTTTGCACATATAGGTGGAAGGGTGAGCCAGGCAGAATTCCTTGGACGTTTAAAGCAACGGAGACCATGTACCTGCTGGAGGGCAAAGTTACAGTTGCTGTAGATGGGCATGAAGGATCTTTTGAGATTGGAGCTGGTGATTTGGTTGTGTTTCCTAAAGGAATGAAGATCATCTGGGATGTCATTGAAGCTGTGAACAAGCGTTATAGCTTGGAAAAGTAATGTAAATTGTATCTTCAGACTTAGCCTGCAGAACTAAATGTGGTCTATAACTGCTTGATTTGTACTAAATTGAATGCTACCAACATTGCACATTATGTCTAAAATTATCTTGAGATTGCAGGTTAATCAAATTAATGAATATAATCTTTTGTTTGTACATTTGTTTTTGTTTCAGGGCAAAATGCAAATGCTTATAAGCTGAGATAGGCCAGTTATGCTCAAATGGCATCTAATGATAGAAAGTTTGATTTACACCAAATCACCAACTGATTATAGCACCTTATTTCTGAAGTCATGCACTCGGCTTTAGGTTTTATGGAAGATACATACACTAATACCATTTTATTATATAGACAGAATTTTGACTGAAATGGATGGAAAGGTCTAATTATATTGAAGTTAATTTGGGTCTGGATATTGAAGTTAATGGATCGAGCCTAATTTGATCGAATTCAATCTGGAGTATTGAATTTTATTGCCCTCAAGGGATGTGACTAGATGGTTGAGAGTGGAGTTTGACTTCGGTTAAATCTTAGGTTCGATTCTCTGCTAGCCTCTCTTGTAAGAGTCTGGGACAATCGCGGTTTTAATTGTAGGTGGAGCGCCAATTAGATCCTTGATGATAAGATGCGCCAATTGAGCCTTCGGAAAGGTGTGTCTGCTTGGTCCGCCTATAGGATTTCCTCAAATAAAAAAAATATATTGAATTTTATTGTGCTCAAGTGCGCTAAAGTGATTGAATATGGTCTTTCTTTTTGTTATCCTTAATTACATTTTAAGTATGATATAGAATTAATTAAAGTAAAATTGACACTAATTTTAAGGATAAAATTGAGAAATGGATTTTATGTTTTAAAGGGTATATCTAAAAATGCAAAATTACAAGAAATGTCCATAAGTTTTCACTAACATTTGTTACTTTTAGTTAGGACCTCCGAATCCATTGGCACAGAATCCAAACTGATGCTGTTAGAACGAAGAATACCAGCTTTGAACATTTAGAATCATTCTTTATTTAAACATCATACCGTTCATACCCTTTATCCATGATGAATAACCACCATTGATTCTGGATTATAAACATCATAGCTAAAAGAAAAAAAGAAAAAACGATAATAGCCCCATGTGTACTACATATATATGCTAATAGTTGGAGACATTTTGTCAGGGATCCTTAACTCAATTGGAGAAGATAATGGCGAACTCAGGCAGTCCATTGATAGTGTGTTTTGGAGAGATGCTGATTGATTTTGTTCCTGACGTTGCTGGTGTCTCCTTGGCTGAGTCTAATGGCTTTCTCAAAGCTCCTGGTGGTGCACCTGCCAATGTTGCTTGTGCCATCACCAAGCTTGGTGGCAAATCTGCCTTCATTGGCAAGGTCAGAGTGAGATCATGAATTCCCAGGAGACAACATTCCAGGACACTTTTGATAATAATAAGAATATTACAGAGATCTCTGCCATTGTATATTCCTAATCAAATTTCTGATGATATGCAGTTTGGAGATGATGAGTTCGGGCACATGTTGGTCAATATTTTGAAGAAGAACAGCGTGAACACTGACGGAGTGTGCTTTGATCAACACGCTAGAACTGCATTGGCGTTTGTGACGTTGAAGAGCAATGGAGAGAGGGAGTTCATGTTCTACAGAAACCCTAGTGCAGATATGCTGCTAAAGGAGAGTGAGATGAACATGGATCTTATAAAGCAGGCAAGAATCTTCCACTACGGATCCATAAGTTTGATATCAGAGCCGTGCAGATCGGCTCACCTGGCAGCCATGAGAGCTGCGAAGTCTGCAGGAGTACTGATTTCCTATGATCCAAATGTTCGATTGCCTCTGTGGCCTTCTCCTGAGGCTGCCAGGGATGGGATCAAAAGCATCTGGAACGAAGCCGATCTCATCAAGGTGCTCTAATCCAACCACTTGATTGGTCTCTGATTATACTGTTCTTTTATAATCTCAATCATCATGTTCTCATGTGGCTGCAGTTTAGACCATTATCGCAATTGCTTTCGTATTATCTACAATTTCAGCCAATTATGTTTGCAGTACCAATTCAGGATCCACAATTTACTTGCAATTGCAGGTGAGTGATGACGAGGTACAGTTCTTGACACAAAAAGATGCTAGTAATGAGGAAGTGGTAATGTCTTTGTGGCATGATCGTCTCAAGTTACTAGTAGTCACTGATGGAGAGAAGGGCTGTAGATATTTCACCAAGGCAAGTCATGTTATCCTGTGTATTTCATCCTTCTTCTCCTTAAATCATATACTTCATGCTTGCCAATGTGCTGTGAAAGTAACCAGTGGCAACCGCTGGGCTCGATCCTGATCGAATTTTTCATTTTTCCAGATTGAATTCAACATCATCTTGACAAAATTTGATAAAGTAATTTCGTTTTAATTCATTATTTCTTATATTATACAACACTGAATTGAGTGGTGCAGAGTTTCAAAGGAAAGGTGGGAGGGTATTCGGTGAAAACAGTAGACACAACAGGAGCTGGGGATGCTTTCGTTGGTGCACTTCTGTTTTCTATTGCCAAAGATACTTCAACCCTTGATGTAAATCCCTTTTCATTTCCATGTTTCCTTCTTCTCAGTATATATTTCCTTAACTAAATATGGATCATGGTATTGATTAATCAAGTTGTTCTTGATGATGAATTTACACCAAATGCAGAATGAAGGGAAGTTGAAAGAGGCTCTTGCATTTGCAAATGCTTGTGGAGCAATTTGTACAACTCAAAAAGGAGCCATTCCAGCCCTTCCAGCCAATTCAGATGCTCTTGCACTCATCAAGTCTAAATAAGCCCAAAGAAACACATTTTCTTTCTTAATTCCATTGCCTTTTTAAGTCCATCATTCTAATCAATAAGGTTATGCTTAATTAATATTGATTTCATTTCCTTTTGTTGATCGGACAAACTTACATTACACTATGTATTCTTATTCACGTCATGCATTAGATCTTGTTTTTGATGATTAAGAGTATAGCTTTTCACTCTATTTTGCCATATTCCTCTCCAAAAGTTGGAAGGGGGAAGCATAAAATCATGACCTAACAAAAGAAAACTCAAATCACGTCCAAGCTCATACTCAAACCCATAAACATAATTAACATTAATTTTAATATAATTTTGGCATAAAAAAATCTCAGCCTAATTCTCCAAACTTCTGGCCAAGCTCAAAACTAAATAACATAATGAATTCTAAGAAAAGTTGAGTCTAATCTTCTGCTAATTCAGACACATTAATTTAGGATGTCGTTTGCCTTTTTTTTTTGTTGTAATTTTCAGTTTTAATTTACGTTTTATATTTTTCGTTTCTATTTTTCTTTCAAGTAAAACAAATATCTGCTTGATATTAATGTAGTTATATTTTATTACGAATATATATTAAATAAAATTTAAAGATAAATTATTTTTAATTAATTAATTTTATTTTAGCTCTTATACAATATTTACTAATAAATTTCAATAAAAATTATTTTATTTTAGTAAAATAAATAATTTAAAAATAAATTTTATTTAAAAGTTAACATTTAATTTTAATATATTTTAATTATTAAATCAAAATTTTATTAAAAATGTTTTATTTTAATGATATTTTAAATTTAATTATGTTTATTGATAATTATTAGATTGAATTAAATAATTCATATTTTATTAATAATAAATTTTAATTAATATATATATAATATTAAATTAAAATATTCATAATTTTATTAGTAATTAACAATTTTTTTTTTATTCAAGGAAGCCCTTAGGCGGCCAATGCAAGACACTCTCTCTGAGGGCTAATAAAGACCACCCCACATGTACGACCAAACGGACGACTCATCATCGAGAGTACCAATTAGTTCTCCATCTACAAGTAAAACCTAATGCTTGCTGAAACAACTACAAGAGGGGCTAGCATGGAATCAAACTTGTGACCTAACCAAAGCCAAGTCTCACTCTCAACCATCAAGTCACACCTCTTGAAGGCGTGGTTTTCAATTTTGCTAGAGACTAAATACCAAAACTGAAAACTTAAACAAACAAACAAAAACTACAAAATAAAAAATAAATTAAAACAAACAAACCCCTGGTTAACATTAATTTTACTGTCGAGTCTTTTGTTTTGATCATTTAAAGGAAATCTAATATAATGGAAAGAAAAAACATGATGTCTCTAAATTAGTCTTTCCCATGTAATCGCTACTATATTATCCAATAACCACTAATTACATTCTTAATTACATTTTATCCCATTGCAACTTATTGAACATCATCCAAGAATTTCAATTATTGAAACATTGTGTACGTAGGAAAATTAGATTCCTTTAATCAAATGAGCAGTTAATAACTTTGTTGTACACAGTGTTATTATCCAATAACCACTAATTACATTCTTAATTACATTTTATCCCATTGCAACTCATTAAACATCATCCAAGAATTTCAATTATTGAAACATTGTGTACGTAGGAAAATTAGATTCCTTTAATCAAATGAGAAGTTAATAACTTTTTTGTACACAGTGTTACACTCAACAGTTCCATCACCTTTTTATCCATTAGAAGTTTTCAAAAGGAAGCTATTGAGTATTACATGGAAATAATTACATCCAATTATGAATGTGATTTTTTACAAGAGGATTATACACTTGAAACACCTAATGTGTTACTTATGTGTCGTAATGTTACATGCTCATGGCTCTTGATGAAACCTCTGATTCACCCTCCCGCAACTCCCTCTCTGAAGCTTCAACATTTTCCTGCAAGACACACCAGCATATCTTAATCAGTTAGCAACTAGAATATAATGAAACTGTAAGTGGGATTATTCTACATGAGTAAACTAGACTGTAATCCGAATCCCAAACATAAAATCCATTGCACTACAAGCAATGGCAATATTCTTGTTGAAACCTGGAAATTGTTGCTAAATCAGAAGATCAAATTCTAAGAGATTTTAGAAAGCATGTGGGAGAGACCAGATCATATGAATGTCTAGAAAAATACCCCAGTTTCTTTCGATTTATGTTCAGCAAGATACCGATCCAGTGCGCCCTCACCACGCAAAATTTTGCCACCACATCCTGGAGCACTTGTCGATCCTACAGACTCGTCATCAACTAAAACTGCATCTATCCTGTCACCTTCTGCTTTATCGTCGGGAATCTGAGAGTGAGAAACAAAAAGAATGATCCAAACCATCCATATCCGTAACATTCTTTATTCTTTTGGGCAGTGAATTTCATATCAACCTCCAGGCATTGCATACCTCGTACATGGCTTCAGTTAGAATAGTTTCCAGTAAGGTTCTCAAACCCCTGGCACCAGTATTCTTAGCCATTGCCTTTTTAGCAATGAGTCTCAGTGCGCCTTCTGTGAAATGAAGCTTCACCTGAAACCAGTAGTCATAGGCTATCACACAGACCTAAAGTAATCGAAGCATCAATGATTTGATGCTTAAAAACAGGAAGAGAGATATCATCTTACATTGTTCATGCTAAACAATTTCTTGTACTGCTTACCAAGAGCATTCCTTGGTTCTGTGAGAACCTGTGAACAAAAACAAGGCAAGTATGTGTCACCCATATTCAGATCAGTTAGGAGATGAAAGTTTCAATGCAAACCCTTCCTTAGTCATTTCCAGATGAAACTTGTTTAAACATACATAAAGGCATTTTAATCAACTATTCTCAAGCGTTATGAAATGTTTCACGATCGCATTCCCGATTCCAACTTAAACAAAATTGACTTGTGGCCTTTTAAATCATTGGCATGTAAGCTAAAAGTATATAAAAATTAATACAAAAAGGTGAAGAAAAGATTACCCGCACGAGCTGATCCTCTGTTAGGGCTGACAAACTAACTAGTATTGGAAAACGCCCAATAAACTCTGGTATAAGGCCATACGCAATAAGATCAGCACTCTCAACCTGCAGATATACAAAGTGTTTCAGGCATAAATACATATTTCATACCCACTAACTATGGATAAATGACTAATTGTCTGTGCTATCAAAACATTTGGAAGGATCCCCATTCTTACAGATTCAAGTAAAGATGATGTCACCACTGCATTTGTTACTCCTCCAGCTCTCATGTTAGATCGAACAGGCGCTCCAAATCCAATTGATGAATCTTGCCGTCTGATATGCATAGAATTTTTTAGTTCCAATATTCAAAAAGAAATACTATCATGCAACAGTATTTGAAAACACAAAACTACCACAAGGCATTACCTCTCCGAAATTGTCTTCTCAAGATCCACAAAAGCTCCACCGCATATAAAAAGGATATCTTTTGTATCTATCTGTGTCATGGTTGAAACAACTTAACATCAAACTCCCAAATTAATGATGAATTTAAATTGGAGGGTGATTAAACAAACTATGTAATGATTATGGTGATGTTAATGATACTAAAGATATCCTGGTTACTGAGATTCATTCCCTTACATAGAAAATTTTTACTAAAATATAAATTAACTAATAACCATCCATATGAACACTCAAAAACGCTTGCAAAAACACTGGAAGGGGAACTTTAATTCCAAATTTATTAATAACAACCTCAAGAACAGACATGATAAGATGAAGCCTAATGAAGAATAGATAAGCAATTATATGAATAAATAGGTGCGACCCTGCAGCTAAATGATCCACAAAAACTAACAGTTCAAAGCTACTTCACACTTTCAAAGATACTAATGTATTTTTTAAGATGAGGAGAGAAGGAAAGTCTGTCCCAAGCAGGAATCACACATATTTTCCTTTGGCCCATTTCCTTGCATATCTATTTGACATGAAGTCAAGCTGGTGGTCATTCACTTGCCACTTATATCATATCGCAGCAACGAGTTTGACTAACCCATTCAAGAAGAAATTCTCATATTATGGTTAACTGAAATCAGTAGCACCTGGAGGTATCCTCCACAAAATTGGATATATTATCATTGCTAACAAAAATCAGTGTAATCTAGGATGTAGATTAAACAGCAGTGTATGTTCTAGTGCAAGTAATATAGAAGATCCATTCAGGGCACATATGAAAGGACATTGGATTCACACCTGTATGTTATCACCCCGAGGATGCTTCCTTGCACCTTTTTCTGGAACATTCACTATCTGAACAAATAGAAACTTCTAATTATATGCTACCATTGGAAACAGTGGAAACAATGTGCGCTAAGGAAAGAAAAGTTGAAACAAAAACAAACTCATATAATATGCTAGCAACCAAACTCAAAGTAAGAAATACCATGTATCTTATCAACATCTATATATATATATATATATATATGAAAACTGACATTGAATCTTTCCCCATATCTTTGACAAGTAGGATTGAATTGCACTGGATGAGAACCAGAACAGAATAATTTGTTACCAAAATAAGTGACAGTTCTCCGTAGACAGATCTTATGCTATTACATATATCGCACAAGAACCAAACCTCAGAATGTATTGCCATATGTCCAGATTTAACCTTATCCAGAGCTTAATCATTAGGGTTTCTACTAAGCACCAGTCATTATAGAAACAGAAGTTCAGATAAGATCCAGAAGATAGTGAACTTGTTGGTGTTTACAAAGCTGCTCTTGAATGTCATCATATAATTTATATTCAGGCTTGACCTTCTTACGCTAAAACTTTGACAATCAACATTTCCAAGAACAAAAAATTAATTAAATAAGAAACTGATCATTAACCATTTAAAATTGGTCTACTTACTGTCCCCTCTAGCATTTTCAATAATGCCTGCTGGACACCCTCACCGGAAACATCTCTACTAATATTTAAGCTTTCAGCCTGCAAAATGATTGCAAATGTTGGAGAAAAATGTGACCCAGAAAAAATCAGGATCAACGCACTAGCAGATCAATATGAACAAGTTCAAGCGACCTTCTTAGTTATCTTATCAACTTCATCAATGTAGACCATCCCTTGTTGAGCAGCTTGGACATTGAACTCTGCTACCTAGACGCCAAAGAAAAAATGAGTATTCGAGTTATTTGTATAGTGAGAAAGCAAATATTATCAGAAACCCTTTAACATCCAGCAGGATATTCTTTGCTATATAGAAGAAAGATCAAGTTGCAAAATAAGCAACGTACATTACAAAAATCCTTAGTCATAGCATGAATAGGTCCAAAACATATCAATACACTGCAAAGATGTTAACTACTGATTGAATATAATATTTCATCTTACCTAAAGAACATGTCAAGTTTCAAAAGACGAGGGGAAGAAAAGGAACACTCAATAGTTCACTGAGACTATCATTATTAAAAATCATTACAAATGACATTTAACTTATTCATGGTAAAAGCAGACAGGTTTTCTTTCAAAAATATGAACAAAAAGAAGTGCTCCAGATGATGAAGAATCACTTGCTTACCAAACACAAAATAATTAGTCATTCCTTTGACAAATCTTCACATGCCATAAATTCCAAACAAAAAAAAAAATCTTCACATGCCAGGATGCAGGTTAGAAGATTTAAGGACCTATGACCATTATGTGCACATAGTCACATATCACTACCAAAGCATGCTATTGGATAACTGTTCAGTAGTTGGAGAGATAATGTGGGTTTACATATATAGACAGGCGACGCGTTTTTTCGCCATTCAAGCTAAATTACGCAATAAGTTAGCCCACAACTAAAAGTAAATGTAAAAGTCAAAATACAGTAGCCAGTGCCAGAAAACAGAGAAGGTGCACAACTATATTTATCACCAAGTGCCAATTGAAAGCAGCCAAGTTGATGGATAGGACATACTGGAAACCCGTAGGACTGAAACCTACTAGGCAATGAAATGGTGAGTTACATTGCAACCCAATTCAAGGAGCAAAAAGAGAAAACAAATAATAAGCTAAATTGACCACACCCTCCCACCCCAACGCCATCCAAAAAATGGAAAAAATTGCCTCTTCTTTTTCTCTCCTTCCGTTTTTCCTTGTAATTCAAAGGACCTGTTCCCTGGCTCTATCATCAACAAAACATAAATCTCAACATTTTTGCCAAATCAAGGGCACCCTACCTAATAAACCTAAACATAACAGAAAGCTCTTAAATTTGATTATTTCACACTATCACCTGACCAAAGCCTCTATTTAGTACATGGATATTATTAGATAAAAGAGAGGGGGCACGTCTTTTGGGAAAAGGGAAATTGGAAGGGTACGAGATGGACAGAAGAATTGTATTATCTGAAAATCCTTGCACTCCTTAAACTTATCTAAATCCCCAAGACCTGGAACACAAACCACTGCCAGATTCTATGTCCAATTTGAAAGACTGGAATACAACAGTAAAACCTTGATTTTGATACTTGACACTTGAGCCAGTATGGCATGAGCAAAAAACAATAAAAAGATTCTGGATTCTAATTGAATAAAAGCACTAGAATCTCGTGCAAAACGCCAATGTAACCATGCACATATCACAGGGATCTAATGATGAGCATGGATGTAAAACAAAAAGACTTCAGAAATCAGCGTGTACCGTGAGCAATTTGTACAATATAGATTCAACATCTTCTCCAACATAACCAGCCTGCAGCAGATAACAGTGTTTTGGCTCTTATTAGTGGATAGTAGCAATCAGAAACGAAGGTTTATAAAGTGCAACAATACTGTTGCTGGAAGATAGGAAGAGATTGAATCACTTTCACACAAGCATGCAATCATCAACATTTATTGACATTAATGTAAGTAGTGTGCCACTTTTACCAATCATATTTTCATATTTTAAGGAGATGACTTGCCTGAGTTAATGTTGTCGCATCAGCAATGACAAAAGGAACATTGACAAAGCGTGCTAGTGTTTTTGCCAGCAGCGTCTTCCCTATTTCACATATTAGTCAGAACAGCCTGGAATTCTAAATTTGAAATCCTGAAAGCAGGTTTACAAAGGAATCTGAAGAATGCTGGTTTAAATCCAAAAATGGCATGGGACTTGTTATAATATTGCACAGAGTTTGTACCCGATCCAGTAGGACCCATCAAGAGCACGTTACTCTTTTCTAGGTCAACATCATCATCATCATCATCATCTATTACCCCAGAAGTTCCTGATTCAGCTCCTGACCTAGTATTATCATGAATCACTTCAGTTTCTTTCTCAATGAATTAGTTAAGCACAAGAAACAGATAACAAAACACATTTCAAGGTCCTTACAATTGTAGATATATTCAAGGTAACGAATGGAGTTCTATCAGGATACAACACTATGAGAGACAAAGGGTAGCTGGAGACTAACCCTTTTTTCAAGGATGCATGGTAAATCCTCTTATAGTGGTTGTAGACTGCCACAGCAAGCACCTACAATATAGATATATATCAGTGATTTCAAAAAACGTTGAAGAATGCCAAATGTTCTCAAGATGCATGGAATCAATAAATCCACAATTAGAGTCCCCCACAACCAATAGTCTCAAGTCAAAACTTAAACATGTAAGAAACCTTGGTGTTTTTTGCCATCCAGTCCCTCTTCCAAGAACTACTTTTAGGCATTCACCAAAAATAAGCTCATTCTTAAGATAATAGAGGTTCTGAATATGTATGCAAATTACATTACTTATACTAAGCAGCAACAGCTAAGAAGCAAGCAAAAGAAAACTTTAAGATTCAAATTAATATAAATCAAGCCCAAGCATAACAAATGATGTCAGATGAATGAGGTAAGTGCGAATTAAGGCAAGTAAATCTGAGCGCATGATTAAGATAACAACCATCATAGAGTATAAGGCTCATGGATTTAGATGGAGTTTTCAGCCAATAATCAACTAAGAAAAGCCCCCGAGTTTTGAAACAATCATAAGATATAAACAGCTTTATAATTACTTAAATCTCTCCCGTCAAGCATCAAGCCACAATGCACAATGCATGCAATACAAGTACAGGAAATGAGATGGGGAATCTGGTGGTGGTTCAACAATAATATAGATATAAGCAAACAAATAATTGATCCACAAAAGAGAACCTTTTTGGCTTTGTCTTGGCCGATGACGAACTTATCGAGACCCTTGCAAATTTCCTTTGGAGTAGGTAAATCCTTGCCCAAATTAGAGCCACCCCATCCATCGTTCTTTTCTCCTCCACTCCCAGCAGGACCACCACCACCACCATTAGATCCACCTCCACCACCACCAGGACCTGAAGCTCTTATGAGATTAACCCCAGGTGCAAAAGGTGGTCCAGATGGAGTATGCACAGCCAAACCATTACCGCCAGGAGGAGGGATCCCCGGTGGTGGTGGAGGAGGCCAATTCTGAGGTGGTTCTCCCCCATAGGACCTAAAAGTCTCCCAAAATGAAGCCCTTAGCCTACTAAAACCACTATTCCCACCACTAGGAAGACTAGAACCATAATCCTCAGAGGAATGCTCTTGGATTGATTTGGAATGGGACTGAGTGTGTTTCCCATTCTTAAGTTGCTTGTTATTGCTAACTCTACCAATCTCCACAAAACTCCCCTGAAGAGGAGCAATCTTATGAGGCCGGAAATAATATGCAGTCTTACAATTTGGACAGAAATTCACAGCCTGGTAGTTATTGTTATTGCTACTACTAACATTGCTGGACTTATTGGGATTTTCTCGATCAAGATTCGGATAATGACGATTAGAGAAAAGAAGATCCAAGTGCTTGGAACAGCGAGGACAATTGGCCTCTGCCCTTAGCTTACGAATTTCACCGTCATCGTTGCCGCCACCCCCGCCGCCACCGTGGTCCCACTTGTACCGCTCTTGGATTGAAATGAGCGACTCTCGCCGGCGGTTGCAGCCCATGTTCATGTTGTGGAGGTAATTCAAGTGCGTGGAAATAGTCGCCGCCTGAGCCAACATGTAATTCTGCCTCCGCCGACAAATAGGAGTCTCAGGTCGGCGGCCGAAACGAGTTCCGCCGCCGGAAGCTAGCAGCGGAGGCATGTCCTTCACTTTCTTCCATCTCCAAATCCCAGACATATAGAAAAATCGATCTTGAAACAACCCCACAACAACAAACCTTAAAAAATATGGATTACCCCACACCTCCTCACAACCCAGAAAAAAAAATTGACAGATGGAAACTTCTACGTTGTTGGTTTGCAAGTTCCAAGTTCCAAAGAAGAAAAAGATGAGAAATTGGGATCTGTAAATGCTACTATATTGATGACAATATTATATATACACAGATAAATACATGGGAACAGAGGACTAAAGAGATTGCTTCTGTTGTTGTGCTAAGAAATTCATCATCACCAAATTATAAAAGAAAAAGAAAAAGGGATAACTTGGAAAACTTATAGAAAAAAAACCCGAAAAAGAAGATAAAGTGGAGAGTGTTCGCAGGGAAAACAACGGAAAGGAAACCGACTCGTGTACTCTTCTGTCTCTTCTTATCCTCGTAACTACTGATTAGCGTTTGTTTACATACAAATACATACGTATATACAGATGTTCATTTTATCTGGTTCAAGTTGTAAGAATTTTGTGTTCGATTATGACAGTTTTGACTTCGTCCTGCAACTCTAAATCACGGCTTTGCCTATTTTCTCGGGTTGACTAACCTTGAGGAGGTTTCGTGGGATTGTGGCGATATGGATTTTAGCACACCAAAAGGCCATGATCAGTTTCATCACTTCATCACGAATGCGCTCTGAAAAAGGACAAAATTGCTAATGCTGAATCATAATGTGATACTTCAGATAGTTTAAGATCATGTTTAGTTGATAAGTTTAGGTTAATCGAAGGTTCATGTTTTAGCTCGAGCTCCTTTCCCTGATTAGAAGGTAAGCATATGAAATCAAGAGTAACAAATGGTCACGCTTAGACTTATTTCAAAGCTTAGAAACCTTTAGTGCAGTTTGTTTCTTTTTTTTTTCATTTTTGTTTTCATTTTAAATTTAGTAAAAATTTGTTTGATTTAGTTTTTAGTTTTAGTTTTAGTTTTAGTTTTAGTTTTAGTTTTATTTTTTATTTTTTATTTTGATTTCTTACCATTTTCAAATTTTATGAAAACCAAAAAAATAATTTATTTTTTGTTTTGTTGTTCTCATAATTTGATTTACCATTAACTAAATATATATCATTTAATTACTTAATGTAATATTATTAACATGAATTATGAATAATTTAATTTAATATTATATTTAATTAATTAAAATTATAAATTATTTAATTTTATTTAATTTTATAATTAAATTAAATAAGTTTCATTTATAATTATTCATGAATAAAAAATTTAAAATATTCTCAAAATATATAAATTTCAAATGATTTTATTTAATAATTAAAGCATATTTTATTTTTAAATTATTTATTTTAATATAATAAAATATTTTTATTGATAATTTATTA
This sequence comes from Erythroxylum novogranatense, assembly GCA_029891385.1. Taxonomy (NCBI): domain Eukaryota; kingdom Viridiplantae; phylum Streptophyta; class Magnoliopsida; order Malpighiales; family Erythroxylaceae; genus Erythroxylum; species Erythroxylum novogranatense. Next base: position 13,721,981 of record CM057230.1, on the reverse strand, counting down.
ATAAATATTATACAAAAGATTAAAATAATTTATTTTAAATTTTTTCTAATATGTAATTATCATTGATAATTTTGTTAAATTGACTAAAGTGTAGTAAGAAAAATGACTCTTACTTAATGTGGCCAGATATGTATTGGTCATGTGATAAGGAGACCCAACAAACTTACTATAAATAGATATTAAGATCTCTTGCAGCATGCTTAAATAAGTTTATGAACATCTAATTTGTCTGATCCATTAAGAGACCGATACATTAAAAAATATGCAAAAAGACATTAATACATACCGATAAACAAAGTTCATAAAGATTATTTAGAAGTTTGAGGAGCTGAAGCAATTCAGCAACTTATTCATCAATAATGGATAACTAAATATGATTTTTTTTTTTTGGTATTTTTTCGTTAATGCAAATTCCTGGTTGATATTGGATCCATAATTAAAGTTCATGTTATATCTAAGATTAGTTAACTTGGCCTTAGCTATAATTCAATCCCGGTTCGAACGAGTTTAGGTAACTAACCACCGAGCACCGTATCTAGTGGTACGGGTTGGTCTTCACTCAAGTAACGTTGGGGGTTCGACTCCCACTTATATATGCAACAGTGTTAAATACTTAATGATAATGCTAAGCCACTTTAGGGTCCTATAAGGTACAAGCGAAGATTAATCTGAGCATGGTAATGACTTAAAGGTGTTATCGATAATTCGAGCTTACCCAAAACATCTCATGGGTTAATAAATAAAAGTTATTATTTTATTTAAAGTATTTTGAAGTGATATTTAAATTCAAATTTAATGTATTAAATTCAAATTGAGTCACATCTAAATTAACATTTCTAACTATTAGAAATATTAATAGGTAGGCGGTCCAACCCTTACACCTAACGTTTGACGTTCTATTTCCAACCCTTACACCTAACGTTTGAGGTTCTATTAATCATACTTCAACAAGATATTATACCATAGAAACTAAGATGAAAAAATATTATAATATATAATAAAGATAAAAATAAAAATATCAAAATATTAAAATTGCTGCCATTCGTAGACCATCCTGTTGATCTCTGGTCTGACAGGTTTCTAGACCTTTTAGAATATTGGAGCAAATTCCTTTTGGGGTTGACAGAGGCAACAATGTTGATCTCTCCCCGGCCAGAGTTGATTGGAAGGTCATGTCATTACCCTTGACGTTCCAGTGTTGAAAAAGGAGGACTTGAAGATAGAAGTGGAGGAAAATTGGGTGTTAGTGCGTAAATGGAGACAGGAAGAGAGGGGGGAGAAGAAAAGATGCTGGCAGCACGGAGTTGAGAGAAAAACGAGGTCGGAGGCTCGGTCAACTTGGACCTGGCCCGTTGATTTCGGGTCAGTCTGGATGAACCGGGCCCCAACCCAGTTGCCATATCATTGTATAAGGGAACCAAACCCTAGATTAGGATTTTCAGGTTGAGACTGAACGCTTGAAACAACGATGGCCGTAGGGTAATATCTCTCTGTTTCTGTTTAGTGTCTTCTTATCTCTACTTATTTATGAATGTTTTCGCGAGAAGATTGGTTATTGATCCTGTTTTCTGTGTGGTTTTGCAGGAAGAACAAGAGGATTTCCAAGGGCAAGAAGGGTGGTAAAAAGAAGGCGTGAGTTCTTTGGCTGACCCTTTTCTTATTTATGTTAATCGTATCTTGATGATTAGATACAATTTGGGTAATTTTTTGAACAAGTTTTGTTAGTTGGAATCTATTTTTGGGTTTGATTTGTCGGTTTAGTGACTGTACATTGAGTTTATGATTGTTTGTAGTTGTGGTTTTTGATGGGTTGGGTTTTGATGATGAACAAATGAAACAGAGCGGACCCTTTTGCTAAGAAGGATTGGTATGACATCAAAGCGCCTTCTGTTTTCTTTGTCAGAAGCGTTGGCAAAACACTCGTTAGCAGAACTCAGGGAACCAAGGTCTGTCTCTCTGTATATTGTATAGTTTTTCAATTACATTTATAATTGTGATGATTGTGTATGCAAGGCTGTGATCTTTTTTCAGGTTGCAAGCTTTAATTAAGATATAGAAAGTTAAATGGACCAAATTTCAATAACTAAGTTGAATGGTCGATATTTATATCAATTTAACTTTTTTTCCAAGCATATGATGTGTTTGACTTCTGTATTGTGTGCAATTTCACTTGCGCTCAGATATATCCATAAGTTGCATATGTAGTGATTCCCTGGATAAGAGAGAATTTAGTTGTCAAGAAGCATTTTTTTAATAACTTAGCCAAAACATAAGGGTTTGTTAATTGTGTTGGAATTGTTTGCTCATGTTTGCTTCATCTTAACAGATTGCTTCTAAGGGACTGAAACATAGGGTTTTTGAAGTCTCTTTGGCCGATCTTCAAAAGGATGAGGATCATGCCTACAGGAAGATTCGACTTAAGAGTAGAAGATGTTCAAGGGAGGAATGTGCTTACAAATTTCTAGGTATGTAGCATTTTTCTTACCATCGCAGATGGATGGTCTATGTAGCGTCCCCTTACCGTAGGGTATACACCGGGACGCCGTAGGTCATACCGGTACATAACCTACGATGAGGGTGCACTATGATTCGATCATTTCTATAAACCTCATGGCATCAAAATAATAAAGTTGTAATATCAAATTCACCAAATTTTAAAACCAAAAGATACTCTTCATTTCATTTCTTAAAAACCACAAGTTCACAATTCTGTCAGATCACAGTTGTACAAACCAAAAGGGATTACAAGAACTCCTAACTAGATCATCCCCCAAAAGATCCCAGCTGACAGACCTATGGGTCATGCTCCTCTCGCCAGCACTCACACAGCAGGAAAAGTCTCGCTAACTGGAGCTAGGAGTCAACTATCGCTGTCCTGAAAAATAAATGCAATGTTGGGTGAGTTTGCGAACTCAGTGAGAAACCATCATCAATGGTTCACCCAACTCATGTATAAACAAACAGTTCACCCTATATCATATATTATCACAGTCAAGAATCACATGCATTCGATTTCACATTTACAAGGCGACACGCCTTTCATGCAATTCACAGGTGAACAATCATATATGCGATGTACATGTGACTCTTTCATTTTATTTCGTTGTTGTGATCGTGCGCCTGAGCTCATTTACGTTGAGCCATTGGCTCTGAAAATATTGGGCTTAAAACCCTGATACGTTGAGCATAAAGCTCTGAAAATCGTTGGGCACGAGGCCCTGTGCGTTGAGCTTAAAGCTTTGAATACAGTGGCTGCACCGGTCACAACTGTCAATTATCTGATCATGCATAATGGCATGAATGCACATGTTCCAAATCTCACTAATCGTGCCACAACCTAATATCACTATCCAATTTGCATTTGAAACTAATTAATGGCACTTTATGCACAATTAACACTTCTATAGCACATTCTAAATATTTCGAACACCTGTGGTCCGAAATCAATCAAAACAAACACACATAATCCATCCTTAACTCCACATGGTATAGGTGCACAAAGTTAAACACATCAAGGTTGAGAAACCAACTAGGTTACTCACATGTAACTTCCGAGCTACTGTCGGGAAGTCTCGCCTACATTGGACGATCGACGATCCACTTGAGCCTCTATACAGTCAAAATGAATATAACATTACTAATTGTCTCAATTTCAATAATCAATAATGCTTATGTATCAATTGAATGTTGTACTATACATGTTATGACATTTCCGACCCTATTCCTAAATCTTTCCAATTTAACTCTTTATCACTCAAATTCATAGCAATTCCTAATACCATAATTCAATCGACTAGGTTCCGAACTCTTTAAAACTAAATTCCAAGACATTAGAATTATCCTTAAGTCAAAATCACATTCACTATTCCATCACCAACCGATTTCGAGAACCACCGAATAAAATTCCGAAATTCCATTCTTCTAAATTGAAATTCTTAGTCTCTAAATCAAAATCAATTAATCACTCACCAATCCATTAAGAATTTAACCTCAAAAATCATTCTATAACCAAGCAATTCACCTTCGGAAATCAGGCATCCTCGCCGCGGCGTCTGGTCCCTCGCCGCGGCGTAAAATCTTCTACTCGTTGCGACGTGCAGGCGAAATCCGCTCGCCGCGGCGAACACATCCACTCATCGCGGCGTGCGACAGAAATCAGCTCGTCGCGACGTACGAATAAATATTCGTCGAACGTGCAAGAAGGGGTGGCTCGTCGCGACGTGTTCATCACACGTCGCGACGTGCGAACCTAGAAAAGCCTCCGAAACCCAGAAAATTCTCAGATCTTCTGATATAAATCCATTCAAATCCCTTCTAAACACTCCAAAATAACTTCCTATACTTAACACAACTCATTTCTAACCTCAATTCCACACAAAAAATCAATTATTCATTAAATACCCAAATCAAAATCAACAAATTTCTCAAAACCTACATCATCCGAAACTCAAACATTTCTTAAACAATTTATAACTTCATTCAATGCTCAAATCAAACTATTTAAAACATAAACAAGTAGAAACTTACTTGGTTTAAGCCTTAAACCTTCGAAAATCACTTTAAACCTCCAACTCCCAACTCAATCACCACCCACGACATTTACCCAATTTCTCAACACTCATCATCTTCTTCCAACCCAAGCTCAATGATAGGTATAGGTGAAGAAGGAAGCAATTTAAAAGGAGAAGATGGAATAGAAAGCAAGGATGATGATCCACGATGGAAAAGAGAAGATCCAAGAGAAAACCACGTTTTCTTTCAAAAGGGAGAAGCATCGTGGAAGGAGATTCAAAGCTTAGGATTTATATAATAAGGAAAATAAGGCTTGTTTGGCAATTAATTGCCACAGGACTAATCCGAGCAACCTCAATCCAATTTCAAATTCTAATTTCTCCAAAATTCTAATAGCTCGAAACCCTAATTCCTCATATCAAATTTCTAATCTTTCTGTGCCATCGGAAGATCAATTTCGGAACCGAAAATCCAATTAATCAGTCATTAGGTCAATTTTCCGGTTCGGACCTATGACTCCGAAAATTCCAGAAAAATTCCTATAAATCCTCAAAATTAGGAAATACCTATTCCTATGCTCCAATTTCCATTTCTCAATCCCTAAATTCAATTTCACATTCCAAATTCGAAAATCAAACCTAATATGCACACTTATAACCAAATTTTCCAATTTACACAATCGGGTCAGGAAATTGTCATACATGCATGTACATACATATGCTTGTGCAATCATAAGCATTTATCAATAAGCTAGAGGCTATAAATGCATATGCAAATCAATTTATGCATGCACCAAAACCTATTCCATCCAAATTACCGATATGTCCTTCACAACATCACCCCTCCTAATACAAATTTCATCCCAAAATTTCTTACCTGACTGGTCAAACAAATGAGGATACTGTCTCCTCATGTGCTCCTCAGTCTCCCATGTCGCCTCCTCAGTCGAATGGTTCTTCCAAAGGACTTTCACCAATGGAATAACCCTGGACCTCAACTGCTTGACCCGCGATCCAATAATCTGCACCGGCTCCTCTACATAACTCAAATCACTGGCTATCTCTATCTCCTGAGTCGAAATCACATGAGTCGGGTCTGACATATACCGTCTGAGCATACTCACATGGAGCACATCATGCAACTGCGACATCTCACTCGGCAAGGCCAATTTATACACCAATGGTCCAATCCTCTTAAGGATCTCGTAAGGACCAATATATCGAGGACTCAACTTGCCCTTACGGCCAAATCTAAGGACTCCCCTCCAAGGAGACACTCTGAGGAACACTTTATCACCCACAACATACTTCATCTCTCTCCGATGCTGATCCACATAACTCTTCTGTCTGTCCTGAGCCGCCTTGATGTGACTTCGAATCAGCTGTACCTTATCCACAGTGTCCTGAATCAGCTCGGGACCATCTATCATCCTCATACCCTCTTCATCCCAATAAAGAGGTGATCTGCACTGTCGTCCATATAACGCCTCGTACGGTGCCATACCAATACTACTCTGGTACTGATTATTATACGCAAATTCAACCAGAGGCAAATACTGATCCCATGTACCTCAGAACTCCAATACGCATGCTCTCAACATATCCTCAACAGTCTTAATCGTCCTCTCACTCTGCCTATCTGTCTGAGGATGAAATGTTGTGCTGAAGCTCAATCTCAAACCCATAGTCGACTGCAAACTCCTCCAGAACCTCGAAGTAAACCTGGGATCCCTGTCTGAAACTATAGACACCGGAACTCCATGCAGTCTCACTATCTCTGTCACATACTTCTGGGCCAACTGATCGAGATTATTGCTCTCTCTCACTGGCAAGAAGTGAGCCGATTTAGTCAACCGGTCCACTATGACCCAGATCGCATCTTGTTGCCTCGACGTCCTAGGCAATCCCATAATAAAATCTATAGTGATTCACTCCCATTTCTACTCCGGAATGGGTAACGACTGAAATTTCCCAACTGGGCCCTGGTGCTCAGCCTTAACCTGCTAGCACGTCAGACACTGAGAAACGAACTCTGCCACATGCCTCTTCATGCCTGGCCACCAGAAATGCAACTTAAGAGTGCGATATATCTTGGTAGTACCAGGATGCATGACATAGGTAGCCACATGAACCTCCTCCAAAATCTCCCGTCTCAGATCATCCACGTCTGGAACACACAATCTCTGTCCCATCCATAATGTCCCATCTCTCAACTCAAACTCAAAAAGCCATCCAGATCTGACTCTATTAATCAATCTCGCTAACACAGGATCCTGGTCCTGGACTCTCCTGATCCTGTCGTGCAGCATCGGCCTCAGCCTCAAAGTAGCAATCAGAGCTCCATCTTGACCCAAATCTATCTGCACATTCAGAGCTCTCAACTGAATCAGACTAGGCAATCTCTCAATCTGAATCTGAGCTGTACTGATATGAGATCTCCTACTCAATGCATCAGCCACCACATTAGCCTTCCCTGGATGATACTCAATAGTGCAGTCATAGTCCTTAAGCAACTCTAACCATCTCCTCTGTCTCAGATTCAGCTCTCTCTGACTCAGCAAATATCTCAAACTCTTATGATCAGTGAAGATCTGAAACGTCTCACCATACAAATAATGTCTTCAGATCTTCAAAGCAAACACAACTGCTGCTAACTCCAAATCATGCACTAGATAATTCATCTCATGAGACCTCAACTGTCTCGAAGCATACACTATAACTCTCCCATACTGCATCAGTACACATCCTAAACCCTGCTGCGAAGCATCACTGAAAACCTCAAAATCTCCTGCTCCAGATGGCAAAGCTAACACCAGTGCCGTAGTCAACCGATGTGTCAGCTCCTCAAAACTCCTCTGACACTCATCTGTCCAACTGAAAGCCACATTCTTCCTCAAAAGTTTTGTAAAAGGGGCTGAGATTACAGAAAACCCCTCGACAAACCTCCAGTAATAACCTGTCAATCTGAGGAAACTCCTCAATTCTGACACACTCCTCGGAATCTCCCAATTCCAAGAAACATTCAGCCCTGTGGTCAAATCAATAATAATAAGAATAATTTTAAGCATTACACTAACAAATGGATGGCCATTAAAGCAATTGGATGTCAACAATGCTTTCCTCCAAGGCCCACTTACAGAAAATGTTTACATGATACAACCACAAGGCTTCAAAGATGCTAATCGGCCTACCTATGTATGTCATCTTCAAAAGGCTATTTATGGCCTAAAATAGGCACCAAGGCCGTGGTACCATGTTTTAAAGCAATTCCTTCTCAACACAGGTTTTGGAATTCACACTTAGATGCCTCATTGTTCATTCAGCAGTCACCTAAAGGTACTATTATTCTTGTAGTGTATATGGATGATATAATTGTAATAGGCAGTAATTCACAACTCATAGACAACTATGTTGCTATTTTGGCAAACAAGTTCTCTATCAAAGATCTGGGGCCACTACATTATTTCTTGGGCATAGAAGTTATTCCAAATCAGGAAGGTATCATTCTTTCCCAAAAGAAGTATATCCTTGACCTACTCCAGCATACAAAAATGGCAGAGGCAAAATCAGTCCTCACACCCATGGCAAGTCACCCAATCCTAGCCCTAAACTCTGGAACACCACTAACTCACCCATCCAAATACAGAAAAATAGTTGGAAGTCTACAGTACCTGCTTTGACTCGGCTTGATGTTGCGTTTGCTGTTAACAAGCTCTCCCAATTCAATCATTGCCCAACATCCGACCATTGGGCTGTTGTCAAAAGTCTTCTTCGCTACTTGGTAGGGACCGCTGATGATGGCTTACAACTCTATCGTCGATCCAGCACTAGTCTCCATGCATTTGCTGATCAAAGTCACTATTCTTCTCTCCATGCGCACTCCGATGCAGATTGAGGAGGAGACAAGACCGATTATCAATCAACTGGAGCATTCATCATTTACCTAGGTCGAAACCCTATTTCTTGGAGTTCAAAGAAGCAGAAGTCCATTGCTCGCTCATCTACCGAGGCTGAATACAGATCTGTGGCTAATACCATTGCTGAATTAAACTGGGTGTGCAATCTCCTCGCCGAACTCAACAACACTCCTTCACAATCGCCGGTGATATATTGTGACAATGTTGGGGCGACACAACTAAGTTCAAATCCGGTGTTTCATTCACGAATGAAACACTTAGCCATCGACTTTTACTTTGTCAGGGAACAAGTCCAGTCTGGCGCCCTCCGAGTCTCCCATCTTTCCGCCGACGACCAAACAACAAATACCCTAACAAAGCCACTCCCCATATCGCATTTTCTTGAACTCAAAATCAAGCTTGGGCTCTGTAGACGTCCACCAGCTTGAGGGGACGTAATAGAGCCCACAGTCAAGCCCACACCACAAACTAGAATATTCTCTGTAATCTATAAATTAAATTTGTCAATTGTGTAGATTTGTAACGGTACATATAGCTTAAGTCTAGGCACTTACATAGGCACTTAAATAGCCTAGCCTTTCTTATCTGTATAAATTCATAGTTCCCAATACAAAAATATACACTTTCAATTCATAACTCTTATAAGTTTTACCCGACTTGACCTGAAATCAAAGAATCAAGCCTGAAACTTGATGAGTAATGATAAAATGATATCAATTTGAAAATTTTCTTTTAAAAAGTAATGAATTGGATTGGCCGGCCCTCGCTTGATTGATCCTAGGTCTGAAATAACAGGGATGGAACCTGGCCCATTGTCATCCATCAAGAAGTTTCTGTTAGATAAGTTCCAGATGCAAATATGATAGCCAATTTCATGTTATTTGACTACTTTCACAAGGGAAGTTACGTTATGGCAACAAAACTCCAAAAGTGAGGCAGAATACATCCCATCTACGGAAGTGTGGAAGTAGATGTGGATGAAAATTTTCCTCCTTGAGTTGGGTTACGAACAAAGAAATATGAGCCCCAATGTGTCAATCAAAGTGCAATATGCGTCGTCAAGAATTCAATCTTTCACTCTCGTACGAATTCAATAATCATTGTTCAGCACTGTATGGACAAAGCTAAAGTGTGGCTTCCGTATTTGAAGAGATGAGAAAATGTCAAACCCAATGAAGTTGCCTTCATTGGCTTGTTGAATGCATGAATTCACGGAGTACTAAAAAGGGTCATTTTTGTTACAGATGATGAATTGGGAGTATGGGATTAAATCTCAAATTGAGCATTATGGGTGCGTACTGCACGTTATTGGGTAAGCTAGAAGGTTTGAGGAATTGTTAGAAGTTGTGGGAGGAATGAAGATTGAACCTGTGGCGTGATTCGAGGTTCTTTACTCAATGGTTGTAAAATTCAATCATACAGAGTTAGTAGAATATGCAGTTTACGAACTGGTTTAAGTTGATTCAAGTAATGGGAGCTATATCAACATCTTGGGTGATACGTATGGAGAACTAGGAAAGCGGGATGAGGTCCATAGTTAGGAAGATGTTGAAGGAGCAGAATGCTTATAAGAACATCTGCTTGCCGTTGGATTGAGTTTGATGACAAAGTTCATCAATTACTCTTTGAACAAAACACATCCTGAAACCAAGGACAAATATGAACCATTTAAAAAGTTTAGTCGCTTCACAAGAAGCTAATTTGAAGCAGTTGATACAGTTCTACACACACCCTCTGCAAGAAATGTTTCTTCAACACTACAATATGATGGGAATCACTTGCATTTATTTAATGCTGAGAATTCGATCAAGAAAGGGTTTAGTGCTTCAAATTGCTGCCTAGTTGGAAGTATTAAGCTCAACCAAGAACTCTGATGTTTTTGGATAGATAATATTGTTGAATATTGGCTCAAAGAAAGTCAGAAATGGAAGCTTGCAAAGTCAGACATCTTACCTTCTCAAAGTCAGAAATTGAAGCTTGCTCTTGGTGATCAACAATGGTGGCTCAACAATGGTGGCTTGTTTTTCATAGATTTCGGTGGTGCAGCTGGAAGCGTTCACACCCATGAAATTCTCTATAAATAGAAGCAACCGAAGGAGAAGGAAAGAGAGAGCACAAAGAGAGCAAAATTTCTGGTGAAAGAAGAGAGAAGAAATTGTTAGAGTGAGAGAGACATTTTCGAAAGAAGAAGAAGAGAGAATAGTGAAAGGGGGAGAGAAAAAAAACTATTTATATATTTATTTTTTGTTGTTTTCTCTTTTCTAGTAGGAGTGTGTGAGCTTGGGTTAATTTGAGTCTCTTGAAAAATTGAGTGATAAACACAATTGTATGCTCTCATTGATTATAGTAAAATACTCAGTCGTCTCCAAACTGGACGTAGGCATTACCGAACCAGTATAAAATTTTTTGGTGTTCTTGTTGCTGTTTATTTTTCACTCCAAATTTATTAACGTTTCCACACAACAAGTGGTATCAGAGCTCCAGTTTTTTTGACTGGGGTGTTGTAGGAGTGAAAATACATTGGAGCTACAGTGCCGGTGAACAGTGTCGTTCAACAATATCGGTGAACAGTGTCGGTGAACGAAGATCAAGAATAGTGTCGTGCACAAGATGTCGGTGCTACAGTCCCGTGAGCGATGTCGATCGCTCTGATACTCTGAATAGTATCGATGCGTATTTGTGAGCGATGAACGAGTAGATGGCTGGAGATAAAGGTGAGCCTATTAAAAGGGAGTCGTTATCGTCATCATCGACACCTACATCCAATAGATATCCAATTGCTACTACAAGGTTAGAGGTTGATAAATTTAATGGCTTTAATAATTTTGGTATGTGGCAGTGTGAAGTTATGGATGTATTGTATCAACAAGAGTTAGATATGGTTCTAAATAATAAACCCGAAGATATTGATGAAAAGCAGTGGACGCGAATTAATCTCCATGCTTGTGCCTCTATTCGATCATTCCTTGATAAGGAGCTGAAATATTCTTATATGAAGGAAACTTCTGCTAAGGAGTTATGGACGAAATTGGAAGAAAAGTATATTGTTAAGTCAAAATGACTTTACATAAAAATGATTTTGAAGTATAACAAACAAAGAGAGATCATATACAAGAAAAACAAAACAGACGCAGACGCAGATGCAAAGCAGACGCAGACGCAAATGCAAAGCAGACGCAGACGCAAAAGTAAAAGCAGACGCAGACCTTATAAAGCAGACGCAGACGCAAATGCAAAGCAGACGCAGACGTAAATACAAAGCAGACGTAGACGCAAAAGCAAAACAGACGCAGACGCAAAAGCAAAACAGACGCAGACGCATAAGCAAAGCAGACGCAAAAGCAAAACAGACGCAAATGTGAAGCAGATGCAGACGTAAAAGCAAAACAGACACAAATGTGAAGCAGATGCAGACGCAGTAAAGAAACAGACGCAAGAGTCATTCGAAAGTTACGTAACTCAAAAGCAAAGCGCATTTAAAAGCAAAACAGAGCCGAAATGTGAAGTGATGAGACGCAAAAGCAAAAGCAGAACCTAAATGTGAAGCGATCTGACGCAAAGAAAGAAACAGAGCAAGAGTCAGTTCGAGTTAGTTACAGAACTCAACTGATTAATCGTTTCTTTAAAGATTCAAGATTCAAGAATCAAGAAGCAGTTAGAGACGAAGGCTATAAATTCAAGTCGAAGTCGAAAAACTAAAAAGTTGCTGATCTTAGAAAAATTACACAAAGTGAAAAAGCGATTAAGTGCAAACTAGTGAAGTGCTATCTTCATCAGTAATAAAGTGTTCAAATATTTTTTAAAAGAAAAGGTGTACAAATAGCTGCAGAGGCTAAGTGTGAAAGAATCTTGGTTGTAGAGACTCAAGAGGCTCGTGAAAGAATACTTGTAACGATTGAAGAGATAGTGAAATTTCGAAGAAACTCGAGGATCGGGCGTAGCCTACGGTTTGGGGTGAACCAGATAAATCCGCGTGTCTACCACTCTTACTCTCTATCTTGTTTTAGTTTCAACTTTATCATTACTTACTGTTCAGTATACATAGTATTGAGAAGTTTGATCAATCGGAATAAATAAAAATTCAGTAAAGATTTTTATTCCTAACAAGTAATTCGAAAAGACTTATAAAGAGGGAATACACAATTCAACCCCTTCTCGTGCATTCTATTATTGTTTTCTAAGTGTTGTATTAACGTGTGATTCACTTCAATTGGTATCGAGCAAGGTATCCAAGAATCACTTTGGCGAAGTGTGGATTAAAGATAATGGCGAGTCACATATATACATCATTGAAGGAGCCTCATCACTAGACCTCCAAAGATTCAACGGAGAAGACTATCACCATGGAAAGATAGGATGCGGTTATTCATCGAATCTACTCATGTTGACCTTTGGGACGTTATAGAGAACGGACCTTACACACCGTAGATGAAGAAGGCAATTTTATTCCACGGAATGATGGACGGTGATCGAAAGCAAGAATACGATTAAATTCAAAGGCAAAATTTTTCTTGACATGTGCCCTAAGCAGGAGCGAGTATGACAAAGTGCACGATTCGACATCGCAAAGAGATGTGGGACACATTGTCTATTGCTCACGAAGGCACAAGCCAAGTTAAAGAATCCAAGATAAGTATTCTTGTGCATCAATATGAACTTTTAGGATGAAAGATGAAGAATCTATTGATCAAATGTTTCGAAGATTTCAAACAATTGTCAATGGATTGAAAGCTCTTGGAAGGACATACAACAATCAAGATCATGTTGAAAGATTCTAAGAAGTCTTCCTAAGAGATGGAGACCTAAAGTTATCTGCGGTCTGAAGCCAAAGACTTGGCGTGTTAAAGCCGGATGAGTTCTTGGGATCTTTAAAGATTCATGAAGTAGAACTCAACGTCAAGACAAGCCTAAGCGAGATAAGTCAATAGCTTCAAGGCGGACAAAGAATCATAAGACTCGAGAAGGAGGAAGTCATCAAAAGCGTTGAAAATTGAAGAATCAAAGGATGACAACTCCACCAATCCGAATCAAAGTCAAGTGATGAAGATGACGAATTATCTTTCATTTCGTAAAGATAAGACGATGTGGAAGAAAAGCCCAGAGTGAACCGGACATTCGGAAAGAATGGGAAAGATGAAGCTAAACCGGAGAAGTCTTCTATCATTTGTTACGAGTGCAACCAGCTGGACACTATAAGTCCGAATGTCCTACTCAAGAAGAAACCAAAGAAGAGTAGAGAAGGCAAGAAAAGCATGATGGCAACATGGGAGGACCTAGATTCATCTCGAATCGACATGTGCTCCGAGTCATCGAACATGCAAACATTTGCCTAATGGCCGAGGAAGATAGTGATGAGGAGGTAAAATCGATTATGATAATTTGCATGATGCCTATTCGTAATTGTTAGAAGATTCTCATGCTATTCGAAACAAAGACAAGTTGTTAAAGAAGAAGTATGTAGAAAATATTAAACATACCGAGGTAATCGAGAGAGAAAATGTTTGTTTAAAGAAACAATTAGAAGATAAAAGAAAATTATGATGATCGGAAGAGATTAATCAACTTAAACTAAGGATTAAGAATTTATCATTGATTTAGCTACTTTCACGAAAGTACAAATAAAATGAATGAGATACTTGGAAAATGTAGACATCCAAGTGATAAGATTTGGATTAGGGTTTACAGGAAACAAGATTCATCTCGTAAAAATCATCATTCAAAAAGAAGATATGGGATGATTCATTTTAATCAACATTCTAATAATATGCATCATAGATCACATCATATGCATACTACTAACCATAAAGGACCTAAGAAAATTTGGGTACCAAGAAATAAAATAGTTTCTCCTGCAGATATCCTTCCTTGGAAAATACGGCAAGCACCATTGGTATTTAGACAGTGGATGCTCGCGACACATAACGGGAAGAAGGTCTATGTTCCTAGACCTTCAGTATAAGAAGGGAGGATCAGTAACTTTCGGAGACAACCAGCAGGGCAAAATTATTGGAATCGGAAAAATAGGTAAAGATTCCTTTACATGCATAAATAATGTACTGCTTGTTGATGGTCTAAAGCATAACTTGATTAGCTTCAGTCAATTGTGTGATTCTGGTTTCACAGTTACATTCAATCAAAATCTTTATAAGTCGTAAACAAAGATGGGTTTATATTTTTCTCTGCCAAGAGAAAAACAACTTTACAAAATCAATTTAGAAGATTTTCAAAACAAAATATTTCATGTTTTCTATCTTACGAAGAAGAAAGACTAATCTGCATAAAAAGCTAGGTCATGTCTCTTTGAAACATATTTCAAAATTGGTAAAACATGATTTGGTAAGAAGTTTGTCAAAAATAAGTTTTGACAAAGAATTTTTTTGTGAAAATTGTTTGAAAGGAAAACAAGTTAAAACCTCTTTCTCTTCTAAAAGTTTTGTAACCTCATCAAGACCTTTAGAACTATTACATATGGATTTATTTGGTCCTACAAGGGCATTAAGTCTTGACAGAAAGAAATATGGACTCGTCATTGTTGATGACTTTACTCGATTTTGTTGGATATTATTTTTATCACACAAAGATGAGTCTTTTAAGTGCTTTAGAATCTTATCCAGAAAGTTACAGAATGAAAAAGGAATGTCCATAGCTTGATCGGGAGTGACCATGGTGGAGAATTTGAAAATGAGAAGTTTAGAGTATACTGTGAGGAGAATGAAATTTCCCACAACTTCTCAGCCCCTAGAACTCCACAACAAAATGGAGTTGTTGAAAGAAAGAATAGGACGATTCAAGAGATGGCAAGGACAATGCTATGTGAGACGAATCTACCTAAGTATTTCTGGGCAGAAGCTGTGAATACAGCATGCTATATTCAGAATAGGATCATGTTGCGACCTATACTGAAGAAGACTCCTTACGAGTTATGGAATGGAAGAGGACCAAGCATATCTTACTTTTATCCATTTGGGTGCAAATGTTCCATTCTGAATACGAAAGAGCTGTTGGATAAATTCGACTCAAAGACCTTTCCAGGAATCTTCCTAGGCTACTCATTATCATCTAAAGTGTTTCGAGTTTACAACTTGACTTCAAAGACTGTTGAAGAGACGATACATGTCAAGTTTGATGATAGTTCTCAACCCCATAAGGAAGATGACATGGAGAATGAAGGTCCTTCAAAAAACTTAGATAATACCTCAGAAACTCCCTCGTCAAACATTCATGAGAACAAGATTGAAGATATTCCAGAAACTATAGAACTAAGACGAAATTGGAGATATAAAAGTTCTCATCCAGAAGAACTAGTTATCGGTGACACCTCAGAAGGAATTAGGACAAGGTCCAGATTCAGAAGAGAAGCTAATGTAGCTTTTATCTCTGAAGTAGAGCCTAAGAAGGTTGAGGAAGCTCTTCAAGACGAAGCTTGGGTGTTAGCCATGCAAGAGGAGCTGAATTAATTTACTAGAAATAACGTCTGGTCCTTAGTCCCAAAACCTTTTAAGAAATCCATTATTGGAACAAGATGGGTTTTCAAGAATAAGTTAGACGAATCAGGTAGGGTGAGTCGTAATAAGGCTAGATTAGTAGCACAAGGCTATAATCAGCAAGAAGGAATAGACTACAATGAAACATATGCTCCAGTGGCGAGACTTGAAGCTATAAGGATTTTGTTAGCATATGCAATCTGTCATGATATAAAGTTGTTTCAGATGGATGTTAAGAGTGCATTTCTGAATGACTTTATAGATGAAGAGGTGTATGTGAAACAACCACCTAGCTTTGAAGATGTTAAAAAACCAGACTATGTCTATAGACTTCACAAAGCCTTATATGGTCTGAAGCAAGCTCCTAGAGCTTCGTATGATCGTCTGAGTACCTTCCTAATAGAGAATGGGTTCAGTAGAGGTCAAGTTGATAAGACGCTCTTTAGGAAGAGTTTTCAGAATGATTTTATCCTAGTACAGATCTACGTTGATGATATCATTTTTGTGCTACTTCAAAAGAGCTGTGTTTAAAGTTTGAGAGCTTAATGAAGAAAGAATTTGAAACGAGTATGATGGGCGAGTTAAAGTTCTTTCTTGGGTTGCAAGTTAGGAAGACCGAAGAGAAGATCTTCATTCATCAACAAAAGTATGTGAAAGAGTTGTTGAATAAGTTTGATATGAATAATGTGAAGCCTATGGCAACTCCGATGCATCCTTCAAACCTTTTGTCGAAAGACAAATTTGGTAAGAAGGTGGATCAAACCCTATATAGAGGGATGATCGGATCAAACCCTATATAGAGGGATGATCGGCTCTTCTTGTATCTTCATGCAAGTAGACGATATTCTCGCTTGGTGTATGCTTGTGTGCAAGATTTCAAGCCGATCTAGAGAGTCTCATTTTATTACCGTTAAAAGAATTTTGAGATATCTCGCAGTATTATCGATCTTTGCTTAATGTTTGAGAAAGGTAAAGATTTCAGTTAATTGGATATTGCGATGCGGACTATGCGGAGATGAATCGAAAGAAAAAGCAAAAGTGGAGGATGTCATTTTCTGAGGAAATCTAGTCTCACGTCAAGCAAGAGACAAAGCTCAATTGCTCTATCAACCGTTGAAGCGAGAATATATGTTCGCCGAAGATTCTTTGCTTCGCAGAGACGCTGTGGATCAAGTATCGACTTGAAGACTATTCAGTTAAAGAGGAGGAGATTCCAATTTATTGCGACAACACCAACGCAATAAATCTATCAAAGAATCCAATTCAAAGATTCCAGTGAAGCATATAGAAGTCGGACATCATTTCACGAGAGATTATGTTCAGAGGAAAGTGGTGCTTCTACGGTTTGTTGAAACAGAACTTGGTGGGCGGACATCTTCACTAAACCACTAATCAAGAACGGTTTGGAAGATAAGACTTAATCTTAACATGGTGATGTTAAATGAGGTCGAGCTAAAGTAACGTGGAAACTAACGGTGTTAGTTACATTGAGTTACAGCTGGTAACTCTCTCACAAGAAAGATTTTTGGAGGGAAAAATCTGATAATCTCGAGGTTCTTAATGATTTTGGAACCCACCGGACCATAACCCTATATGTAGATCAAGATGAAATTGTAGCGATCTTTTCATCATCTCTGACGATTCACTACGCTTTACCAATCTTCTCAAAAACATTTCACTCAAAAGCTCTCCGGAAGATATTTTTCACTCTATACAATGGAAGCGACCATGGTTTATGGAAGACTTGTGGACTTTGAGTCACTAAAAGAGACGGCATGGATGTAGAACCGTAAATCATAAGAGTGGTTGGAAGAACTTCTTTCGAGATACAAGAACCGATCTATCTGAATGAAGTATATGATTTACGGAAGAACGCTCGTCGATAGATAACACTATTGTATCCTCTCAGAGAGAATATCATTCTTATCACAAAGGATCGATAAAGAAGGTGACCGACTATCCATTAGTTGGTGAGAAGCTGTCTACCAAGGCGGATGGATGACCTCAATCGGAATGAAAGAAGAAGATATCAAGAGGCAACTATATGGCACAAATAACTCGAGGAGAGGAAGACATCAAATTTGATTAGAAGGCTAGGGTGCTTCACGCAATTACATTTAATTGCATTCTACCCGAGTCGGTTCAAGACATTTGGTGACTACTCTGAGCGAACAATGCTCGTTCTTTCTTCTGAATCGAAATCCTATAGATTTACCCTTCTTAATCTTTCACTATATGGTTAAGGGGTTAAAGGAAACTACCAGTTATCCTTATGGTATGATTTTGACGAGGATTTTAATGAATCCGAAGATAAATCCGCACCTCGAGATCGTATAAACTGTTCCTGTGAAGAGCAAGATCGATGCACACACGATACGACGAATGGGTCTGAACACAGTAGACAAAGAACAAGCCAACTCTTAAAGGAAGTCAAGAACTAAGGGGGAGCGTGTATTGAAGAAAACTCCTGTCTCAAGTTCTCAGTCTCCAGTGAGTATCAAATCACCTACTGCTGAACTAAGGAGAGTGCTAGGTAGACCTCTCATGAAAATGGTGAGTCCTCTTTTCAAAGAAAGCCAATCTCAGAGGACAAAACAAAGTGCGCCAAAGAGACAAGGAGAAAGTCTTTTGAACGAAGTTGTGAAGAAAGCAAAGAGATCACCAAGAATTAGGACTTTGAGGCAACAGGAAGAAAAGATTGTCAGAGAACAGAGTCGAGAAGAAATTTCTAAATCTTGTGCACCCAGAGCCACAAGATCCTTAGTCTCTATTCTGAAAGAAGATACGGCCAGAAAATTTCAAAGAGACTGAGAGGAAGAGAAAAGCAACATCTGAGAAAAGAAAATCTCCAACGAAGAAATCGGTAAAACTAATCAAGCGAGAGAAAAGACTAAGAAGGTTAGTCGAAGAAGATCATTTCAATCGCTGAGGACGTTAGTCAACAGAAAGAAACTATCAATCTTGTTCAAGTAGAAATGTGTTTGCAGCGGTTCTGATTCAGATACCCTATTGCTCAACAGAGGAGCCGTAAGATGAGAGCCGGTTCAGATGACTCTATTGAAGCACATCGAAACAACAGCAGATGTCGATTCGGAGGATGATAAACCGTGTCTAATGGTATACAACTACCATAAGTTTTGAGGAAAAGTTGAAGATCAAAATGGTGGAAGTAGTTACAGACGTAAGACTGCTATTGCAATCGGTGTTCAACCAGTGAAGAAGATAGTAGGCGTGGTACAACCTATGATGATTAACCATAACACATGGAAGTTACTCAAAGAAGACGAAAAGATCTTCTATGATACTTTGGGATTTCTTTGCTACTATGTCATATCCTACAAAACGTCCCCGCCATCCGTGTACTATTTTCCCAATCACTAAAAATACGAGAGATAATGGTTGCACGGATATACAACCAAGATTCCCAAAAGATTTTACCAGGGGAAATCAAAATTATATCCGAAGATGATGCTAGTGATGATCCGTCTGCAGATCAAATTGCAGAAGAAGTGCGAAAAATTGATGAAGCATGCACGCTGCATGAAGTAAGATAAAGCGAGCTGCTGACCATACTAATAGTGAGGAAGATCGTCAAGATGGGGAAGAATAAGAACGAAACATTTATCGAGTTCCTCGTTCGCATAGTTCTTCGTATTAGCCCTTTCAGATAATACATCGCATCTATTGAAGCACAAGCTCTACCCCGCAAGGAAGATAGTTCTTGATGCTTGCTGCTCCTTTTGATTTAGATCTTCCTGAAGCAGAAACGTTCATTCGTCCACCTACCTTCGAGATCAATGAAGACTACATCCCATCCTCTGATGCTTACACTACTTCAATTCCTTTCGCTCCTCCATTAGCAGAAGTTGATCAAGCCTCTTCGTTGGTTGATCTACCAGAAGAAGTTAGCAGATTACGTGATGAACTCAATGACATGAAGGAGAAGATGAATGATCTGAAAAAGATGATAGCAGAACTGCTGAAGACCCAGAATCGTTAATCATTTTTTGATTATAACAAATAGGGGGAGAGAAGGAAAAGAAGATAATCAATAGAAAAGGAGAGGATGTTCAGACAAAGAAGGTGTGACCACAACAGATGAAGAAAGGAAGAAGATAAGTATTTTTTTTACTTTGCAAAATCTATAAATTTACTTTGTTCTGTTTTCTTTTCTTGTATGTAATTTGTTATATTCAAAAAGGGGGAGATTGTTAAGTCAAAATGACTTTACATAAAAATGATTTTGAAGTATAACAAACAAAGAGAGATCATATACAAGAAAAACAAAACAGACGCAGACGCAGACGCAAATGTAAAGCAGACGCAGACGCAAATGCAAAGAGCGTAAGACGAGACATAAAAGTAAAAGCACGCAGACGCAGTATAAAGCAGACGCAGACGCAAATGCAAAGCGAACCTGATTTAAATACAAAGCGACGCAGACTTAAAAGCAAAACATACGCAGACGCAAAAAAGCAAAAAATGTATGAAGCAAAGCGAAAAGCAAAACAGATTTAAATGTGAAGCGGATCATGCATTTAAAAGCAAAACAGACACAAATGTGAAGCGGTCAGACGCAGAAAGAAACAGACGCAAGAGTCGATTCAAGTTAATTCTGAACTCAAAAGCAAAGCAGGCCTTAAAAGCAAAAGCAGACGAAATGTGAAGCGATCTGATGCACGCAAAAGCAAAAGCAGACACAAATGTGAAGCGGATGCAAACGCAAGAAAAAGCAGAGCAAGAGTCGATTCGAGTTAGTTCTGAACTCAACTGATTAATCGTTCTTTAAAGATTCAAGATTCAAGAATCAAGAAGCAGTTAAAAACGAAGGCTATAAATTCAAGTCAAAGTCGAAAAACTAAAAAGCTGCTGATCTTAGAAAAATTACACAAAGTGAAAAAGAGATTAAGTGCAAACTAGCTGAGTGCTATCTTACTGTAACAAAGTGTTCAAATATTTTTCTGAAAAGAAAAAGGTGTACAGATAGCCTGCAGAGGCTAAGTGTGAAAGAATATTGGTTGTAGAGACTTGAAGAGGCTCGTGAAAGAATACTTGTAACGATTGAAGAGATAGTGAAATCTTAGAAGAAACTCTGAGGACTGGACGTAGCCCACGGTTTGGGGTGAACCAGGATAAATCCGCATGTCTACCACTCTTACTCTCTATCTTGTTTTTAGTTTCAACTTTATCATTACTTACTGTTCGTATACATAGTATTGAGAAGTTTGATCAATCGGAATAAATAAAAATTCTGTAAAGATTTTTATTCCTAACAAGTAATTCTGAAAAGACTTATAAAGAGGGGAATACACAATTCAACCCCCCTTCTCGTGCATTCTATTATTGTTTTCTAAGTGCTGTATTAACGTGTGATTCACTTCATATATGACTAAGAGCGCAGAAAACCGACTCTTCTTGAAGAAGCGACTCTTTCGATTTCAATATCGTCTAGGTATTTCTATGGATGAACACCTAAATGATTATAATAAAATACTTGTTGATTTATCAAACCTTGATGTGAAAATTCCTTACGAGGATAAAGCACCATGTTTGTTAAATTCATTGCCTGATAATTATGATCATTTGACAACTACTTTGTTGTATGAAAAATCTGAGGTAAAACTTGATGAGGTTTCTGCGGCATTGGTGAATCATGAGTTTCGTAAGAAGAAACTGAAGACTCACAATTCACAAACTGAGGCACTCACTGCAAGGGGACGAACAAAGGAAAGAAAATATGGGAAGCGGAAAAAATCTCGTTCAAAGTCACGAGGGAAGTTTCTTGCTAAAGATGAATGTGTTTTTTGTCGTCAAAAGGGTCATTGGAAGAAAGACTACCCCAAATTGAAGAATAAAGAGAAGGAGAAAGTGGGTTCTGTAGCAAACGTTGCAAAATCTGGAGATGATGATTTCGAGTTTGTTTTGACTAGTTCATCTGCTGATGGTCACTCCAAGGAGCAGATTTTGGATTCAGGTTACACTTATCATATGTGTCACATTCGGGAATGGTTCTCTAGCTTTCAGGAGATGGATGGTGGAGTTGTTTTGATGGGAAATAATAATGCCTGCAAAACACAAGGGATAGGCAAAATTTGTTTGAAGATGCACGATGGAATAGTAAGAGAATTGAGTGATGTTCGGTATGTACCGGATATGAAGAAAAATGGTATCTCGTTAGGAGCATTGGAATCCAAGGGTATCAAGATCATCATAGAGGGTGGAGTTCCTAAAGCTGTATACGGGGCACTTGTGGTGATGAAAGGTACAAGACGAAATAACTTGTATTTTTTGCAAGGGAATACAGTTACTAGTGGAGCAGCTATCATTGAAGCTGCTAATGTAGATAGCTCAGACGCTACAAGGTTATGACATATGCGTTTTGGGCATGCTGGTGAAAAAGCATTGTAAGGATTGGTGAAGCAACGCTTATTAAAAGGCGCAAAAGTATGTAAATTGGAATTCTGTGAACATTGTGTATTGGGTAAGCAAACTAGAGTAAAATTTAGCACTGCTATTCACCACACTAAAGGCATTCTAGATTATATTCATACTGATGTTTGGGGAATTTTCAAGAATGCATCTTGGGGAGGTAACCATTATTTTGTCTCCTTTATTGATGAATTCTCTAGAAGAGTATGAGTGTATACCATGAAGCATAAAGATGAAGTCTTAAAGATATTCCTGAAGTAGAAAAAGATGATTGAAATGCAAACTGGTCAAAAAATCAAGACTCTCAAATCAGATAATGGTGGTGAATATAAGTCAGATCCTTTTTGGAAGTTTGTCAAGATGAGGGTATTATGGGCATTTTACGGTTAGGGAGACACCACAACAGAATGGGGTGGTAGAGCGTATAAACTGTACTTTACTTGAGAAAGTTCGGTTTATGTTGTCTAATGCTCGTTTAGACAAGGTGTTTTGGGCTGAGGCAATTACTTATGGAAGCCATATTATTAATTGATTATCTACTATTGCAAACAAGGGCAAAACACCCATGGAGGTATGGTCTGGTAAATCTTATACTGATTACAAGTATTTACACATATTTGGTTGTCCTGCTTACTATCATGTCAGGGAAAGCAAGCTGGATCCAAGAGCAAAGAGAGCTCTATTTATGGGCTTTAGTACTGGCGTGAAGGGATACTGACTTTGGTGTCTAGATGAGAAGAAATTTGTTGTAAGCAGAGATGTGACTTTTGACGAGACTTGTTGGACCCTGAATTTTCCTGAAATTTTTTAATTATAAAGTGACATTAAATGAGGAAACTTATGGTGACTTATTTGTGTGCAAAGAAAAAGAAGAGTCAAGAATATGAATTGTTATATGAGATTATGATAGGTTATTAATGATTATGATTAATTATGATCTAAAGTGTGGTTTTGAGTTTAAATGAAATTGATGGTGAATACATTGTTTTAAATGGAAATAAAAAATCAAGAAATAAAGAGAAAAAGTGTGAGAATATGAAAAATTGAGAAAGTTTGACTTTTTGGAGTAGAGAGTTGACTTTTTGATTTAGACAGAATTTGAGAAAATGATCTTCAAGAAACTTGTAGTTTTTGTTGAGAGCTTTCTGTCGCCATAAAGTTTGATATTTTTCGATATCGGGAGTGAAAGTTATGATCAGTCAAAGTTAAGTATTATTTTGCTTTGTTTTGTGAAAATGTCCATAAGTGTACATTGAGGTGTACTGTAGTTTAAGACAAATTATGTACTGATGTGGTCTGAATTGAGTTAAGAGATCTACATGAAAGTCATAGAAGATTATCCTAGCTTTTCAATGATGTATAATATGTTATTTCTGGTTGTGGAATTTGGAAGATATGAAATTTTAAAGTTTGGATGTGATATAGGATGACACATTTCTGGGCAGAAGCTTTGATCCAAAAATTGACCTAGTTAGAGGTTGAAACTGCCTTTAAGTGCTCCATGAAAGATTTAGATTATGTTTTGATCTTTCCATTAATGTAAAGTATGGAATTTTTGGACCATGGAATAGGAAGTTAAGATTATGTTCTTTTGTTTCTAACTTTTCCGTCCGACATCCAATTAATCCGATTTTTGAAGCATTGGATTCCTAAGACATCCCTTATCTCTCCATGAAAATTTGTGATTTTTGAGATTAATCTGAAAAAGATTGATTGAATCAAAGTGAGAGGATTGATTAAAGAGTTTGAGTTGGACATTTTTTTGAACATGCTTAGGTATTTTGATGATATCTCGATCTGTAGAGATCCAATTAAGTTGATTCTTGTTTCTAAATAAATTTTAGACATGGGACTACAAGTTATCCGAAGGAATCAAATTTCAATTCAGTCATTAAGGTTTTCAATTTCTGAATTGAAGTATTAAGGTTATAAGAATATATAAGGGCAAATTGGGCATGACACTTAAGTCTAAGAGTTATAAGGCTTATATTGGAGGGAAAAATGGATATTGCCCACTCATTAAGAGTATGAATTAGAAGAAGAAATTTGGGAATGAGAAGAAAAAGAAGGAGCTGTGGAAGAAGAAGAGAAGAAGAGAAAGCTAGGGTTTGGAGGTTTTTGAAGATTTTGAAGAATTTGAAGCCAAATCAAGTAAGTATAAGCATCTTTCCCCTTGATTAGATGAATGAAACATGTTTTGAGGTTAGTTAAGTGAGGATTATGTGTTAGAAGTTGTAGAATGAGTTAAAGCATATGTGTGGTTTTAGGGTTAATGATTATGTTGTGTTTGTGGATGATTTTGGGTTGGAATGAGTTTAGAAATGAAGTAGGAATGATGATTTAGGGTTAAGATGAGTTATGCTTGCAAGCGCCCACGTCGCGGCGTGCACGAGAGCCCACGTCGCGGCATGCGCTAGCGCCCACGTCACGGCGTGCGCGAGCGCCTTTGCCCCAATGAGCTCAACCTTTGCCACGGCGAGAGGTCATTTTCCTGCACAGACATGTTTTGGTATTTTGGACATAACTTTTGATGTAGAAGTGAAAATGAGGTAATTTTTGATTCGTTGTAAACTAAAGACATCGAGATACATGTTTTGTGAAGAAATGAAATTGAAATTCAGTCTCTAAGAATCTTAAATTTTGTTCGGAAGTTGAGTATAAATTCTTGCGTCAGCATAAGGATAATCCCAACATGTTTGGATTATAACTTTCAGATTTCTGAACCAAATTGAGTGAGTTTGGTGTCATTAAAAACTTAAGACAATGGGGAACATTTTTTAGAAGATAATATTATCAGATTTTGTCATTTACTGGATCAGAGTGATCCTGGAAAAATTGACTCGAATGTTTGGACTTTTGGAAAAGTTTGAGTTTTTAGAATTTATCTTAGTGAATATGCAATATATGGGTCCTCAAATTGTACTCCTATTGAATGGGAATTTTTGCATTTGATAAAAGGAATCAAGGAAGGCAAGAGGATCAAGAGGAGAGGCATCTTTTAAGCATGTATCCAAGCAAGGAATTCAGGTGGGTACATGTTTATAATTTAAAATAAGCTACTATTATTTTCTTTAAATCAAAGAAGTTTTCTTATTTCATTTGCATCATAAGTGCTGCATTATTGATTATGAATGACTTGTGAAATATGCTATATGTTTGTTACATGATTTGAGTGATATTTTGAAAAAGATGCATGTGTATGAAATCTTGTTTTCAAGAATGATTTTCAAGATATACATCAAGTATATGATAAGCAAGTTTTCAAGAAAAGTGGCATTTTGGGCAACAAGTTACAAGAACTTTGAAATCTATGTGTTATGTGGGTTTGTGGTAGTCCCTCAAGAACCGTCACGTGCACGTTGACTCAAGAATAGACTTCTCCCGCCTGCCCGCTAGTGGCACGGAGCTCCTTCAAGGACTCCCTCAAAAACTACGACTACACAGGACCATTTCGATAGAATTGTATAGTGCGTCATGAATTTGGACTTACCCAAACCATTCTGATGTGTCTATGTGCTCATGTTATGTTTGATCAAGTTTGATGCACTCATGATTTGCAACTTATGGATTTTGGCTGAAAGCCTAGAAAACATGGGTTTTATAAACTAAATGAAAGTTTTCTAAGACAAGTGAACTGTTTCCAAGGTTTTTGGCTTATCTTTTATTATAAACGTGTATCCACGAGCTGTAAAGCTCACCCCCTTTCATCCCTATCTCCAAGTATCAAGATGGAGATCGGATGAAGAAAGTTTAGACGTCCGTTCGTTCTGTATATGATTGGCTTTTAAGTTAATTTGTTGTAAGATTCAAATCTCAGACATGTTAAAATTTTTGGGATTTTTGTATCTTGTGCATTTTGGATTTTGATATTGATGTTGTAACATCACTTGGAATGCCATTAAGATTTTGTAAGCATGTATATCATGATGAAATTGATTTATGGATTTGTATATAGAATGAAAAAGTGAATTATAGTTTGTGTAATGATTATGATAGATTGCGTTTGGATTCCGGATAGGAGGTCCGATGATTGATGTGATGGAATTGAAATATTGATGTGCTTTTGTGTGCATGATGGGATATGATTGTATAAGAAGAATTTTTATGAATTGAGTTTTGATTGAGGATAAATTTCCAAAAGGGAAATTATATTGTTGTGATTTGTATAAGATTGAATAAAGATGAAAAGAATGTAAGAAAAAAAAAACAAATTTATACCGGTTTTGGATTGGTTTAGTCTTATGGTTTCAACGCGATGTTTTCAAAATATTTGTTTTCGGATGTCGAAGTTAAGGTTTTGTCCTTCAACGATATGATTGCTTTGATTCCGAGCCAATTCGTTTCGCTTTTGCCAAGTATAAGTTTGCTCACATTTTGTACATCTGTTCGATTTATTATTTCGAGGTTGGGTTCCAGAAATGGGATCCAACATTTGTGGTTGATTGATCTGTTTTGTTTCTTTATTTCTGATATTTTTGTCAATCCGAGCCTTTTAATTTTTCTATGGCTCTTTGAGAATTCGATTCGTTATTCGATATGTGATTTCATTTTCCGGTTGGGGTTTGGTTCCCAAATCGGGTCCCAACAAGACTGCTATGGTTAATCAGAACAAGCATGAAGGAGAAATTGAAGCAACCAAGACCATGAGTAGTTCAAAGCAGGTGGAGTTATTAAATACTCTAGTTGATCCAATAAGGTCTGATGTTACAAACACTAATCCTACAGTTGATTTTGATGATGAGGATAAGGTTAATGAAGAGGAGGTACCTACCCAAGAACCTCCACAACAACAAGATTCTATTGGAACCAGAAGATCAAGAAGGGAAGTTCAAAACCTGCTCGGTTTACGGATATTGTGGCATATGCACTTCCAGTTATTGAAGATGATATTTTATCCACCTACAAAGAAGCTGTCAGGAGTTCAGAGATCGTGGGGTGGAAGAAATCTACGAATGAGGAGATGAAATCTCTTCAGAAAAATAAGACTTGGAAGTTGGTTCAGTTACCAAAAGGGAAGAAGAAAATTGGTTGTAAATGGGTATATGCTAAGAAGATGGAATCTTTAGGAAAAGACAATGTAAGATTCAAAACCATATTAGTAGCTAAAGGTTATGCTCAGAAGGAAGGCATTGACTACAATGAGTTATTCTCTCCTGTAGTAAAACATTCTTCTATTTGTATTTTGTTGGCTTTGGTTGTGCAGTTTGACCTTGAGTTGGCTCAACTTGATGTCAAGACGGCGTTCTTATATGGTGATTTGGAGGAAGATATTTTTATGTCTCAACCAGAAGGATTTACAGTTGCTGGCAAAGAAAATTGGGTTTGCAAATTGCAAAAATCATTGTATGGTTTGAAGCAGTCTCCAAGACAATGGTACAAGCAATTTGACAGGTTTATGATCGAGCAGAAGTACACAAGAAGTCATTATGATCATTGTGTATATTTTCGCAAGCTTCAAGATGGAACCTTTATTTATTTGCTTTTATATGTTGATGATATGCTTATCATGTAAAAGCACAATGGAGATTGATAGATTGAAGACTCAACTGAGTAATGAATTTGAGATGAAGGACTTGAGAGAAGCTCGAAAGATACTAGGTATGGAAATTGAAAGAGATAGAGCAAAAGGCAAGATTGGCCTGTGTCAAAAGCAGTATTTGAAGAAGGTACTATAACGTTTCGGGATGAATGAAAATTCAAAACTGTTTAGTACACCTCTTGCTCCTCATTTCAAACTTAGTGCTTCTATGTCTCCTAACACAGATAAGGAGAGTCATTACATGGCTAAAATTCTATATGCAAGTGATGTTGGTAGTTTGATGTATGCTATGGTGTGTACTAGGCCTGATATTTCATAAGCTGTTAGTATTGTCAGTAGATATATACATAATCCAGGAAAAGGGCATTGATAAGCTATGAAATAGATTTTACGGTATATTCTGGGTACTGTGGATGTTGGTTTATTATTTCAGCAAGATGAAGTTACTGGTCAATGTGTTGTTGGATATGTAGATTCTGATTATGCAGGTGATTTGGACAAGCGTAGGTCCACTACAGGTTTTGTATTCACTCTAATTGGAGATCCAGTGAGTTGGAGATCAACTTTGCAATCTACAATTGCTTTATCAACTATTGAGATAGAATACATGGCAGTAACAGAAGCTATTAAAGAAGTCATCTGGCTTCAAGGGTTGCTTGATGACTTAGGGGTCCATCAGGACCACGTGGATGTTCATTGCGACAGTTAGAGCGCTATTTATTTAGTAAAAAATCAAGTTCATCACGCACGTACAAAACACATTGATGTGAGGATCCATTTTGTTCATGAGATTATTGATGAGGGATATATTCTTCTTTAGAAGAATAGAACCGCTAACAATCCTGTTGATATGTTGACAAAACCAGTTTCGTTACTCAAGTTTAAGCATTGTTTAGACTTGATTGACATTTGTCAAATTTGTTGATTGCCCCGTAGAGGATTGGGAGACGACTATTGAAAATTTCACTTCGAAGATTTGAGCCAAGGTGGAGATTGTTGAATATTGGCTCAAAGAAAGTCAGAAATGGAAGCTTGCAAAGTCAGACATCTTACCTTCTCAGTGATCAACAATGGTGGCTTGTTTTTCATAGATTTCGGTGGTGCAACTGGAGGCTTTCACACCCATGAAATTATCTATAAATAGAAGCAAACGAAAGAGGAGAAGATAAAGCACAAAGAGAGCAAAATTTGTGGTGAGAGAAGAGAGAAGAAATTGTTAGAATGAGAGAGACATTTTCGAAAGAAGAAGAAGAGAGAATAGTGAAAGGGAGAGAGAAAAAAAACTATTTATATATTTGTTTTTTGTTGTTTTCTCTTTTCTAGTAGGAGTGTGTGAGCTTGGGTCAATTTAGGTCTCTTAAAAAATTAAGTGATAAACACTATTGTATGCTCTCATTGATTATAATAAAATACTCAGTCGTCTCTAAACTAAACGTAAGCATTGTCAAATCAGTATAAACTTTTTTGGTGTTCTTATTGCTGTTTATTTTTTACTTCAAATTTATTAACGTTTTCGCATTTCAAATTTATTAACGTTTTCGCACAACAAATATTTCATCAGACTCATGATCATGCCAGAATGTTGAGAAGGAACTCGCCTGTGCAAGATGCCATGCTTGGTGCTTGGCTTCGGAGACACTCAGGTTTTTGCAAGTTATACAAAAAGCTTTATCAGATTAGGCAATTAACTCCACATATTACACATACAAACAGAGATCAAATTACAGAAAAGATTGGCAGCAACTAGAGCTCTTATTCTCTTACAAACAAGGTCAACATCAACTTCTGAAACCAAAGGTGACACGACAAAGAAACACAATCACAGCTCCTGCTTGGCCCCGCTGCCCTGGAGCTTGACGGTGTCTCCTTTATCTTCTCCGGCGATGCTAATCACCTTAGGACCCTTAATCCTGTCGGGCGCCAACTTTGACAACGACAAAGTAAGCACACCATTCTCTAGCTTAGCCTTAACAGAGTCCACGTCTACATTCTCCGGCAACCTGAACTGTCTCCAGAACTTGCCATACGATCTCTCAACTCTGTGCCAGTGATCATCTTCCTTCACCTCTTCTCTCTTCCTCTCTCCACTCACCCTCAACACCCTATTTTCATCCACTTCTATCTTCAAGTCCTCCTTTTTCAGCCCTGGAACGTCAAGGGTAATAACATGACCCTCAGGGGTCTCCTTCCAATCAACTCTGGCCGGGGAAAGATCAACATTGTTGCCCCTGTCAATCCCAATAGGAATTTGCTCCAATATTCTGAAAGGGTCAAGGAACCTCTCAGACCAGAGATCAACAGGATGGTCTGCGAGTGGCAAGAGAGATGAACTAGACGGTTCAACAGCTAAGAGGAGCAAGAAAAAACCAAGACAGAACAAGGGTCTCATTGTTTTCCAACTTTGAGACGTGTGATAGCTTGTTTGAAAGATATTGAAAGATCGATTATTTTTTAGACCAAAGCAGAGTGATCCTGACAATTGTTCAAAAGGGTATTATATATAATGGATTAGATGCATGGTTCTTGAACATTCTGGTGTTATTATTACCGAGCAATGAATTGTTCAGAGAAGTGGTGAAGCTTCGAGCTTTCTCCGAATGAATGGCTGATTTGCCCATAACATGATGACTTGGAAAGGGGTTTGTGCTCCCGAATAGATGCTCCGTTCCTTCTTACATGTTCCAGAGGTTTCTTGCTTTTTCCAATCTTTTTTAGTAAAATATGTTAACCTCTCAAACTTTACTTTTTGCTAAATAAAAACCTCATATCTAATTATAATTAAGTACAGTACATTTAGAACTAAGAATAAGAAGGCAATGAATTGGATTTGTGGGAGCTTAAGGTTGACATAATTTTTAAATTAAAAATAAAAAAATAATATCGAATCTCGAGCCATTTTTGAACATATCCGATTCAAGTTTGAACTCAATCTAAGTCCCGATTTAACTTGGTATAATCTACTAACTTCTAACCAGGCTAAAATAATCCAAATCAAGCCTAAACTCAAATGTCATCACAAACTAAAAATGATTAATTTTTTAGGTTCAAATTCGAGTTTGGATAATTTTATAATTAAAATTTAATATTAAATTTAATCTAATCTTAGACATTTTGAAAATTTTCAAATTTATGATTTATTTATAATTTACAAAATTACCATTTTGCCTCATTTTATTCTTTTAAAAATTATAAAAAATAAAAATAGATTTTTTCTAAAGAATTTTCTAGTTAGAAATTTATTAACAATTTTATTTTTATCTTATTGATAATTTTATCTTATTAATAGAAATATATTTGATAAAAATTGATATAAGATGGATAAAAATCAGGTGAAATAAATGATATAAGTATGCCATGAAACATAAAATGAGATATTTTCCTTAATGTTAAAATTATTTTTTAATTATTATTATATATTATATAACATATATTGTTTCTAATAGTTAGAAATGTTAATTTAGATGCAACTCAATTCGAAATTAATGCATTAAATTTGAATTTAAAATATCACTTCAATCCATTTGTGAACAAAGGAACAAAATTTCAGCAGCTTACATTCTCTTTAAAGCCAGTTCAAAAGGCTGACAATGAAAATATAGGTATTTCCCAATAACTAAGCTCCAACCACCTGAGTCTCTCCCTCTGCCATCGGCTCATCAGCAGGCCTCTCCAATTTTGTACCAATATCCTCTGAGTAGTCACCGTGAACCTACTCACAAGCAAATGACAAGATAAGTTGCACAACCAGAAACATTAAAACATAAGAGGAATGCTGCTACAAGTATTCAATAGTATAAAATTACCTTGTCCTATTGATAGGTCAACAGGCACAAAGATCATGCATACTTTGACACAAAAGAAAATGCTACAGAATAAAATAGACCCATCACCAGCATTATACCTCCATCAACTTCCCAAGATCGAATTTGGGAGCCTTCAGAATCTTAACCTTTCTAATGTAAACATTCTGTAGGGGAAATATGCTTGATGTGGCCTTCTCAATCTCTCTACCAATGCTTTCAGGAATGAACTTCTGTACCAGATCTTTCAAATCACAAGAAGATGATTGGGTAATCATGATTTCCCTCATCTTCTGGCGGATCTGAGAATGCAAAGAGCAAAACAAGCAACCCATGTTTAGTAGGTGTAGCTGATGCATGACCAATCAAGAGTAACCTGGAATATACAATAAACCTGACGGATCTGGCTGGACTGAGCATAGCAGGTCCTCTTGACCTGGTTTGCACGTCTCTTAGTGAATGCAATGCAGAATAACCTCAAGCTGTAGTTATCTGTTGTCTTCACATCCACATGGGCCTCAATTAGGGTCTGCCACTTCCTGACCAGAGACCTCAGTTTGTCTGTTGTAAAGTCCATGCCCTACAAGGAAATATTTTTACAAGAATAGAACAGCTTAGACCATCATAGGCCATCCATCTGCGATGGTAAGAAAAATGCCACCTACCCAGAAATTTGTAAGCACATTCCTCCCTTGAACATCTTCTGCTCTAAGTCGAATCTTCCTGTAGGCATGATCCTCATCCTTTTGGAGATCGGCCAGAGAGACTTCAAAGACCCTATGTTTCAGTCCCTCGGAAGCAATCTGTTAAGATGAAGCAAACATGAGCAAACATTTGGACACAATTAACAAGCCTTTGTGTTCTGGCTAAGTTATAGCAAATGCTTCTTGACAACTAAATGCTCCTTTATCCAGGGAATCACTACATATGCAGGATATGAATATATCCGAGTAAAGGTGAAATTGAAAACAATACAGAAGTCAAACATATCATATCCTTGGAAAAAAAAGTTAAATCGATATAAATGCCAGTCATTCAACTCAGTTATTGAAATTTGGTCCTTTCAACTTTCTATGTCTTAATGAGAGCTTGCAAACAGAAAAAGATCACAGCTTTGCATACACAATCATCACAATCATAAATGTAATTAAAAAACTACACAACATACAGAGAGACAGACCTTGGTTCCCTGAGTTCTGCTAACGAGGGTTTTGCCAACGCTTCTGACAGAGAAAACAGAAGGCGCCTTGATGTCATACCAATCCTTCTTAGCAAAAGGGTCCGCTCTGTTTCATTTGATCATCATCAAAACCCAACCCATCAAAAACCACAACCAAACTCAATGTACAGTCACTAAACCGACAAATCGAACTCAAACATAGATTCCAACAAACAAAAATTACGCAAATTGCATCTAATCATCAAGATACGATTAACAGAAATAAGAAAAGGGCCATCGAAAAAACTCACGCCTTCTTTTTGCCACCCTTCTTGCCCTTGGAAATCCTCTTGTTCTTCCTGCAAGGCAACACAGAAAACACGTCAATAATCGATCTTTAAGCGAAAATATTCATAAATAAGTAGAGATAAGGAGACACTGAACAGACACAGAGATACGTTACCCTACGGCCATGGTTGCTTCAAGGAGGCAATACAAGTAATCGAGCAGGCAATACAACCTAAAACCCTAGGATTGGTTTTTTCTTATTAGATGGAAACTGGGCCGAAAAGGGCGGACTTAAAGTCAACGGGCCAGACTAAAATTGAGCTGACCTTGGGCCTGTTTTGTCTCCCAACTCTGATCATCTTCCTTCTCCTCCTCACTCTTGCTCCCTCCACTCACCCTCAGCGTCCTATTTTCCTCCACTTCTATCTTCAAGTCCTCCTTTTTCAACCCTGGAACGTCTAGGGTAATAACATGACCTTCAGGGGTCTCCTTCCAATCAACTCTGGCCGGGGAGAGATCGACATTGTTGCCCCTGTCAATCCCAAAAGGAATTTGCTCCAATATTCCAACCTGTCAGACCAGAGATCGACAGGATAGTCTACGAATGGCAGGACAGAAGAAGTAGACGGTTCAACAGCTAAGAGAAGGAGCAAGAAGAAACCGAGAGAAAACGAGGGTCTCATTGTTTTCCAATTTTAAAATTTTTATTTAATTTGAATTTAAAAGATCAGTCCAATAATTTAATCGGATTTTGATTACCTAAAATATACGAATTAACTCATCCTGGTAAGAGGGCACCTACGGTTGTCAGTATGAACTACCAAGCTAGAGCAAAGAGAGCATGGAAGTGTCAAGTTGTATGCTCAAGATGGCAAAATTTTGGCACTACTGATAAGTTTCTTTCCAAGATAAGAACAGGGGCAGGGCATGGGGATGCAAAGTTTTCTGGCATCATCCATCTCCCCTTTTCATGCATTTAGCTGACAAGAAGAAACCAACATCCTAGAAAATCCCAAAATGAAAGCAAGCAGCCTCAAGAATATATTTATGGATTTGATTCGATCCTGACCTCCATATCCAAGCCTAATCTATCCCCTACCTGTACATATATATCTGTATATGGTCCCCTAGGGGTAGGTTGCGGCTTTTGTTTCTTTTGCATTTTCCATGGTGCTTCCTCTACGACCATCATCGGTGATTACTGACATGAGCAATACTTCCATTCTTCACGGAGATTGACGTTGGTGCGCTTTGATCTTCCTGTTGGCGTGTTGTGATGGAGGGAAGAGAGGATACGATATGATTTTCTTTGTCCACTTCTGCTTGGTTTTTTCTGAGAATTATGTATCAGAACTGTTTAAGTTGGAGTTCCTGCCACAAATTTATCAGTGACAATGAAAAGGAAAGATGAACTAGCTTCATCTTTTGTCACAGTCAATATCCTATACATCCATGCATACCGATTCAATTGATCTATGCATTGAGTCAACATCTGAACTTACTTCCATGGATGGACACTTCAACTACTTCCAATATTGAATTGAACGGAGTGACTCTCAGAAAATCTGATACGTTATAAGTCAAAATAAGAATCTAAGTACAGACATATATTATAATTTTGCCAACTTGAAGGTATGTCTGTGCCATTATTGATTTGTCATTCAATAATCATTAGGTTGATGAGATGGGATTATTTTACAACATAAGAATTTTGTAGGCATGACACCTTATAGGGACAAAAACAGATGCCAACATCATTTTGATGAATTCGATTTATGCATTATTTAATAGCTGTGTATATCCATAGCATTTCTATATATATTCATAGCTGAAAGGAGCAATAAAAGTACATTTTCTTAGGACATGAATGATTGATCAAGTAGTGAACATGAAAATTCAATGCGATGTATGCGAAAAGGCAAAAGCTGAGGTGCTGTGTTGCGCAGACGAGGCTGTGTTGTGCAAAGGATGTGACTCAAAGGTTCATGCAGCTAACAAACTTTCCCAGAAACATGAACGTCTCTTTCTCCTCGACCATTCTTCTTCTTCCTCCTCCTCCTCCTCATCATCTTCTTCCCAGCTTCCTCTCTGTGACATCTGTCAGGTAAATACACAACTACAACCCCATCTCTTCTAATCCTCGTTTCGGTACTTCTCGTGCAAGTACCAACTCATTTGTGCCTGTAATGCTATGGATTTATATTAAAACTGGCACATGCAGGAGAGTAGAGGATACGTTTTCTGCTTGGAGGATAGGGCCATATTGTGCAGGAATTGTGACATCTCAACCCATGGAGCTTCCACCTACGTCTTGTCACATCGGCGATTTCTGATAGGAGGTGTTAAAGTTGACCTCCACTCTAATAACAGAGTCGACCCCTCGAGCTCACGAGCTCCTGTGTCAATGGAATTCTCACTTGATTACACGCCAGACAAGGAGAGCAGCGCAAGGACGACCATGACAAGGAACTTGGAGGCTTCATCGACAGAAACCACCCTGACTTTCCCCGGTGATGATCCTAGTTTTATCACTCCTGAGCAACAGTATCAGTGGTCATTCATGGACGATACATACGACAGCAACCATTTTGGCTTCTATGAATTTTCGGATGTTGAATCATCTAGGTTTGACAATAAATAGTAACAAAAGGAACTGATCATTTCTTGTCATGAAATCTCATCAGCTTTTTCGTTAATTGTAGGCCTCGTAGCTCCAAATTTGCATTTCTGTAGCATATAATCAACCTCTGCTTCTCAGATAGTTGCTTCTTCAACACTTATAAATAATATATGCAGATGGATGTAACCTAAACAATAATATGATAGTGTTATCTTATTCACCGCAAAACAAATATTAGAACGAGCAAGACACAAATAGTGTAATCCACCAACCAATTGTTTGTACAAAGTGGGATCATCAAATGTCAATCCTTTGGCTGTCAGCTGTTGTTTCGGATTAGTGGAACTTGATATTTCATTTGTCCTCTGGAATGCAACTGAGACAAGGAACTGATCATAGATTGTGATTGACCACTCGATTGTACAATTGGTTCTGATAACATTGAGTATAAACCATAATCATTTAGACATTTATGTAGAAGTTCCTTTATCCTTTATATCGATGTGATCAGGAAAGACCCTCCTTCAATATTTGCAAAGTGAAGATCTTTGTGCATTAAGACAACCCTGCCTCAGTCCCCTTCTAAAAGATTGTCTTTCTCCACAACCATGATTAGAAGTTATAGGTTATTTTTGTGTTGTCACATGGATTGGTGGAGGTACCAATTCTTTAACTGGTGATTGAAGTGTTATATTCTCTTCTTCACTCGACAATAATCTATAAAAATTATTAAAAGAAATTGCATCAAATCGATTCTCTTCTCCAAACACCTAACAAAAGGTCTACAAATTGTTTTAAAACCATTATCAATAACATGGACAAGGTCATTAGTGATGTAAACCCATGTCTTTAAACTTGAGGCATAAGCATTGGCAAATTTTTCTTGAGCCACCCAAGCAGTTGATACCCCAGTAATTTAAGAAATAAAATCTTTGTATAGAGCCCAATAATCTAACTTAGCACCAATTGATCTTGTCTAAAACATGTTATGTATTTTGGATTGATTTGATTTTCATTGATGAATTTGATTGTAACTTAGTACTTTCATTTACTTATTTTGCAATATCATAATGCACAAAGTTCTCCATTTTGCAAGAGTCTAGGGAGAGAGTCTTCAATTGTATGCAACCTTCTTTATGTATTTTACAAAGAAACTGTTTTTATTATTCGAACCCGTTATCTTCTAGTTACAAAAGAGTAACTTAACCAAAATAAATAGTTTATATACTTTAGCTTTAGTGGATATTTGATAGAAATGGAAGAAGATGATAAAGAAACAATAGCTTTAGAATTTTTAATAGACATGGTTATTAGACCATAGAGTGCTTTAATATCATAACAAATGATGACATAAGGGAGTAATTCAACCCTTGTATATTAAACATGTAAGGTATAAATATAGAGTATACAAGGACATAGTCATATAACACCACATGGCCATGTAATAGGAAACTAAGTTGTACAACTCCTTTATAACAAATTATAACAAGCGTATTATTATTATTCTTACCATTGTGTTCTATACTTCATCTTTAATCATAACATAATTAATATGATTAAACCTGTCATGTTTAGTATCTCGTAGTTATCTCTTCACACTTTTCTCTACTCTAGGCTTTAGTAGGAAAGTTTTGTAACCATTATCTTGCACCTTGCATACTTCCCTCATAAGGAACATCGGAATTGTGGGGATCTTCATCCTCAAACACTACCCACTCCTTGCTGATTTTAGTTTCAAATGTACAAGAAAAAAGAGTTGGTGCTAAGTTCAGATTGCTTCTTTTCTTCGCTCCTTGCTTACCTCCAACTGCCAGTCCTCCTTCAGACTTGGCTGATGATTGTGTCGGGCAATCTAAAATTGGCCAAGGAGTTATGATTGTACCGATGATATTGTTTTGTGACCTAGCATCACAGGTACTGCATTCCTCCAATGCCACAACATGATCCATGGTAATGATCTGCACATATGGGTACTCCAAGTTCTTGTTCTCGATAATCTGCTTACAGTTCTCGTAGAAATCGTGAAGCTGTTGGCTTTGTGGAGAAGCCCTTCTCAGTATCTGACAGGCTAAAGCTCTTGCAGGCATCGTTAGATCAAAGAACATGTTGACAAGAGATGCGATACATTCGCAGTATGTTGAGTAAATTTGAAAGCTTTCCTTCAAGATGTTACTCATGGCTGCTTGAGCCAGATTATTATCGGAAGGCAAGACATGAACTGGGGAGCACTCCAATACCCTATCTACGAACACTTGACATTTTGGCAACTTGCGAAACACCATATCAATGGACTTCTCATCGTAGCATCTGAACTCAAGACCTTGAGACACGACAGGTTCCAGCTTTCCAGCTTGATTGATGACCCAACCTATTCTTTCTTCGAGATAAGCAGCGTACCTGCGCAGAAAACAGGCTGAAGGGTGGTCTGAATTGTTGACAAACCAGCTAGTGCTCATTTGAAGATGGCCAGAAACATGAGCACCGCGAAGCTGGTGCTCGAAGTATCGGTTACCACCACGCAGGAGACGGTGAATGAGCAAGAGGGTCTTGAAAGCTACGAGGTAGTCTCTGGTTTTGCTGAGACGGCGAGAGATGCGTTCTGCTAGAAAAGGGATAGATCCAGGAGAGTTGGAGACGAGGAAGAGGATCTCATGCATGTGCTTGTCGTGAATGGAACCATAATCATGGCCAGTTGCACGAACCACCGCAATCTCTATGTCGGAAAACCCTTTAACTTCATGATGATTATATATCTTCGCCTTGCCTATTGATGCTTGATCTTTTACTGTGCCTACAGCTTGCCTGAGCTTGCCTTGAATGTCTACCACCACCATTTTAGTTTTAGTTTCTTCTATCTTTTGTTGAATTTGAGATGGAAGGATATGCTTCACTAGAGATAGGCCTCTATATAAAAACAGAAGTGAACGGAGAATCAAATCTTATATTAAATACAAGCCAAGTACTCTTAGACTTTTTAAGATAACTAAAAAGCATAATGATCACATAAAGTTAGAAAAGATCAAATTCCTCCTTAAACTACTCAACATCTTATCATTAGACTACTTGTGTAAGACAGTTTAGTAATATTCATAATCATAACAAAATAAGATTATAAGAAAGAAAAGAAGAGAGGTAGAAGTATGCAAATTATTTAATTCCTATGAAAAATAATATTTTCCGATCCTATCATTTTATATGAAGATCATAAGAAGCTG
The DNA here is from genome assembly GCA_029891385.1 of Erythroxylum novogranatense. Classification (NCBI taxonomy): domain Eukaryota; kingdom Viridiplantae; phylum Streptophyta; class Magnoliopsida; order Malpighiales; family Erythroxylaceae; genus Erythroxylum; species Erythroxylum novogranatense. The sequence goes on along the minus strand of CM057230.1, from coordinate 13,683,019 downwards.
AGTTCAAGTTCTACTTAAAACAAAATGGTTTTTGATAAACATGTATATAACATGAAATGCATGCAACAAGGCAAACATACCAAGTACAAGCAAGCATTTCCTACAAATCTTTTGTTGCTTAATTACAAGTTCATGGGAATATAGAATGGTTGGTCACATAGGAAGATGAAAAGAAAAAGTAATGAAGAAAAGGCAATAGGAAGTTGTGGTCATTGGCTACACCATTAAAGGACTTTGGGATTCTCTACCTAACCCAAATCAATCAACAAGTCTTTTTATAAACAATCTTTCTCTCTTTCAATGGTGGGTTTGTGAGCTTGATCGTTATGAACCAAAACCCAAAAAAGTTCCTTAGAATGGTTTCTTTTTCGAGTGTGGATCTCGATGAATAAACTAACAAACTTATTGCAAGAGTCAACGAGGCACAAGAAGAGCTTTATAGTGGAAGTGGAGTGAAAGAACCTCATTCTTTACGAATAGGATTCCTATCTGCATCAAACTTTCCTCCTATTGGTGACATTCTTAATGTTTTAGAATTTTGGACTTTGAGATGTCTTCTCTATTTTCACATCTCCTTCTTGCTTCTTCCTTTTCTTTCATGACTGTATCTACTTTTTTCTCTATTTTCTTTCTTGCAAGTCCCCACTTCGATCGATGACAATCTGGCACTCACTGTAAAGGGTTTGGAAAAGGTGGCATTATCAATGAACATTAAAGCCTTGAGAAAGAAAGGCCATGAGATTGCATATTACTTTAATCGTTTCACAGTTTATCTTCTCTTGTTTATCCTGGCAATGTGTAATTATTAGAGGTTGACGTTGAAGCAGCTTGGAGAAATTTTGGACTACAGGAACCATGAGTAAACAGTCTTCATATTCTGTTTTGATCAAATATGAAGCATTACAGAAGCTGATCATAAGACAGGTTTTGATAGATTGATGGAAGTATGGATCTTTTAGAGTCCATATATTCTGCAAATCAAGCTGTAGTCAATAACCAAAACCTTCGGTTTAACCTTTCAAAGCATTGGAGAATATAGTTCAAGTGACGACTAGACAGGTGCATATACTCGCTGCTCTCCAGTCAATGCGTAAGTTCCGCATAACAAACTTCGTGCTAAGCCCACTTGGTAAGAAGAAATTGAAGAATATCCCTCGCTTATGGTGCTCATTTGATGCTTTGATACTTCAGATCATCAAGTCAAGCAGGTGATGTTTGTAACACCATAAGAACATAATAAATGTGCAGTTAAAGAACGTTATTGACAAGCCAATGGAAAATAATCAGTTGTCCCATAGGTTTATAAACTTGAAACTGCTGTATATAAACTTGGCAAGTATCCGATCCTGACCTAAAATAATCGAACAAAGCCTAACAGAATCATTCGAACAGGAATTGAGTTTAAAATATATATATAAAAATTTCAAGCTCAAGAATCCATTGTTATTATTGCACCAAACAAATAATTTCTGATGTGCAAAATAAATTTACATCCAGAAGCATAAATATCCCAGTAGACAAGATTTCAGACGTCAGTATTTGCTTATTTTACTGAAACTCCAGAAGGTGAGTACAGCATAAAATTTGATGCCCATTCAACTAGGAAAGTCTACTCTAAACTGGAAGACAACCAATGGAGAAATCGAGATACTTGTTCCGAAACAAAATTATGTTATCCCTGCAAAAATTGCAAAACAAATATGGTGCAATTGCCTAACAGTTCTTGGGAAATGTAACGTCCGCTCAAATAAAGCATTGGTGTCTCCCACCGTCAAACGGACAGCCCCAACTTCCATTTAAGGACAGGATCCCTTATTTCAGCTTAACTGTGCCTGTCCTTGCATTTGGGTGGTTGCAACTTGATGTCAGTTTCAAGGGTTGCCACTTCTTTAATTGGCTGCTCACTGAAGAATGTTGCTTGACCCACCAGAAAGAATCGCTTATTTATGAAAACCAATTGAACAAACAAAAGGGTTAGCAAAATAAGAAGTCTGTCCAGCACAGGAAGAATGCTTGTTTAACAGTCCTGGAAAAGTTTGGAAGATGAAATGCTGATTTCCCACTGCTCAGAATCTCGATAACAGAGATACACAAACAAAGTCTACTGTTTCAAGATGCATGGATTTTAGAATTTTCCTTCAGCAGGTTTTTACCAAAAATCCTTAGGCTCTCCATGGCAGCTTGAATTTTCTCTGATAGAGAGGTGTAGAGGCACATTTGTGCTGCTTCGTCAAGTCCACAACGAGTTGTCATCCATCCGGTTTTTGGGAGAGATAAATTGCGCGACATAGTAATTGCCACTTGCCTCATGTTAGGAAGGTCGAAGTTTATTGGTTCACCAACAACAATGTTAATTTTCTTATTGCATAAGGGAACAGGGGCCTTCTGTCAAACCAATACTTCTCAGGCATCACCTACAGATTAAAACCGCAATATGATGTGAAACACTCAGAAAAACCCCAAAACTAAAGTAACCAGTCCAGCTAGGATTCCATAAATTTCATTCGCAAGTCATCATAACATCTTCACAAAATGGAAATAGCAGAAAAGATAAAGAAAAGAAATAGGATTATCCGAAGGAATACAGAGTTACAGAGATCTTGATTGTTACAAAGAAGTAGCAAATGTAGGGTTTCGCAAGCATAGGCTTACTACAGTTCTATCATCCTGGTTCTACTTAGAATTTTATTTTAAATCCAATAAAGTCAAGTTAAAAAATAAAAAGGTGATAGAAAAGGAAAATCCATAGATGTTAAGCTAAGATCAGGAATACCAACAGTCAACTTGAGATAAATTGGAACAATTAGGCAATGAATGACTAATATTAAAAACCTCGTGAAGATTGAAGGATCTACCCTGAATCCCCCAAGTCAAGATACTTTTAAATTATCTTGATTGCTGAGACTATGAGCTCAAGCTGCTTGTGAAAATTTTAAGATTTTGATAAATAATATTTTCAGCCAAAGGAAAAACATAACTCTAACTGGATTCCCAACAAATTTTGGAAATGAGTAATAGCTTCATTCCATTAAGTTGCCAACTCTCTCTTATATGGTGGAAATGATATTCTTAATATCAGAGTTTGCTGGCTTGCCTGACACAGAATTAGAAGCCTGATGATGGTAACTAAACAAGGGGAAATTCATATAAATGCCTAAACAAGAACATCAACTGAAGAACATTCACCTCTTCAAAGCCTTGATGAATAATTGGCAAGACTATTGGCGGTACAGAGGAGCGAGTAATCAGACTTGCAGTTCCCCATTTTAACCGTCTTATAGGAGCATCTGTTTGACAAACCTTTCCTTCAGGAAAAGTATGTAGCTGTTTATTAAAGACAATGAACACATCATACCAAGCCGAAAATCATGGTTCATTCTTCGAGAAAGAAAATTAAATGCAACAAGCTTCCATTTCTTAAGAACTTCATAAAACCTGTAATACTTGATACGGTTACTCAGTACACGTACTTCTAAGAAAAGTGTAACATAACAGTAGGATACTTAAGTAAGTACCCATTCTCCATTCCCCAAGCGTTCAAGAGCTTCGTTCATGTGTTCTTGATAAATACCACCACCCCTTGTAATAGGTATACATTTGCCTGCACAATTTACTAGCTTAGGCACTAAAACTGAAACAACAAGAAACAATCCCATTACAACCTGCAAATATCTGTATCCCTAGCATTACACTAGTCAAAAACCTCGTCAATGTTCAAGTTAAACTATTCTAGTCATGATGCCCGACGTGAACCCAAAACATTCAAAGAATTACAGTTAACTATTAGATTACCTTTTCACAGTTTCCTTGAAATTATTCCTTTTTCAGGATACAATCACAATCCAAAAACAGAAGAAAGAACATAACGAAAGCTTGGAATAGCTCACCAGTGCGGAACACATAAGAGTAAACAGGATTCTTGAAACAAATGTCTTCAGCCGTCAGCACCCACCGACCCAATTCAGAATTCGTAGTGGGAAATCCGTTGAATCCCCACATTACAGGATCATCTAACCTATTAAAGGAAAACAAAATCTAAACTCAAGTCCACGAAACAGACACAACCAGTAACGTAAAAGAAAGAAGCAAACTTTTTGGAACTTACGTAGACATATGATTACTGAAAGTAATAAGGGAACCCCGGGAGGTCGAGATTGGACAAGACGGACGAGGGTATCGGCGTTGTGAACGGAGGTGGTGTTTAGAACATTGGCCACGACCTTAGCGAAAGCTCCGACCAACATAAACACCGTCTTTCTGGGAATCCCACGTAAGTGGTTGCTTGCCGCCGCCCATTCCATTGTCCGCCCCATCTATCCACGCTTAGCTTCTCGGTGCCGGTGTCAGTTTCACACGGAGACCCGCCGATTAGTGGCCGGCCCTATGCTTTTCTTTAACTCTTCTTGTTGACTAATATGTAAATCAATTAAATATTTAATTTAGTTATTTTTAATATAAATATTTTATTATAATTATAAATCATCTTAAATAATAATTTAATTAATTTATATCAAAATTTTAGTCAGAGGGAGACAAAAACCCCTAGAGAGAGAGCACTCACCAAGTTGGCGTTTGCAGGACACACACTATCACAGATTTGTCTCGTGACGCAATTATCTTTGATCTTCAGGTACTGCAAGCTTCCTCCTCCTTTCACTTGAATTCCGACAAACGAAACAATTCTTCGTTTTGTCTTTGTAATTTCAATGGTTATTGTTTTGTGTTGAAGAAGAAGCAAAACAGATAGATGGCTGACCCGTTGACGCGTATAGCCATAGTGAGCGGCGATAGGTGCAAGTCCAAAAAGTGCCGTCAGGAATGCAAGAAGTTGTCCCGTTGTTAAAAGCGGTAACCTTTTCTCATTTTTTCAGAATTTGGATGTTTAGAAGGGACGCTTTAGAATGGAAAATTAAACTACCCTTCAAAACTAATTGGATTCTTGGGGGAAGACATGACCAGTGTTTGAATTTGTGATTATCGGTTTATGATTGGGTGGAAAATAGGTGTGTTACATTATAATCCTACAGTATGTTATTTGTAAGTATTAAAAAGGAACAAAAAAAATTCAATTAGATAATTTATAAATAGGCTCGGTTTGCTATCATTATATGTTTTATTTGGAGATTGTCGTTGGTAATGCTGTATTGTCGGATCCAAGTTTCTTATGTTCTTGTTTGGTTTTTTGTTATTGACAGGAAACATTAAGGTGTGTTGAGGAATTTTTCATGTCACCAATAAGCATCATAGTATTCCATGAGTTTATTTTGGCCAAAGTTAGATTGAGTTAAGGTACAACTTGATTTATATCTGAAGAATTATACATCTAATTGAAGATGTATGTTTGGACATAAAATAAATTGTAGCCTTCCTTTGATTTATTTGATGGTCGAGGCAGTTACTGTGCACCTCACCTCAGTTTCTTCGTATTGACTTATTTTGTGTGTCCTTCGATTTCAGAATCTGATGAAATGGGACCAAATATTATATTTCTTTGGAAAAAATATAGAATGTGTAAAATTTTCCCTAGAAAGGGCTGTGGGCTAATGATTTTAACCTAACTCTGCATGTGTGATCATGTTTCTTAAGTATCGTGTGAGTGTGGCTTCCCTTTCATGCTTACTTTACATTGACTTGTATATCTTCCAGCTAAAGATACATTTAATCTTCGACAGGCTATGATAAAGCCTCTATGTTGATCACATTCCAAAAGCCGCTCCAGGAACTGTTCGGCAAGTGCTTGACCAAAAAGATGGGAGAGATATGAAAGAACAACTTTGTGTTGATCTTGAGCTGAACCAGGTTCTGGATCGTAATGTGGGGGATTTATCTGGTGGAGAGCTACAGAGGTTTGCTATTGTTGCCATTTCTGTACAGAATGCTGAGATATACATGTTTGATGAACTGTCAAGTTATCTTGATGTCAAGCAGAGGCTTAAGGCAGCACAAGTGGTCTGATCTCTGCTCAGGCCCAACAGGTTGGACATTCTCCTTTATATATTGTCATCCGACAGTTTTATATGATCTGGTACTTATTATCTACATTTCAGCTATGTAATTGTCGTACAGCATGATCTTAGTATCCTGGATTATATCTGACTTTTATATGGGAAGCCTGGTGCGTATGGGGTTGTCACCCTCCCTTTCTCTGTGTATTAATATATTTTTGGCTGGATTTATACCAACTGAAAATTTGCGATTCCGGGATGGATCTTTGACATTTAAGGTAAACCTGTGCTATCTGTTTCTGTTGTTGTTATTGATGTGGGTCCCTTTTATCTTTTGTCCTTTATTTTTTTTAGCTGTTAATTTTGTTTTCTTTTATAGGTAGCGGAGACTCCACAAGAGAATGCTGAAGAGATTGAATTGTATGCATGATACAGATATCCAACTATGACTAAAACTCAGGGAAATTTCGAAATTTCAAACTTCGTGTGGTTGAGGGTGAATTTACAGATTCTCAGATGGTTGTGATGTTAGGTGAAAATGGAACAGGGAAGACAACGTTTATCCGGATGCTGGTAAAGACAATTTTATTCAGGATCTCTCTTTCTATTGCTGCTTCAACTGCTGTCCCTTATCTCGAATAAATTTTGCATCTGATGTGCAGGCTGGTTTACTTAAAACCTGATAATGTGGAACGTTCTGATGTCGAGATAGCTGATTTCATTCTTTCTTACAAGTCACAGAAAATTAGTCCTAAATTTCAATCTACTGTTAGAAACCTGTTACATTCAAGAATTCGTGACTCTTATATGCATCCTCAGTTTGTGTCTGATGTCATGAGGCCACTTCTTATTGAACAACTAAAGGATCAAGAAGTCCTTAATCTATCTGGTGGAGAATTGCAAAGAGTTGCGCTGCGTCTCTGCCTTGGAAAGGTAAGTGCTTCCTGCTTTCGACTAGTAAAATCTCCTTTATGATGTATGGAAGATAGCAACTTGATCTGCACAATTGATACCTGTTAATTATGCTGCTTTACAAGAAAACTGTATTTTTGTTGTTGATTGTATTGCTTTGATGTGATCGTTTGGCCTGACAATAGGTATGTATGGGATTCTTCACAATTGTGACACTTAATAGGTAGCTTTATGTTTCTTATGTGGGTGTGGGGTCAGTTCTAAGTTGTCCATAACTCTTGGAGTGGGTTAGGACATGTGAGAATGATTGCCTCAAAGAAAAGCCATATTTTTTCTGTATGAGCCTGACTTGCCTTTTGATGTTTGCATCCAAACTTTGTAATCTTATCTGTTTCTATATATCCAGTTTAAAGAACCTCTCTTCCACTGTTACTTAAGTCATGATAGAGAACATGTTAAACGCGTTACATGCATGAGGTATTTAGGCTTATTAACTTTCATTCAACAGGTTGATGAGATATTGGTTTCAGTTCCAAGAACGTATGTGTTATAATTGCTTGTGGATTATTTGGCTCGAACTATGTAAAAGTTTTGCAAGCAGAAAAACTGCCTTTTCTCAGTATTAATCAGACAGATTTTATCATTATGTCTTGTTGGTATAAATATTGGTTTTATGTTATGTGTTTATAGCCTGCAGATATTTATCTGATAGATGAACCTAGCGCGTATCTTGATTCTGAGCAGCGTATCCTCCATGCAAAGAAAACTGCATTCGTGGTGGAGCACGATTTCATAATGGCTACTTACGTTGCCGACAGAGTCATTGTTTATGAGGGCACGCCATCTTTGGATTGTACTGCAAATTCCTCAGTCATTGCTGACCGGAATGAATCTATTTTTATCTGTAAGCTCAGCAAATTCTTGTTTCCTCTTGCTCTCTTTTCCTCAATCTATCCCCTATATGTATGCATTTCATTTGTACTACATATGCAGCATCTGGACATCACTTTTAGACGGGATTCTGCTAACTTCTGACTAGGGATGGTGTATAGTTCAGTTTGGGTATTACTCTGTCTTTATTTATATCTATATTAATTTTTTATAACTCAACTTATATTTATATCCATCAATTTTTATGATTTACTATCCATATCTAAATTTATTGGATTGTTCGGATTTTTTGATATCCATTGAGTTGTATAGCATATAAAAATATAACATCTAAATAGATAATATAAAGAGCAGATTTTTGCGAATGCCCAAATCAAAATTACTTTAATAATAATAAGTCAAAATTTTGATTTATATATTTTAAAAATTATAAAATTGAAATAATAAAATCATAATTTTTAGTGGAAAGATAACTTATTTTTTACAATAAAAGCTAGAACAAAAATTAAAATATTCAAAGCTTGAAATTATTTTTACGTGAATTCTAGCACTCAAAATGTCATATCCAAATTTTTGTATTATTATTATCAAACTAAAATATGATGAAAAGGTAATAATTGAGAAGTAAAGTAAGGATTTTAATTTTTTTGAAAATATTAAATTTTATTATACTAAATCATAAATATTAAAAATAAAAATAGAGTTAATAAAAACGGGTAGTATATAGATATTAATTGATTTGGGTTTTCACTAGATCTATATTTAAATTCAAATTTATATTTATTTTTAACATTTATTTAAAATCAATTTTTAACTTTTATGTCTATTTTTAGGTCAAATAATACAAATGTTAATCAGGGTGAAAATTTACTGATGTCCTTCCTTCCGACCAAGAATTGACAAACTAGAATCAACCAAGGACAAGGATAAAAATCTGCTGGCTCTTATTATTACCTAGATGATTGATGTAAGTAATAAAACAGGTTTTACCCGTTGCTAGCTGCAAATCCTTTTGGTTTTTGCTGGCCTGTGTTATTCATTTTGCTTGCTGTTACTGGACATGCAGAGTTGAAGAACCACCTGGGAATCTCAGGAACCCACCATTGCAAGTTGACTTGTCTGGTGATGGGACAACATTAGACGATCTAATTGAGATAGCATTAGTTTCTTTTTGACGCTAACCTGTAAAAAAAAGAATATTTTTAGTCCTAATATCTGTATTAAAATATCAGTTAGATCTTAAGCATTTTCAACATCTGAAATGAGTTCTAGAAACTTTAGATCGTTCAAGTCCTAGATAGAAATGGTAGGATGATGCTTTCGTCTTGACAAATACATATATATATATATTTACATTATATCATTCATTTGACTATATGAGTCCTGTAATTTCATAAAATCTGTTCATTTTAATTAACCGAGTTAAGATCATATTATTGAACCTCTTCATTCTCTGAAACATGAATTTTTTTATCTAAGTTGCTAATTTTTTAAAATTAAAAGAATAAAATAGCTTTTTTAAAAATTAAATCCAGGCTTAAATTATTTAAGTTTAAGCTTATCTAAGATTTAATTCTTCTAAGTAAAAAAGCAAAAGTCAATTTACTTAAAAATTAAGTTTTAGATTAGTTTAAATCGATGTTTAACACATAAATCGATCTATTAAAAATATTTAAATTTGAATCCACGAGTCGATTTATTATTATCTCTAAATTTATTGTGATGATGAGATTGTTGTCATTTATTTTAATTAAATTTTATTATTATTAATTTTTATAAATCATAATTATTACTAATTAATCATAATTCAATCTTAACAAGAGATTGAAATCAATTTTTTTTTAAAAAAAGTCAACGGGCTGGACTTTCGCAATCACATCAACGTGTGGAATGTGAGTTGGGTGCACCCAACGAACAAACTTACGGAATCTCGAGGATTTTCAGCTCTTACTTTTCTTAATTTAAAATTAGAGGAAGAAGAAGTTGATGACGATGAAGAGTCGATGAGAAGCAAATGGTGCAGAGTGCAGAATAATTACTGCTTTTCTTTACTGATTAAGAATCAATTCCACAGTCTCACCGAATCTACTCGAAAGCGATGGGGGAGGAATCTCAGATATCGCCGAGCGACGCGCATCCCGGCAAGGAGCAACAGGCCGCCGGCGTCGGGATCCTCCTCCAGATCATGATGCTCGTCCTCTCCTTCGTCCTCGGCCACGTCCTCCGCCGTCACAAAATTTATTACCTTCCTGAAGCCAGCGCTTCTCTTCTAATTGGTATTGCAATATTTTTTTTTAGATTTCGGGAATTGTGATCAAACACAATGTCCCTGTAGTTAATTTTATGAGATTGTGGTTTTCAGGTTTGATTGTCGGTGGGCTAGCTAATGTATCTGATACAGAAACTAGTATCAGGTCAGGTTCTTTCCTTATTATTACCCATTACTAGTACTACTATTACTCTTTCAACTTTTTTTATTCCCTAAAAATTGTTACTTCACTTGAAATTTATTCGTTTTTTGTGACTGTAGGGCGTGGTTTAATTTTCATGAAGAGTTCTTCTTTCTGTTTCTGCTTCCTCCCATTATATTATATCCTAACTAGTGATTTCGTTTTAGTTTCATTTGTTCTAATGTTCATTCTTGTTAAAATATGTTGCTCTATGGAAATGTTTTTGTTCCTTGACACAAGTGTCTCGTACTCAGTCAGGGTTCAGTCTATCACCTGTAAGTAGTAGCCTGCTGTTCTCTTTTTTAATTGCAAGTTGCAGCTTTGATTTTAATACTTGCCTGCCTTTAAAATCATGCTGTATGACCCACGTAGTGTTTCTTCTTCCTTTTTTTTTTTCCCCTTTTGTTTATTCTTGCAGAAACCCTTTTTCTCTAACTTTGGGGCTATTGTCACGTTTGCCATCCTAGGAACTTTTATAGCATCGATTGTCACTGGTGTTCTAGTGTAAGTACATTAATTTTCACGAGGGAATTATAGTTCTGTTGCAACAAGAAATAAACTGCCTTACTGTTTTCAAATGATTCTTGGTTCAGTTATCTTGGCGGTTTGATGTTCCTCATGTACAGACTTCCATTTGTGGAATGCCTGATGTTTGGTGCTCTTATATCAGCAACAGATCCTGTTACCGTTTTGTCAATTTTCCAGGTATCCCAAGTGTGACTGTCTTTGTGTTGTAGATAACAACATAAATGACATAAATGAAAAAACAAAAAGATGCATGATTGACCCAAGCCATTTAGAACATAATGGGCATACACAATGATATGATATAAGTTCCTGCAAGTCTGTAAGGGTTCAAAATATCCGCGTTGAGCTCCTGCATGAATGGTAGGTGTGGGATCTACTTTCCATTTTTTTCCTTCACACCTTGGCTCACTGTTTGTTCTTTGATTGGTATGGTTTTGTTTTGTGACAAGCATTTCAATGTGTTAAAACATAACGAATGATGATAAAGGAAAAAGGAATTGAATTATGATAAGAAATTCTGATTGGTAGGAAAGAAGATTGAATCCACTTGTTACTCAATTTCAATGACTTTTATGTCTATACTTCTGATATTTATGTTGGAAATTTCTTATTCTGTCACTTCTTTCACTTTTATGTAATACGTAATCACAGGAACTTGGCACAGACATGAACCTCTATGCATTAGTGTTTGGGGAATCTGTTTTGAACGATGCGGTAGGTATTTTATGCCATATTGTTGGTCAGTATTCATTTGTGGTTACTTTTGATTTATTTCTGATAATATTTATTGTTTGGCTTGCTCCGTTTCTTTTGTTTTGCAATGCATAGATGGCAATATCCTTGTACAGGTATATTTAATTGTTGCTTTCGATTTTATTACCTGCTCCATAGACAAAGTTCTATGCAATTTCATCAGTATTTTGCTGTGCAGGACAATGTCCATGCTAAAGAGTCATCCTTCTTCTGGGCAGAATTTCTTCATGGTGATTGTCAGGTTTCTTGAAACATTTGTAGGCTCAATGTCTGCAGGTTGGTTTTCTGTTACTTCTGTTTATTACCAAACGGCAATCTTATTCAATATTATCCATGTTTGTGTTGCTTTCTTGGAGTTCTTGAGTTATTTTGTGGCTGTTTTGGCTTCCATAGGTTTGTGTCTGAATTGTCTGCTTACTGGACCATTTTACTCCAAATATAAGAATAGTGGAGTATAGGTTGAGGATCATTTTTCTGGAACAAGCTTTATTACTATTCAATCTTTCTAAACATGGAGTTCCTTCCTGAATCTCTTCTTCTATTTAATGAAACATGGAGTTCTTCTATTATAAAGATCAAATATGTCTATCTAGTAGCAATAGTACTGAACGCCCTTGGTTATTTATTTTCAGCAGTGATATTGTGGGGTGGAGCAATATGCCTTGGCTCTTATGACATGGAAATAAATAAATTTAAATTTAGCGGTGATAAATTGATAACTGCAAGTTCAGTGTAATAGACAATGCCGTTAGCTAATAAATTCCAATAATGTCTCTACTACAGAGCTTGTTGCCTGGATATCTAGATTTCCTCCTGTTACATTGGTGAGAGTATAGTTTCTCTTTATTCATGTTCCTTGAATGTTCTCTTTCCTTAAAGATGAAAGCTTTAATCCTTATTTAGGCATTCCAACAAGGTGAAATGATTTTAGATAATGCACAAGTAACTGCCATTTTTTGTTTCTAATATGACTAGTTTTATTTCTATTTTGACAACTTGTTTATCATCCCTTTTTTTTAATATCATATTTGATGGCAACAAATGTGCGCTGCATTTTATGCAGGTGTAGGAGTTGGATTTACTTCAGCATTGATATCCTTTTCAGTCTATCTTTTAGTCCTTGAATCAAAATTACACACTAATATTATTTCTGCATGTTTAATGGTGTTTGTTAATCCTTAATTCCTTGAACCTGTTCAAGTATGCTGGTCTGGATATTGACAAGTGAGCATATTCTGTAAAGCAACCTTTATGGTCATTTGTTCACTATGAAATTGAGGATTAACGCCCGTCTTTCTTTTTCCCTTCTCAGTCTTCAAAATTTGGAGTGCTGCCTTTTCGTTCTGTTTCCATATTTCTCGTATGTTATCCCGCTGCTTGAGTCTCTCTACTTCTGTGTTTTTTTTATTTATACATATGACATCTAATTTTGACGTGAAATCTCTCTGCATTTTTCTAGTTACATGCTTGCGGAGGGTCTTGGCCTCTCTGGTATTGTGTCAATATTGTTCACAGGCATGGTAAGTTAACAAAGAAGAATTTTCTGTACAACTACAGTATTATTATTGGAGCAATGGTACTGACTTTTTTAATCCCTTTCTAGGTCATGAAGCATTATACGTACTCAAATTTGTCAGAAAATTCTCAGCGATTTGTTTCTGCATTTTTTAATCTCATATCATCTCTTGCCGAGACATTTGTGTAAGCAAACCATTTTCCTGTTCTTATTCATTATTGAACTACTACTTTATCCTGCATTCACTTGTTTGTTGAATTGCAGATTTATATACATGGGGTTTGATATTGCAATGGAAAAGCACAGTTGGTCTCATGTTGGATTTATCTTTTTCTCAATTGTATCCTTTTGTAATTTCTCAAGGAAGCAGAATAGCAACAATTATGAAACATCCCTCATTGTCATTCCTTGACTTGCTCTGACTGTGGCAGATATTCATTATAGTTGCAAGGTATGCACACTGAATATGCTATAGATGGACAAACACTATAGTTTCTATGCATATAAACAAGTACTGTATTTGCTGTATATATGGAACTTTTGACAGTGAATTGGAATTTAACGCAACTGTTTATAGCTTTAGATGGTGCATCCCTTTCATCCCAAATTGTAACATTTGTGATTATATTGTATTTTTATCCTCATATTATTCATGTGTTTTTGTTCATGTTAATATTTGTAGGGCGGCAAATGTCTTCTCTTGTGCATATTTAGTGAATATGGCTCGGCCATCACATCGTCATATACCTTCAAAGCATCAGAATGCTCTTTGGTACAGTGGTAAGATTAGCAGAAACTACTAATTTGATGAACCCTTCATTGCTGTGATATTACGTAATTCCAATGTATTATTGGTGTGAATAGGTCTTCGAGGTGCTATGGCTTTTGCTCTTGCTCTGCAGTCTGTTCACGATCTCCCAGAAGGACATGGCCAAACTATATTCACAGCCACCACTGCCATTGTTGTTTTGACGGTAGGGCGAGCTATCTCTGTGGTATTTAAAAATAAATTTAAATGCCTGTGGAAAATCTGGAACATATAGTTTAACTTAACTATATATGTGAGCATGAGCTTTCAAAATGCTCACGTGAGAGATCTCTGGGTCCTTCCAGATTATATAGCAATTGTGTTTGGAAAAATAAAAGGGAAAAGTTGACTTCTATTCTGAGTGCATGTCCCAAAAACTTCAATATAGTGTAAGAACTGCCTATTAACTGATAAAACAGCTGGTACCTTGGAAATTCAAAACAAGAGCTTGAGGACTAGTTAAAAGTGAGAATATAATGTAAGGCACGAGAATGATAAGATTGAAAGGTTAGCAATTAAGTGCAGCACTGAAACAGTTGCTAGTCCTTACACTCTTTCTGTAATTTACTTTCTTGATTCTGTGAGGACTTTCAAGAAATTATTTTTGTAATATCACCGAGTGAATTTGACATTCCCTAATGACCACAAATATTGAGCACAGAGTTCACCCCCAACACATTCTATGCCCTTTAAAAAATCTACATATTGGTTCTTGTGGTACATGGGTGGAATAAAGGATGCCATAACTAAAAGCTGACAAAGTACCCCAATGGGCTGTAAAATTCTAATATGATATACTTAAAGACTTTTGCTGGCTGTGCCACGGTATTCTTGGCCTTTCTACAGCATGCTCCAACATGTGAAGTATTGCAAGGTTTCCTTGCTTTATCTCTTTGAGATTTCATCTGCATGATCTTTTATCTTAGAACCTTTAACAGTTATTAATTGTTGTCAGTCCCTAGTTAGTTATTAAAATGCCTACTGTCTAATTGCACTTCAGATCTTGGATAACTAAAATTTGGCACTATTTAAAACTTTCCTTACTTCTGTGTGGTTGACCTTTTTGGTGCTAAACATGAAGCCTTGCATTTGATCTTTTGTTAGCTATTTAGCAACATGACTTAATGTGAATTGCTTGATACATCCTTGACAATTTTCAGGTGCTGTTAATTGGAGGTTCAACTGGTACAATGCTAGAAGCTTTGCAAGTTGTAGGTGATGTCCACGATGTCCACTTAGCCGACGTAAGTCCTGCCAATCTTACATTCCTGCTATCACCATTTCCATTAGGTAGTTGCAACTCATTGTACCTCTCTAATCTGACATTTCTGTTCAGAGTTTTGACATCAACAATGGGTACGTTGCTCCTTCTTACGATGAGGGTTCATCATCAGGAAACAGGTTAAGGATGAAACTCAAAGAGTTTCACCAAAGGTATCTGAAAGTTATCAACACCTTACTATTTGAATATTCTTCTTGTTTTGAACTTGTAAAGTTGTTATCTCACTTTATTTTCTACATGTAGTGCGGCGTCGTTCTCAGCAATAGATAGGAATTACTTGACACCATTTTTTACAAGTCAAAACGGAGATGAAGAAGAAGAGGAGCTTGGTAATATGGACTGACTAACATTCTTAATTACTCAATGGTTTACACCTGCTGGAAAATTTTGAAAATGCACCATTTCAGTAAACTAGGGCAACTAATGGGAACATGTAGAATTATTGTGCTTCATAGCATTTTCCATTCATATAGACTTCAGGAGAGTTACCTGAATGGCCTTGGTCTACTCAGAAGACCAAGCATACATATATTATCGTCCTTGTGCTTTTCTTTTTCGACCGTTTGCTATATCATTTAATTTGCTGGTAACAATATATTTAATTGCAATATTTATTTCTACTTTCTTGAGAGAATTTTATGGATTCTGGGAAATCTACTTCTTGACATGACTTGAACACATTTGGTTGTGCAACAGATGAGCCAAGGGTCAGTGCGAGGAGAAACAATTTTTATGACCGTGACTAACATATCACCAACAAGTAGTGAGGAATATACACACGATCTGTTACATCAGCTTTGTAGATAATTTACAGATGAAAGCAGTGTATGGCACTCCAGTCGTAGCTGGGAGGATGAACCTGGAGTTACTGTCACTCCATTCCTCCTAAATAGAGTTGGCAATATATGCTACAAAATTTAGAGTTTTACTATGCACACAATTGTTAGTTATGCACACATTCTCTAATTTTTGTTGTAGGAGCTTGTTTAACTCAAAATCACAAGTTTTATATCTGACATCACAATTGAAAATGATTCGGTAGTACAAGCGCGGTTGATAAGTCTGAAGAAATTGGTTTTGAACTACAGATGGCAATGGACCATCTCTGGTTCAATCCATCCCCAACTTGTGGTTCAAGTTCAATCTAAAGTATGATCAAACTCAATGCGTAAATGTCATCGTTTTGTCGAATCGGCTAAAGTTGTTTACGACCTTCCGAGTTAGTTTATGCAAATCTTGTATTTTAGCGAGACTTTTATTGAATGCTGATGCATAACAAATTTAAGGCCTTGGGTGAAATGGGCAGCTCCTATTAAATTTTCAAGGATGGGATCA
This sequence comes from Erythroxylum novogranatense, assembly GCA_029891385.1. Classification (NCBI taxonomy): domain Eukaryota; kingdom Viridiplantae; phylum Streptophyta; class Magnoliopsida; order Malpighiales; family Erythroxylaceae; genus Erythroxylum; species Erythroxylum novogranatense. The sequence continues at coordinate 13,666,599 of CM057230.1, read as the reverse complement.
TGTGAAGTCAGCATAAGACCATAGGCTCCACACCATAACTGAAATGCTTCAAATTCATTTATTTGAACCTCAAGATTTAATTTTTACACACAAAATTACATTGGAATAAATAAATCAGATCTTAATTTGATATTTAATAAAATAAAAATAATTATTATTAAACATGATTACAGACTAAAGTAAAAATTGAAAAAAAAAAAGTGCAGAGAAACGTAATCCCTTCCCATATGATTACATAATTTTAAAAAGATCGGACCGTTACGTTCCTCTAACGACTACTTTCTGCTTTTCTTTCTCAACAACGCCAACACAAAACACAACCGCCTACCCCCTCTCCTTTCATTTCTCCGCCTAAACCATGACAGTGGAAGAATCGTCGTCGACGGCGATGTCGACTAACCTGCCTCAGCCTCCACCTCCTCCTCGAAGGCCTAGGGTTAGAGAGGTGAGCTCCAGGTTCATGACTCCGGTGGCTTCTCACTCCTCCTCCTCCTCTACTTTCTCCCCTCTTCCCACCCACAGACACCGTTCCACCTCCGCTCAGAGGCAGCGCAACCACTTGGATCCAGAACCTCTCGACGAGAACCCCGCGCTGTTGTGAAGCTTTTCAAAGAGAATAGTCTCGGAAGCAGAAACGAGCAGAGGGGTCAAAGGCCTGATACTCCGATTGTCAACACTTGTTCGTCGTTGTCTTCTGCTAAACTGAGATTGATTCAGCACCGATCTACCTCCAACGTCTCCGCGGCCACCAAGTTGTTCCAGTCGTCTGGGATTTCCACTCATTCCCATTCTACTGATTCCTTTTCCTCTTCTTCTTCTTCACTTTCTCGTTCTTCTTCGGATTGTCACGAGAATAACACTGAAACTCGCAGCTCCACACGATCTCTACCTGACCTCCGATCTTCTATGCCGGAGGCAGACATGTTGCCTAACGTCTCCAGTAGGTTGCTGACGGAAAGAAATGTGAATAGGCCTATCGGGACCACTCCTGCTGACTCCTCCAAAACTATCTCTGCTTCGCCTTGTTCGCGTTCTCTCAATTTGAAGACAGTCAGGCAGCTTACTGGCTCTGTCAAGACGCCTGGCCTTCCTCTGCCTCCGATGAAGGTCACCAATGATGGTGGTAAAAAGAGCAGAAAAGAAGAGGACGTTCATAACCTAAAAATGCTTCATAACCGTTATCTTCAATGGAGATATGCCAATGCAAAAGCAGAGGCGTCAATGCAGAACCAGAGAAAAGAATCTGAGGTAAGTCCATTCTCCAATATAAAATGTATTGAGCCGTGGAGTTGAGTTATTTTCATTCATATTTATTCTAGATTTCAATTTGACTTGCTTTTCTTATATTCTGCAGAGAAATTTATATTCTCTTGCCGTGAAGTTATCAGAACTATCTGAATCAGTGAAAAGGAAACGCATTGAGCTTGGAATTCTGCACAGAGTTAAAACCATTTCAACAATCGTTGAAGCTCAAGTAAGGCTTTCTGGTCTAGAAGAGTCATCTTTATTCAAATTTTGTAGAGGTTCAAGTTATTCCTTATTTGAGCCCGTAATTCCCAGGGAAAAAGTCGGTCCTATCTTGCTTAATCTGATCTAGAACTGAAATTGCATTTGATCATCTGTAATATTATTGCTGTAATGCTACTTCTAGACCAACTTTTCCAGGGGGAGAACTATGCTCAAGTTATGATTGTGGTTAGTACAAGTGAAATGTTGCTTTCTTGCTCTAGATTTCTAGCAACTTGATAAGATAAATTGGTTTTGATCGATGGAACTTGTAATGGAATGAGAAAGTATCTTCCATGGATGGAATGTTTAAATACTCTGTTAATTATCTTTGTCCCAGATGCCATATCTGGATGAATGGTCAGATTTGGAGGCAGATTATTCAGTATCCTTGTCAGAAGCAACTCAAGCTTTGTTAAATACCTCACTGCGACTTCCAACCAGTGGCAATGTTAGGGTATGCTTTCTTTTGTCTACTTTTCTCATTTTTGTTCTCCTCATTACCAGTTAAGTTCTGATTACTAACATAGGAAGACATTACATTGCAGATTGATGTAAAGGAGGTAGAAGAGACACTAAATTGTGCAACAAAAATGATGGAATCCATAGCTATGAATACTCAGAGCTTCATGCCAAAGGTGGGTTGACTGAAGAAATTTCCATTTCATATTTGCAGCTTCAACAATACCAATATTTATTCAGGGCCTTATCTAATCTCCATGTGCAGGCTCAGGAGACGGAACTTTTGGCTTCAGAACTAGCCAGAGTGACTGGTGGTGAAAGAGGTCTTGTTGAAGAATGTGGGGTCTGTTGTCCATGATGCACAATTCACAGGTTCGCCTTAGAATTCTCTTATGAATATGTTCACTCGGTTTCACCATTGTTTCCAATCCTCAGATTCGTGGTTGTTTGCTTTTGCCTGGAAATCAGGTGGAGGAATGCAGCTTAAGGGGCCAGCTTATTCAGCTGCAACGAATCTGCCATGACTAATGATTACCCCAAAACCGCAAATTTGAAAAAACAGGATGAGGATGATAGTGTTGTTAGGAGAGCTTGACAGAATTTCCTTTGATTTCTGTTATGCTTGTTCCTATAAATTTGTATTCTTTCACACTCCAAAGAATAAAATTGATTCCATTTTACCCCGTAAGAGAACTTTGAGTACTAGTTAACAATCGAAACTTGAATTAACTAGATTTTTTACGGGTTTAGATAGGAGGGGATTGTATTTTTGCAGCTTGAATTTTATTAATTCAGTTTGAATCAATTAAATAAGTTTATTTTATTAAAATTTTAAAAATTTGTGTTTATTTATTCATTAAATAAAAAAAAACTAATTAATTAAAAAGATGTAATTTTATTAACTAATTCAATGTGATTCAAGATTGTTCTTTTAGAAGAATAGATTTGCTGTTCTCGTTCTGCTGTGCCCTTGTACCTGAATAAATCTCAATCAATCATAAATCTCAATCAATCATATTAATTGATTGAGATTTATTCAAGTACAGGGACACAACAGGATGAAAACAATAGATCTGAGGCCTTTCTTTTGTCGATGAATATAAGGAAAACAGATTTTTTTGTTCCAATTATAATGTTCTTATTCTATTCTATTAAATCTCATCCATACATTTTTGTATAATTTACATAAATATATGAAAAAAATAAATAACACAGAGTTAAAATATCGTAACAAGAGAATTTCATATAGAATATAAGAGGTAATGAATCCAATTTAAAGCTCTTTTTCAAAAGTAATCATACTTGGGGAAAACTTATCATCAATTGTAATTAGGCCGACTCTAACACATCAAAGGTTAGACCCAAACCTCGATCAAACTTGAGACTTGCAACTTCAGCTTGAGCTTGATCGGACTTGGACGGCTTAAAGATCGATTAAGGTCCATCCAAGTCTAATTTTTAAAATTTTTAAGCTTCAAAGTTGAATCAGTTCAAATAATCATAAATCAATTATAAGTTAAAAATTTTCAAAAAAAAAGGTTTTGGTCCAGTCCAAAAATCGATTAACTTCAAACTAATTCAGGTTAGGCTCGGTTGAGCTTGGATCCAAATACCATCCCTAATTTGTACCATAGTCAAGCATAGGCATTAAGATTTGAAACATTTTGGAGGCTACTACCTTATCCATAAATGAATTTTTGTTTGTTTCTTAAAATAATCAGTGTTCTACTAATTTGTGACATTAGTTTAGAATCAAGAATGGACAATACTATGATACAATTATGTAATAATTAATTACCATTGAATAGAAGGTTAAAAGGATAGAATAATGTAAGAAAGGATAATTCCAATCCATCAATTAATTAATTTAACATCAGCTACATCAACAAGACAAGTAACACATTATTGCTTCTACTGAAAACCAATAATTGAAAATTTTGCCCAATTGACATATTTTTGTCCTCACTCAAAAATAATTCAAGATTTCAATGTTGATAATTCAATTTGTCTTTTTTCTTTCATCATATTGTAGTTTAGTGATGATGAAAATAGTATTCGAGTTGGGTCGAGTCATGGTCTAATTTTGCATTAATTTTCTTTCACGGTTTGAAATTTTGTCATATTTAAATAATTTAAAATTTTATCGAATTACAAAATAATATTATTTTAATCAATAAAATTTTAACTCGTTACCTGCAACAACATTATCTTGACCAATTAAACTAAAATTATGTCATTTTGATTAAACCAATCCGGATCAAATCAAATTAGGACAACCCCTAAACCCGATTCTCATCTAAAATATAGTCAATTTAAACCTCATTTATTTAGCTTTAAGCTCGACTAGATCCAACTGATTTTGGGTCCACTAACTGAGAAAATAAAATATGTTGTGTGAACTAGAAAGCTTTAAGCTCCAGCCACGCATAAGAGTTAGATAGCTTTGGTGCCCGAGTAGGTCAACTGATATTCAGGAAAGATGTTAAGGATAAAAATCTCAAGTTTGAGTCTCGACAACGACAATGTTCAGGGTTTCATCCATTATAGTAGCTCGTTATGTGCATTGAATATTAAGTCATCTTTTTAAAGAATTGAGTGATGTTAAATTATAATTTATCCCTTAATTATTTTATCGAGCTAGAATGTGAGAGCGCTTTGAGCGGAAGATTCCACCCTTTTGAACGCAAAAATAAGATAGCTTTGAATATGTAGCCAATAGCCACTTAGCTTAGGTACTTTTTTGTGGGAGTACGAAACTATGTCTTTCTCTTCCTCTTCTCTCTTTTCATTCCAACTGTATGATATGGACTTGTTAGAAAATAAGAATCCAACTACTTGAATTATGAGTTTGGTGGGTCATTGCCTCTTCAATCCGCAACTCTTTGTAACGTTCAATCTGGATCAACCAAATGTTGAATGTTATCACATTCATTCGGTTTGCTCCAATTAAATTCGGTTTAATACATTTGGATGGATGGCCTTATGAGAGGTGGTCATCCATCCCATCTCTCATATATAACACAATTAAAATAATATATTTAAGTTAAATGTCTAAATTGTCTTTTAATATTTTTTTAAAATTAGGTTCTTATATTATTATTAATAAAAATTTAAAATTTACAAAATAATAAAATTTTTGTTAATGTAATTTATATAGTGTTAATATAAATATAAGAGAAATTGATATTATTTTAAAAATAACATTTTTAAAGGACAAGCCTTGGAACAAGGTCGGAAGGTCACATATTCGAGTTACAAAAGCATCTTTGTAAAATGCAAAGGAAAAATTATGTATAATTGATATCCATCTTCTGACTCTCGATCCTTATAAAGCGAAGAGTTTTATACACTGAGATTGAATTCAAAATATTATTTGTCTGAAAATTTTAAACAAGTTTTATTGTTATGTTTTGTACTATTTTTCCATCATATTTAAAACATCATAAATATCTTTTAATAATTTTCAAACAAAAAATAAGGTGGCAACCAAAGTTAGGCACTTGGTAAATCAGTGTCATTTTCATCACTGTTAGGCTTTACTGTGCTTTTGGTTAGGCTTTACTGTGCTTTTGCAAGGTGGACACGTAAATCATGCCTTAGACACGAGATTGGAAGACAAGGTAGGAAAAAGGAGGCCTACACCGCAACCTCAGTTTTCCAGATTTATAGCTCAAAATTCCATTAACTATATTTAATCTGTTGATTTAGAGTTACAATTGTTATATCTAATCACTAACATGAAAATATGGTATTTAACATATATCACTGGCAGAATCAGAGTCTTATTTCTCTGCAAATTTTTGGTATGAATGATTGTTTCAGGTTTCAGTAACTTGGTTTCAGTCACTTTATGCAGAGCATGAAGCAGAAGAAGGAACAGTAAGATTCTGGTACAAGATTAATCATCATCAGGTCGAACTATTTCTTTAACAGATGTAGCAGTAATGCCACCTTTAGAAGAGAACTTCTCAAGAAGGCTTTTAATACTTTGAATTATTGGATTCAAACCCTTTGAACTCTTCAAGATTTCGTGTTAGATCATTTAGGTTAAGTTCTTTATTTAATTCAAAACATGTAATTTATGAATTATTGCATGCATTATCATTAAGATAAGAGCTAACTTGACTGCGTACCACATAAAGTTGATGAGGGACTGCGTTGGTTGGCAGAATGTGACGGCCTTTAAGTGCTGCCAATTAAATTAATCATACTCTTGACTGATGTTTCATTGCACTCTGAATAATTGATCCCTGCAGTTTAGCTCATGTGGTGCGAAGCTTTCCTGTTGTAAAGATAAACCATAATCTTCCAGCTTCCTTGGAGATGGGAATCTTTTGGCTCATACTTTGCTGTTTGTCCCTAGCAACAGCTTCTCCAGAATCTCAAGGCATGTTAATTTATGTTTACTCGTGATTTGGAGGAAAATTTAGAGCTCATGTTCATATTTTGTGTCAATTATAACTATGAATAGATCTTGCAGAACATGAATCATCAAACAATGGGACTGCACAGCTGAAGGTATATCATGTGAGAGGAAAAGGTTCTTCACTCGTTCAGAACTCCACCTGGTCTCTTTCAGATGTACTGTTACACGACGAGGAACATGTCAAGGCTCTTACCAAAAGATTAAAGAAGAAACATGTGAAAAGTCCTTCTGGTTCTCGTCCTAAATTAGGACATCTCGTGAAACCAAGTTCTGCTAGTATTCCATTGAACCCAGGACGGTCCATTGGTTCTGGTAATTACTATGTGAAATTAGGCCTTGGCTCTCCACCGAAGTTCAATTCCATGATCATTGATACTGGTAGCTCCCTGTCATGGGTTCAGTGCCAGCCTTGTGTTGTTTCCTGTTATCCTCAGGTAGACCCACTCTTCGATCCCAAAGCATCTACCTCCTACAAGAAACTGTCGTGTGATTCTCCCGAGTGTTCTTCACTCAAAAGCGCCACCTTGAACGATCCCAAATGTACAAATGCTGGTTCTTGTTTGTACACAGCCAGCTATGGTGATTCATCGGTCTCGATCGGTTACTTGAGCCAAGACTCGTTGACATTATCACCGTCTCAGTCACTGCCAAGCTTTACATATGGTTGTGGACAATACAACGAAGGATTGTTTGGAAGAGCTTCAGGTATTGTAGGACTAGCTCGTGACAAGCTGTCCATGATAACTCAGGTATCTACCAAGTATGGTGCGTCCTTCACGTACTGTCTTCCTACAGCAACTTCTGGCTCTTCAGGAGGAGGTTTCTTGTCTATTGGAACAGTTTCTCCATCATCTTACAAGTTCACCCCCATGCTTAAAAACTCCCAAAATCCCAGTTTATACTTTCTGAGATTAGCTACAATTAACGTAGGAGGCCAACCTCTAAGATTGTCTCCTTCAGATTACAGTGTTCCAACCTTCATCGACTCTGGAACTGTAATCACAAGATTGCCAATGTCCATGTATTCTGTTCTGAGAGATGCTTTTGTGAAGATCATGTCCACAAAGTATGCAAAAGCACCAGCTTTCTCTATATTGGACGCTTGTTTCAAGGGTAATCTCAAGACCATAACAGCTGTGCCTGAGATAAGTATGATTTTTCAAGGAGGAGCAGGCCTTCCTCTTGGAGCACATAACAGTCTGATAGAGGCAGAAAATGGTGTGACATGCTTGGCTTTTTCAAATTCTTCTGGGATTGCAATCATAGGAAATCATCAACAGCAAACGTTCAGTATTGCTTATGATGTTTCCAATTCCAGGATTGGTTTTGCTCCAGGAGGCTGTCATTAATATATATATAATATACCTATAGAATATGACCAATAAATACTTGTTACATCTGCCTGATATACTGCTTTCCTGGGGTATGTAAAACATATTACCTTGTTAACTTCAGGGATCAACCTGTCTCCATAAAGAGAGCTTGGGTTACAGGAATGATGTACATTTGATTGTACTATTCATGTAAGCTTAATTGTATTTAATTACAAGTATCATTTATCAATTGAACCTACACTTCCTGCTTAGTCAATCAAAATGTGTTCTCACTTACAATCACCGAAAGATATCATATAATCTGCACTTGCTCTGAAGTCTGAACCCAGTGGTTGTTGGTTCTTGGTATCAAGAAGAAACGCAAAAGAGCAGGGCTGTATTGCTCCTTGAGAATGTCCAGTTTCATACTACCACTTGAGTTGATGTTTTGGTGAAGAAACCTGACAATGGAAGTACAGAAAAAGTTACCAATCCTGATCCTTCACAGAAGGTAACCAAGGAAATCACAGGATTTCAACAGTAAAATAAACCAGCAAAACTACTGTTTCTCTAATCTTTTTTTTAATTTATAATTTTAATTTTAAAAACCAATTTCAATTAAAAGATAACACGAAATTAGTTATTAATATCAAACTTATAAAAATCATAAAATAGATTTTGTTTTGTCATTTTGTTTTATAATATAATTTATTACTAAAATATTATTAAATTATTTAATATTAGTTATTAATAAAATATTAATAATTTAATTTTATAATTAATTTCATAATTACTACTAAATAATATATTGAATCAACGTTACTTTTTCGGCCCAGGCTAGGGCCATTCCTTTGCCGACATACCGCATTTATTAATTGTGATGTTAAAATTGATGAATGGTTATGAGTTTATGACCCCAAGCTCTTCCGAATTAGGTCAACAATTGAATTCCTTGCGTTAGAAAGGAAGGGGTTCAATTAATATCTCAATCATACCCACGTGATGTCTTATCATTTATCATTAATTAATATATTCAATTAAAAAAAGAAAATATGACTCAAAGCCCATGACTGAGGCCCAACCGAGCTCTAGGCCCAATCTTAGCCCATGCATTAATTTTCAGCCTACTAATGAGATAGTGCTGATTGCTTAGTAAGAATGTTGGAACCATGGTTGATCAAAATCCCTAAGCAAGTATGAATTTTTGAAGGGAACAACTCACTTCAGATGCTAACATAAGGTTCAAATCTCAATTGGATTACACAGTCCCAACAAAGAAAAGAGTGAAGAGTCTCATTACCATTTCCCAAAGCTTTGCTCAAACATGACTGACCGACCGACAGTCCTGAGCCTCTTTGTTTCATTATTTTACAGACTCTTAAGGCTAAAACTCTCCAACTCCATTCCCCTGCTCTTCAGCTTCTGCCCCTCTGAAACATTGCCATTTGCCACCACCAATTATTCAGACTCTGATTCCATTAGAACAAAATAAAAGCAGTAGCAGTTCTTTTTCAAAGCCTTTTCAACTGTATAGTAACATGAGGCAATGTCAACTTTGTTTATACACCATAATGATGGATCCACCACCCTCAGATTCTCAGGAAAGTGGACACCAGAATGCGGGCACCGACTACAACTACATACAAGGGTGTGATATCACAGAAAAGAGTCAAGGTATGCATAATTCCTGCATCTGTTGTACTGAAGAAGGCTTCCATAAGTGCGGTCCCAGACTCCGATGAAGAGGGATTCTGTATCGGGACTAAAAGACACACCAGAGATCTCCCCAAAAAAATCGATCTCCTGCTCTTTCTCAAAACCATTCTTTGCATCATATACATGCACAAAGTCGGCTGGTTCTGCCATTGCCATGAACTGTCCATCAGATGTAAACCGAATAGATCTAATGGCTCCCAAATTTCCCTTGAGCACAGCAACAGATTTAGACAAGTTCCGGGCATCCCATATACGGCAGGTCTTGTCTTGATTCCCAGTGGCAAAGATGCGACCATCAGGATGCCATGCAGATGCAAATGAGTAATCCAAATGTCCACTTAACGTCGTAATAGTCTGAAAAAAGGGTTTCAAATTAGCCAAATCCATCCAAAAAGTTGAGGTCTGAAGAAATATTCAAAGCGCAACAACTACCTTTCCTGTTTGAGAATCCACCAGCAGTCCATCTGGGCTGTCACCAACAATTACAAGCTGCTTACCGTCAGGACTCAATGAGGTATGCTGCAAACAGAAACAATAAAATATCAGAGCATGGTACTAAGAATACATGCAGGTCCTGATTACTGTATCGTGCTTTTCTTTTAATAGTTGTGAAGGAAAAGCATAAGAGAATAGTTGGACTTACTTAATACAATATTAGACCCTTATGAATGCAACATTCCCATCAAGCAAGCTGTTCATACTAATTCAATCTAGACGAGATTGGGACTTTGAGTTTATCTCAACATTACATCACACATTCATAAACACAGGATAGCTACAAGAAAGTCTGTTCAACTAAACATTATTTCCTTTGTAACAAAATATAGTCGCATCAGTTTGCTATCACTTTTCTTCATTTAGACAGTTTTTCTGTCTTAATAATGAAAAATATTGAAAAGGATCAGTGACTGTTTGCACGCATGCTGGCAAACACTAAGATGCTCAAATGTGGAGAGATTCAAAGAAGTTTAAGAAGGGAAGAAGAGAAGAGAAGACGAGCATAAGAAAGGTAGGCCCAATTTTGAAGCAATTACCTAAAGAAAAAGGCACCACTCAGTACAGATGTTAGTTGAAAAGATAAGAAATTAGTCCCACATGCACACACGATCATCAGAACTCCAGGTGAAAATGGAGGACGAGGCATTTTCACCACAAAAGCACTCATCATCACCATTCCATGACCCCCAAAAGTTATTTCCCTTATTGCTTATGCTTAGATAGTTTAAGAATGAAAAGGCATAGAAATGTGATCATCAATAAATTATTCCATTCAAACATGGTTTTCCTATGGTAAGGGCATCCAAATAAGACCATAAAGGACAAAAAAACTGCATATAGATGGACAAAGTTCGCAAACAGCATATGTAAATACAAAATGGATTACTTACATTAACTGGCCAACGAAAGGTAAAATGCTTAGAAAGTTGAAATCTCTCCATATCAAAGGTCCTTACTCCACAATCATTATTTGAAGCCATGAAATGAACAGCACCACTGAAAAAGCATTCACCACAAGTGTGTTAAGATTCACAAAGTCATGAGACCAAGATATTTACATGACTTAATCAAAATTAGAGGCTGGATAAACAACAATAGCAGTCAATGAATGCAAATAAGTAAGAAACCTGGGATTATCATAAATCTCAACTGCATTTGTGATTGCATTATCATCATAAGTTGTCCTGAAGCAGAAGCTAACTCCAGGTCGATCTAAGTACTGCATCATGAAAAGGAATAAAAAGAATTTATAAGGAATAAAAATCTCACTTGAGAATGCAATGCAAAATGACACTCCTTTTATATTCATAGATTGTGGCCCATATTGATAAGCAAACAACACAAAATCACAAAACTTGAAAACGGAAAAAGAAAACAGAAAAAGAAGATGGTGCACTTGATTCAACACCCAATATTAGGATATAATGACTGCAAATTGGAATGATTAAATCAATTGTAAGAATGATGCCAAATTAAGTACACATAAAGCACATATATGATTCAGCTATGGTCCAAATCAATACCTCTTAAAAATGATTTGGAAGGCCAGCAAACAAATAAATAACTTACAAGCACCAGAGATTACCTTGCATATAAGTTCTCCCTGAAAACCTCCAGCAATCAACAAATTATCCCGTACTGCCAGAGTACTAACTTGTGTTTGAGAAAATCCTTCCAAAAGGCTCCCAGGGTGTTTCTGTGAGACAAAAAAGAAATAACAATAGAAACTGATATGAGAACTTAACATTCAGTGAAATAATAATATAGGAAAGACAAAAATGAACACTTTCAACATGTTTCACATAGAATAATAGAAGATTAAAAGTATGATGTACCTCACGTGGTGCCACATGACCAGATACATTAAGAACTTCGGTCTTCTTGCAACTTAAGGATGACCAATGGACAATCGAGAAGTGTGACATGAGGTAGACATCATGCTTTGATGTTGACCATACCAAGTTCCGCAACTTCATTTAAAAAAAAAGTCAGATTAAGATTTTAGACATTAAACAGGATTGTAAGTGCTTTTGTTGATCACATGGTCATTCTACACAAAAGAGGGTTATGAAACTCATCATGTGAAGGAAAAAGAACGATAAAGGGATGAAAGAAACATTTTCAATTGAAAACAACGAAAATCTTGCCCAATGCATCATGTCAGCACATAACTGAAATCAAACTTAAGAGACGAAAGAATATGATCGTACTTGAAAATGAAGAATTGTTGATTTCACAGATCTGGTATTCCGCCAAAACTCATAGTATGTACCCCTTTCCTAGTAGGCTTGCAGTCCTGAAAAATCAAAATTGAAATGACAAGGAATGTTCAAATGCATCTAATGGTACAATAAAACAACAGGTTCTACCTTTTCTGAACCTGCTCCTGATTGAGGTATGTTCTCGTAATTCTTGTATTGATCTAACCTAGTTTGCCTGTATTTCTCACGGGAAATGCTCAGTCTGTCCCAAGGAATTCCTTGGATATCTTTTCCTCTCCTAGCATCTGCAGCAGAGGTATCTGTTACCCTAGTATCCTGCAGAATAAACCAAAAAGATATTGCTGTAAAGGGATTCCTAGTGAAGCTGCAAAATCATGACTCCGATGCCAAAGCAAATGAAGCACATGAATCAGCACTACAAAATAACGACCAGTAACAGAATAAAAGAGCCCAAATTCTAAGAATGGATGATATAAAACCAAAACTGACCAAATGATCATCATCATCATTATCCTCATCCGACTCAGAATCACCCATAACACGGAAGTACATATCATCATGCGCTTCTGCCATCTCAAAGTCCTCAGCCGCATAATCCATATCATCCCCTTGATATTGGGACATTTTTGAAGAGCAACTTTGTACCTACACCAACAAGTAAAATTCAAACGTCAGCCAATAAGCCCACATCTAATTCCTCAAATGTATGAATGCAAATCAAAATCATCTTCTTTAATCCCTGCCCAAAAACCCTCAATCAGAACATTAAGTAGAATCAGAACATTAAGACCATTCTACTCGAAACTCAAATATATGGCTAAGCTAATAGTTACCCAGAAACAAAAATTCAACTTTCTTCAATTCACAGGCAATTAGGGTTCCTCCTTGAAGATATACACGTAAAGCACAAATTTTGAAATACAGCGTTCTCGAAACTTACAAAGAACGAAGCTTTACACCAAACTCACCTATCCCCTAAAACGAGACAATATTTTGACCCATCCCTTCGTCTTTAATTACTTGACAATTACCCAATTGAAGAAACACTTAATAACACCTTCACGAATTAACCCGAGGCAAATTAAGATGAAATTAGAAAACAATCAACAAGTAGAATTCGTCGAAACAAAAAAATGCCCAAGATAATTCTACCCTAATAACCCTAACCTACCCATCAAAAAAGGATAATTTTTTTAAAAGAGGAGACTAAAACAGAATCACCAGAAAACCCAATTAGATCTTACAGATTGCAGATTCATCAAAACATCATATCAAGCAATTGAATCAGAAATTTAAGAGGAATGAATTGGGGGAAAATAGAGAACCTGGGGATTAGATAAACAGCAGATGTTAGGGGTTTCCTTTTTTCTCTGTTTTGTCTTTAATTTCACTCCTTTTTTTTTTGTCCCTCAGTGATATTTGATGGAGAAGACACACAAACACTCAACCTCCAATGGTCCTTCCCTAGCACTTAAAAAGTTACCCCTTTCATTCGCTGTATGATACTATGATATGTATATAAATTATTGTCGTAAATGATTATATTATTATATAATATTTGATATTTACAATTCTTTATATTAGGTAAGATGGATAAACATGTAAGCTTTATCATTATCATGATGAAGGATAGAGAAGGTTGAGGAAACATAACTACTAAGGTGCGTGACTTGCCTTAGGTGATGGATAAATTGGTCATTTAGTCATCGGTTTCTTCCTTCTATTGGCTTATGGCTTTGGATTAAGTGATTTTTTTTTTTGATTATAATGGAAAGAGAACAATAAGGATCACAAATGAGGGGGGTATAAAGCCCCGCTCGCGTCTTGGTAAAGAAGCTCCAGGATGGCCCCTGGAGCCTCTCGAAGAATGAATATGCTCGGATCTAAGAAACTGACACAGGCCGCGAATTTGTCAACACACTGGTTGCCTTCTCGCCCAACGTGACGCAGGATCACCTCCCAGTCCCGATGTAAGAGCCCTCAAATACCTGCAACCAACAAAAGATCCTCAGTCAGAACTTGTTGGGAAGAGGAAAAAATATTAATGACCTCCAAAGAATCGACTTCAAGGATAAGTCGGCGGTAACTCCGGTCTCACGCCAACATGAGGCCAGAACGGACCCCACAAAGTTATGCGGTGAGGGGGAGCTGCGGTCAAACCGCTGTTGAAATCCGCCGCACCATTGTTCAAACCGATCGCGAATTAACCCTCCGGGCAATCCCGAATAGTCCCGGGGGAGACTGTCCCATCTGTATTCAACTTCACCCGGCCCTCCAGTGGCTTAGACCAGCCCACTGGAGTCCCCACAGGTATAAGGGGCCCGAGGCTACACAGGACTCCATAAGCCGAGCTCTGTAAATCCACTCAACATACTTCATAGCCAACCGACGATCACCCGTCGGCCAAAAAAAGCCACGCTTGAACAAACTTTTGTTACGTCAGGTTCATAAGTACCAACAAGCCACCCCAAAGATAACCGACCATTCAACTTGTTGAAAAAGCCGCATGTTGGTAAGGTTAGCGAGAACCCACGTCCTGTCCCCCTGGTGGAAGAAACGCGGCCCCAACACATCCCGGGGAAAACTGGGCCCAAAAGGTGCACACTCGCGGGCAATTTCGCATCACATGGATCGTGTCTCATTATGCCCACAGTAAAGGCAACGGCTATCCGTGGTGAGGTGCCGGAGGACGCGTTGACGATTTGTTCAAGAAAAGAAGCTTGATTCTTTACTCTTCTGCCCCTGCCATGCAAGTTCTCAACCTTCATGCCCAAGGCTTCTCGCTTTTGTCCCTTTCTTGTTTTGTCACCGACTTTACAAATTCTTAGTAAATTCTGTAACTTTTGTCTGAATTCATCCAAGTTCATTGTCAGCTCTTGAAGCGATGTAATCGCTGAGAGAAATGTAAGCAAATGTAACAAAGTTTTAAACGTAAGCAAATGGAATAAAGTCTTAAACTTTGACACAAATCCTATGATGGTCTTGACCCTCTTCAGCGACAGCTCGCCATTTTCAAACCCCAGTTCGATTATGTAGGGAAACGAGGAATCCCTTCTGTTGTAGGGCGGGGTTTATCCAGTAGCGCTCGTTGCAGGTAGATGGTGACGGAGATAGCTGACGTGAAAGTAGAAAGGTGAAGAGTTTAGTGTACGAATACGATGTCTATATTGAATGCGGCGGCGGAGGAACACACCTCTTAAGTCAATTGCCAGTTGCCGTACCTTTCTTCTCCATGATCAGAGTTTATGGGATAACCCTTCCCTGTGAGGCAATTGCTGTTGGTGGATTGACAGTTCGTGCAAGAGTGAATTTTTATTTGTTTACTATGTTCATATTCAATACCCATTGAGCTTCTTTTTTTTTTAATGAAAAGGAGAGAATACAGTAATAACTACATTACATGACTAATCTAAGGAATGCGTCATTTTCAATAGTTAGGCATCCAACAAGGATTTGTCTCTCTGTATCTTTATAGTTTTATGATCAGATCATGGTCGGCCTCTGAGAACAGTGGAACAGGCTAATGCTGCCAAACTCTCAAAAGCTCCATCAACTCGGTTGAGGAACCCAACTGTTCCTTTCAAGGTTTGGATCGTCCTTGTTCCTACTCGCAGGAACAGAACAAAATAAAAAAGCACAAGAAGAAGAATCCGTTGTGTTGGATTAATGGTGGTTGACAAATTAAATCCCTTTTATGTTTTGATAATAATAAAATATCTAGAATAAATTAAGAAATCATTTCAGATATTTTGGGATTATTATTGTACAAATCAAGATAGGCAAGTGATTAATCATTGAAGAATCAAGATGAAAGTTTCCTTATAAGTGAAAGAGACATTAATAATGAGGATTATAGAAGATTTGGTTGGATGTTACCGTTGAAGCCAACATAAGTCAACTCAGCATAGAGATAAGTCAACTTATACATCAAGATCTCAACAAAGATAAGTCCACTAATATATGAATATATGTCAACACAAGTCCACTAATAGTACATAAGTTGACTTATCGAGGACCACAAGTCGACTTACATAGCACAAGTCGACTTATTGAAGAGTGGAGATGATATTTTACGAAAAATATTGTCACAAGTCGACTTATACATGACGACAAGTCGACTTATGGGCACAACAAATTTATTCCAACGGTTCAATTAGCCACAAATGGAAAGGAGGTTGTTAAGGAACGGTCATAACAATCATACAACGGCTAGAATGACTTCCAACAGCTATTTTTCTTCAAATATAAAGAGTTGATGATTGATGAAGAAGACTACCTATGTTCTATAAAGGAAAATACTCTTCTATTGCTTCAAAATTACTCATTATTGTTCTTATCTTGTTACACCATTGTATTGAGCTTTGTTCTTCAAACTTTATCTTATTTTTCTTACAATTTGAGTGACTAGTGAAAGGTCACGTGTGAGGTATGATTTGTCTTGGAAAACAAATCAAGTGTAAAGGTAGCTTGAGTTTAAATCAAGTGGTATTGTAAAAAGTTCACACTGAACTACAAAGTGTGCAATAAAATAGTTTGCAAAATCCTAAGTGGGAGCTTAGGTAGATGACGTAAGTCTTAGCACCGAATCTCTATAAAAACAGTGTTTGCTCTTCTTCTCTACTCTTTACATTTAAATTTCTTTAAATTGTTTTTGTGTGAATTAACTTCTGATTTTATTGTAGAAAATTACAAAAAGCTTAAAGATCTATTCAACCTCACTTTTAGATCGTTTACAATTGGTATCAGAGCAGAAGTATCCAGGGATGACACACAATAACCTAACGGAAGAAGGTAACACAAACAATCGCCCTCCTTTATTTAATAGTACTAACTATTCTTCTTGGAAAAATCCTATGAAGTATCATATTATAAGTGAGGGAGTAGAATATTGGAAGATCATCATCTTCGGTCCACAAGCACCGTTGAAAGAAAACGGTGAGTTAAAAACAGAGATGGTGTAACGCCGCAAATTAGGGGTTAGCATATTAAGCAAATGTGGTCCGATTTATGTTATGTCTCTTTGACATTTTGGCATGCATTCATGGCATTTTCCGGGTACATTGGTTTAATGAAACTTCGGATTGATTTGGACTGTATTAAGATCAATGACAATCGAAAGATGATATAGAAATAAGGAACGAATAAAAGAGAAGTCTTGTCCAAGATCAATTGAGAACAAATCTTGATAAGTGAACTTGAGTGAAATCATTCATGTTTTGCAGGAATGAAGAGAAAAAAAAATTGTATGCATAGAGACAAATGATGTCGCGTGAGGTGATTAGTTGATAAAACTTACTGACATAGCTTTGCAAGCTTGGAGACACAGTAGGTGTAGTGACACATGTCGGATAGTTTGCGGTATTGATAGAATTGAATACGATATGAGTCAATGAATAAAAGAACCAAGGTTTATGAATTGTTTGAATGAGTACTATCCTCGGCACGCGTTTGTGTGTATCTCGATGTATAGAAGACACATGAGTTAATTGTATTACCACTGTAGCGATGTGAATGTAATGTGTTCGGAGGGAGATGCATGTAACTGTATGTCAGGAAATTGGTGGAATAAGGTGACGAGTTATATGATCGATCATGAGATGATATCTGATATTAGGTTTCTTTGATCACATTGTTGCGTGATTTTACAAGAGGGAATACGTGAAAGATGAGATTAATGATCGCAAGATATGAATTGAACCTTTTGATTGATGACTGGTATGATTATGTAACTATGTGAAGAAACATTGGTTTTATGGCTATAGTGCTTTGCTATGATATTTGGTGGTATTAGATGATATTGGCGTTATTGATTCCGAAAGTGAAAGTAAAACATTTATTTTTCCCTTATGAAAAAAAATTACATGCCTTGCTCAAAGGCTATGCCAATAAGCAACAGAAGGATCATAGGAAATGCTAAGAAGAAAAAAAAAGTGTGAGCTTCATTTAGTTCTACACTAACACTAAGAACGAGATAAAGATACATAGTGATAAGAATTACACAAAAGCATGCGATAGCGGATAACATTTTGAAATTTGGTTTAAATCTGAAGAAATTTTGAGGTAAGAAAGAAAGAATGTGTAGGGATGAAGTAATGAGGAAGGAATGATCTCTATTTATAGAACATTTTTGTACTGTTAACTAGTCGTTTATGACCGTTATCTAGCCGGTTTTTTTTTGGCAACCGTTACATGATCATTACATACTAGCCGTTACCACATTATCTGCAATTATTCGGATCAGGTATGAATTTCGAGGACGAAATTCCTTAAGGAGGGAAGAATTGTAACGCCCCAAATTAGGGGTTAGCATATTAAGCAAATGTAGTCCGATTTATGTTATGTCTCTTTGACATTTTGGCATGCATTCATGGCATTTTCCGGGTACATTGGTTTAATGAAACTTCGGATTGATTTGGACTATATTAAGATCATTTTTGGACTTTTTGTATACTTCGATAATTTTTAGAAATTGTTGGTGACGTATTTAGAATTTTTTGAACAATTATTTGAAAGTCATTATTTTATGACGGATTTTTTGGTAAATTTTGGAAGCTGTCTGGGAATTCTGGGTATTTGTTTGTTCTAAGAGTTCATAAGTGTGTTTTTGGTTATTTAACTATTCAGCAAATAATACTAATTTAATAAATGGACGAATGAACGTGTGGGTTGGCCTTATTTATTTTGAGACAAATGTATACCGACATAAAATCCAGAGCTCTTCGGTTTCATCATCGCTTCGATCGATCTGCTTTTCTGCAAAGAAATAACGAGGTTAGTCCTTTAGATCATGAATCTTTTTCGGTATTGGTTGAGACATATATGTAGATATGATCTCTTAGGGATGGTTTTATGGATAAGAGAAAGGGGAAGGAAATTTTAGATTTATCGATTTGGATGATTCGATCGATTAGACTTGCTAAATAGGTTATTTTTAAGTGATGATGCTAAAAGAATTGAGAAGAATTGAGAAGAAAAGAAAGGAAAGTGAAATAAAGTAAAAGAAAAGAAGAAAGTTTCTAAGTCGAAGAAGATGATGAAAGAAAAAAGATAGTGATAAAGTGAATTGAATAGTGAATAGTGAATAGTGAAGCGAAATGATCCGACGTATTTGTGAACAGTAATAATACGTATTTGTGAATAGTAATACGTATTTTTTAAACAGTAGAAGAATCTCGGAAATTTGCATGAACATGCATCATACTCATTTATCATACAGTAATTATGCACAATAATAATTTGTATCCAGATTCCCTATTATGAGGAACGACCATCGCCGATATTGCCGGGACTTCGAGGCAATAAATAGTAAGGGCGATTTAAGGTCAGTAATCAGGACTTTCAGTAATGTCAATAATTTCAGTAAGTAATACAGGTAACACAGTCAATGTTAAGTAAGAGATCCGGGACGGTCTCACTTTGATTTGTTCCGGACAATGAATGTCCAAGTGCTCATGTGTGTTGTACTGATTGTGTACTGTTCCGGACAATGAACGTCTGAGGCGAATGTTGCATGTTATTTTATTGGAAGTGCTCATTTTATTGCACATGAAATGTCTGAAATGATTTGTTCAGTCGGAGTTGGGTAAATAGACATGTCTAGAAGGGTCTGCAGCTGCTCATGGACACATTTGTGTCGAGACTTCGGTCTCTCCTGAGATACTTCGGTGTCTAGACTTCGGTCTCTCCTGAGACACTTCGGTGTCGAGACTTCGATCTCTCCTGTATAAGTCCCGTTACCCACTTCTATTCATGGATTTATAATTTGATTTGTTCTGTATTCTGATATCTGATTGATTATTCTGATTCTGAAGGATCTCCTGTGTTTTGTCGTTCTGTTTAGTATAAAAATCTGTTATGAAATGCATTCTTTCTGTTTTCTGAAATCGGTTAATATAGATTAGTTATTACTCACTAAGCTATATACTTAGCACGGTGGATTTGCCCCGTGTAGGTTCGGAGCTAAGAGATTAAGGACTAGGACAACTCAACCGCAGTGGCCAAAAGAGTCTGAGTTTTGTGTTGCACAAAAATGTATTTTGTTTGGTTTGTTTGGGCCTGTATATATTCTTTCGATTTGTTTATGAAATTATGAGATGTATTATATGTGTGTTACGTTTAGTTTTTAAAAATGCATGTGTGAAACGTTTTGATTTGTTTGTCTTGTCTTGGGTGGCATCCATTTATCCTCCCAGGGGGTATTTGGGTGTTACAGATGGAGTACGACGACAATGATTGGAAGCAAGCTTACATCAATGCGAAAGCTATGAAGCTAATTTACTGTGCTCTCACGGTTGAGGAAAGAAACTGAGTTAATTCTTGTACCAGTGCTAAATAAATGTGGGAAAGACTTCGCATCACCCATGAAGGAACCAACCAAGTTCGGGAAACAAAGATCAACATGCTTCTCCATGATTATGAAATGTTTGTCATGAAGGAAGGAGAATCTATTTTCACTATGCTTGATCGTTTTGCAGAAATCATAAATGGATTAGGCAACCTTGGAAAACATATGACGGATAGCGAGAAGGTAAAGAAAATTCTTCGCTCACTACCGAAGGAATGGGACTCACAAGTCACCGCCATTATGGAATCCAAGGATCTCAATCATTTGGAATTCAACGCCTTGGTGAGATCACTTATCAACTATGAGATCATTCTCAAATTCAGAGGAGGTAGAGGTAAGTCACAAAAGTCAATTGCTTTAA
Organism: Erythroxylum novogranatense; assembly: GCA_029891385.1. NCBI lineage: Eukaryota > Viridiplantae > Streptophyta > Magnoliopsida > Malpighiales > Erythroxylaceae > Erythroxylum > Erythroxylum novogranatense. The sequence goes on along the minus strand of CM057230.1, from coordinate 13,645,751 downwards.
AAGATAATATTTCCTCTCTTGATGAAAGTGATGAAGAAATAGATGAAGAAGAGGATGATGAAGAAATAGCAATGTATGCCAGAAATTTGAGAAAATTCAAAGGACTTCTCAAAAATCGTAGGAAGGAATTAAATGGTGGAAGAAATGGAGAAAGAAAGAGGTTTGTCGTGGAAAGAAAATCAAAGGGTATGATGAAAAGAAGAGCAATGAAGAATGTTGGAAATGTGGAAAAAGGGGACATCATGCAAGAGAATGCAGAAGTTCATCCTCCACCTCAAATTTCCAGAAAAATGGCAAATATGACAAAGGTAAAAAGAAAGCTAGCCTAGTAGCCACTTGGAGTGATGATGAAGATGCATACCAAAGCAATGATGAAAACAATTTGGCACTTATGGCTAATAGCTCCTCAACAAGTGATGACGAAGAAGAGGTAACTTTATTTGATCAAGATCTTAGAGATTCTTTTAATGCCTTACAAATTGATTTTAAAGAAGCTATTGAAATCAACAAGAAATTGAGAAAGAAAATAAAGGAACTGGTTGCTGAAAATTATGCTTTACATGAGACTATTGATGATTTAGATAGTCCAAAGGAAGACCATTCTGCATGTCTAGTTGAAAAAGAAAAACTTATCTGTGAGCTTGATAGACTTAGAAAGGAATTTTCTTATATGGTTGAAAAATTTGCGAATGGAAACGAAAAGTTTGAAAAATTGTTATCTTTGCAAAGATATTCAATTTCTAGACATGGGATAGGATATGATCCTTTTGATAGAGATTGTTCTTTAATTTCCAAATTTACTAAGGATGGAAAAATTGCTCAATGTGCTAGATGCTTGAAAGATGGTCATATAGAACTTGTATGCAAAAATACTAGGAGATGCGTTAAGGTTAAGAAAATTTGGGTGTTAAAAGACACAACATCACCTAATATGGTTTATATGGCTAACCAAAATGGACCCAAAATGGCTTGGGTACCTATAAGAAGAAAGAACATTGATATTGTAGGTACAAGTAAAGGATGAAAAGTCGTCAAGCACTTGGTACATCGATAGCGGATGTTCGAGGCACATGAGTGGAGACAAGAACCTATTGGTGGAAATTAAGCCAAAGAATCAAGGTTATGTCACTTTTGGAGACAACAACAAAGATAAGGTCATTGATATTGGTAAAGTGGGTAAGGAACCTTTGCCTACCATTGAAAATGTCCTGCTTGTTGATGGTTTGAAACATAACTTGTTAAGTGTCTCTCAACTATGTGATATAAATTTTAATGTAGTTTTTGAATCTTCACATTGCATGGTTAAGAAGGATGGTCATGTTGCTTTCATTGGTTTAAGACATGGAAATACATACATTGTTGATTTACATGATGATAGTTCTTTTAATGAAAAGTGTTTGGTGACATTAGAAGAAAATGCATTTTTATGGCATAGAAAATTAGGACATGCTTTTTTGCCTTTAATTTCTAAGCTTTCAAAAAATGACATTGTGAGAGGTTTGCCTAAGATAAAATTTGTTAAAGATCACTTGTGTGAATCTTGCTTAAAAGGCAAACATGTTAGAGAATCTTTCAAACCAAAGAAGGAAATTTGCACATCTAGAATTCTTGAACTTGTTCATATGGATTTGATTGGACCATCTAGACATGCTAGTCTTAGTGGAAAATTATATGTCCTTGTTATTGTGGATGATTTTTCTAGATTCACTTGGGTAAGATTTCTTGCGAATAAAAGTGATGCTGATCATGGTGGCTATAGGATCGATAGAAAAAGCACTAGTGACTTGTGTCATTTCTTAGGATCATCTTTGATATCTTGGGCTAGTAAAAAGCAAGTTAGTGTAGCTATTTTCACTGCTGAATTTGAATATGTAGCAGCTGGGAGTGCGTGTGCCCAAGTTTTTTGGATTAAACATCAATTGCTTGATTATGGTATTGTGGTTAAAAATATTCCTATTTATTGTGATAATACCAGTGCAATTTGTTTGAGCAAAAATCCAATTCTGCATAATAGAACAAAACATATAGAAATTAGACATCATTTCATCCGTGATCATTATCTAAAAGGTGACATTTGCTTGAAGCATGTATCATCTAGTGACCAATTAGCTGACATTTTTACTAAACCTCTTAAGGACGATGTGTTTGTGAATATTAAATTGAAACTAGGCATGTGTGATTTAAATTCTTTTGGTTGAATTTGTTTTGGTCACATTCATATATCAAATGGTCAAATTATGAGGCAAATGTGCAATCACATCTGAAGATACATTTATCATGATTTACACTTGGGTGAAAAGTGGTGATTTGGAGTTTTGACACATTCTAATCGACTTATGGGTATCTAAGTCGACTAATTGGTGACTTGTCTGAAACAAGTCGACTTATATGGATCAAATAAGTCGACCTATGATATACGAAGCTATTTGGACTTGGAGTTATTTTTAGATAAGTCGACTTATAAGGAACGACAAGTCGACTTATGAAGGTCGATAAGTCGACTTATGGAGGTAAACAAGTCGACTTATGTTTACATGGACTCTTTAAAACCTTTTTTTCCCTTTCTTTCTCCGAAACCCTATTCTCCCTAAACCTCTGAAATTTCTTCTCCAAGCCGACTTATTTCTTGCAATCTCTTCAAATCTCATTCACCCATCATCTTTCGACCTCCATTATCAGAACACCCATTCATTATCTCTTCACTTAAACTTCCTTTTTCGAAAACCCCTCTCTCATCCTTCTCAAACCCTAACCTACGATTTTCTCAACTTCTCTCTAAAAATCCATAGCTCCACGAAAATCTACAAGGAAAGGGAAAGAACTCGCTCCTCCACAGGGTCCCCGTGTTCAATATGGACCACGAGTTCGTGGGTCTTCTTCGAGAGGAGATGCTTCCAGAGAGGATGATGTGATTGAACCTAGGTTTGTGTCAAGGGACGCACAAACTCTGTATTACAAGGTACTTCAAAACGAGGTATTGATTCCTTCTATGAGATTCGATTGGAGTGAACTAGACCATAGTGAGTTTACAGATGTATTTTTTGAAATTGAAAATCTTGGACTGCGAGATTTTTTGGGTTATCATAATGAGATTTATGAAGAAGCAGTTAGGGAGTTTTATGCGAATCTCTTTGTGTCTGGTAGCAATGTTGAGGATGGCGTTTATCTGAAATCGAAAATTAATGGTAAGGAAATCTTTTTGTGTGAGGCAAATATGTGCACTTTATTTCGATTGTCTAGAGGGGGAGTCCGGCCTAGAGCATCTTTTATTGACTTTGATATTTTGAGAAATGATGATGGTGAGACCGATGAGGAAGCCGAAGAAAATTTCGGCTATACTAAGGAAAAAGGTGCTGATCTACTCAGTCGGTTATGTTCTGATCACTCTCCTGCATTTGAAGCTATGAACTTGCCGTTAAATTATCGCTTGCTACATTATGCAATTAACAGGGTTGTTTACCCGAAGAAGGCAAGTAATAATCAGATTACTTCATTGGATAAAGAAATTCTTTGGCATATGGAAGAAGGGAGGAAAATCAATTATCCGAGCTTGATTATTCAAATGATGAGGAAAAAGGCCAGTTTATTACGAGGACAGCTGAAAGGGAAACCAGTCCGGCATAAGGGAATGCCATACGTAACCTTAATTTCCTCTCTAGCTCAATTACAAAGGTATGATCTGAATAATTATGCACATTTTCCATACCCTCAGAGTTGGAGATTCACTCCTTATAATTCATGAGCATGAAGTCGGTAAAACCGTTGAAAAATGATGGGTATACTCCTATCATGTGGAGAAACTCGGTCTGACCTTGGAGGGTGAGCAAGTGCCTCCATGACAACGGTCTAAGAGGGCAGCAGGTCGTCCAAGTAGCTCTCGACCTAGTAATGTGAGAAGGAGTGAGGTATCTCACGAGGAGCTAAATGAAATCAACGATCAATTGGATGACCTAAATGATCGTGTTGATAATATTCAGAGTATGTTTCTTGGGTTGGCGAAGAAGGTTGATGCTCAACACCGTATGCTGAAGAAGATTTTTAAGAAGTTAGGTTGTAGGCATGATGATTCTTCATCATGATGTGTATTGACTTTTGCCTCGATCAACATTTACTCTTATGTTTTCTTTTAGTGTCTGTGGTGCTTTTTGCGTTTGTTGGATTGATATATTTTGTATTGACTATTGCCTCTATTTGTGTTTGATGTTCTTTTTGTTTATGAACTGCTTTTGAGATCATTTCTCCTATTGATTTTTTTTATTATGACAAAAAGGGGGAGTAATATTGGAAATTGATATTTGGTCACAGTCATTTGATTGAGGGGGAGTGAGTTTGATTTGCGACTATTTTGATTTCTATTAAATTGATTGGTTTATTAATTAAGGGGGAGACAAACTAACCATTGAGACAAGGGATTAAAAACCTTGATCAAATTCATTGTTTTCAATTTCTTTTCAATTTCTAAATATTTTGTCATTATCAAAAAGAGGGAGATTGTTAGACCAATGGTGGTTGACAAATTAAATCCCTTTTATGTTTTGATAATAATAAAATATCTAGAATGAATTAAGAAATCATTTCAAGTATTTTGGGATTATTATTGTGCAAATCAAGATGGGCAAGTGATTAATCATTGAAGAATCAAGATGAAAGTTTCCTTATAAGTGAAAGAGACATTAATAATGAGGATTATAGAAGATTTGGTTGGATGTTACCGTTGAAGCCAACATAAGTCGACTTGCATAGCATAAGTCGACTTATACATCAAGATCTGAACAGCATAAGTCGACTAATATATGAATATATGTCAACACAAGTCGACTAATAGTATATAAGTCGACTTATCGAGGGCCACAAGTCGACTTACATAGCACAAGTCAACTTATTGAAGAGCGGAGATGATATTTTACGAAAAATGTTATCACAAGTCGACTTATACATGACGACAAGTCGACTTATGGGTACAACAAATTTATTCCAACGGTTCAATTAGCCACAAATGGAAAGGAGGTTGTTAAGGAACGGTCATAACAATCATACAACGGCTAGAATGACTTCCAACAGCTATTTTTCTTCAAGTATAAAGAGTTGATGATTGATGAAGAAGACTACCTATGTTCTACAAGGGAAAAATACTATTCTATTACTTCAAAATTGCTCATTATTGTTCTTATCTTGTTACACCATTGTATTGAGCTTTGTTCTTCAAACTTTATCTTATTTTTCTTACAATTTGAGTGACTAGTGAAAGGTCACGTGTGAGGTAGGATTTGTGCCGGAAAACAAATCAAGTGTAAAGGTAGCTTGAGCCGAAAATCAAGTGGTATTGTAAAAAGTTCACACTGAACTACAAAGTATGCAATAAAGTAGTTTGCAAAATCCTAAGTGGGAGCTTAGGTAGAGGACGTAGGTCTTAGCACCGAACCTCTATAAAAACAGTGTTTGCTCTTCTTCCCTACTCTTTACATTTAAATTTCTTTAAATTGTTTTTGTGTGAATTAACTTCTGATTTTATTGTAGAAAATTACAGAAAGCTTAAAGATCTATTCAACCCCCCCTTCTAGATCGTTTACACGTTGGTCTTCACTATTAGTTTCATGTTGTTGCATATGCACTTGTAAGTTGGTGTCTAATTAATCAAGTGATGAAGGTCGAACAAATGTTTAGAATAATGCAGAGAAGTGTGTCAAAGTTGACTCGGAAAAATAAACGGATTAATATTCCCAAAAAAGTTAATGTTTAGTAGATTTATCGGAAATCTCTAAGACCCAGCAAATACGACTTGAAAACCTAAGGTATATGAAACTATAGATATGAAAAGATGCGGTTTGAAGAACCCCTGAGAGTTGAATGCCATGAAGAATGATCATGTCTTTGATAAATTCGTAAGTGTTCGAAAAACGAACATAAGACTTGAGAGCGATAAACTCACAACCTCATAAGAGAATTGTTTCAATTTCTAATTAAAAGAGAAATGTATTCTACAAGGAGACCTGCTCTTGCCTTATCTTTTTGTTTTGTGCATGAAAAGGTTAGGCCACCTAATTTCAAAGGCGGTGGGACAAGGACTCTGGAAACCAATAAAGTTGAGTCCTACAGGACCTCCCATATTCCACCTCTTTTTTGCAGATGACCTTGTCTTCTTTCTTTGAAGCTACTGAGTCCGAGATGCATATAATAGCAAGAACATTGGAGGTGATCTGCAAAGCCCCATGATGAAAGTAAACACCGAGAAAACTATGATTTTTTCTCCAAGAATGTCTCTCCACACTTAGTGAGTGACTCACCAAACCTTAAACATCACGAGTAACGAACAATCTTCTAAGTACTTAAGAGTTCCATTGATTCATGAGTGTACCAAGAGACATACCTACCAGCACTGTTGGGCCCAGGTCCCGTACGTCCAAATCCCCGAGAGCTGCCCCTCGGGCCGCGCCGACATTCGGGCACTCCATATACCGTCGGACCCGATCCCAACATCCATACAAATAACCATTCGATCCATATAACAATACGTATACCCATACATGTACACATTCTGCACATGCATTCTACACATTCATTCATCATTCCATAAGCATAATTCATCCGTCATTGTCATACAAAAGCATTCAACACTATTCTCAAATGCAGCGTAATACAAAATAACATGAAATCTCAAATACAAAGTATGTTCCATGATGACATGCTCGGAGGGCCAACCAAAGGACTAACTTATACAAATTCCTAGCTAGCTCGGAGTTTCTGATGCCCTGCAAGGTCGACAATCGGCTCGATCTGCACCTGAAGAGGGGAGAGTAATGGGGTGAGCTACGAAGCTCAGTGACATATACATTTATAGCCATTGGCAACGAGCCACACAATCAAGTATATACATATACATATCACTAGAAATTCATAATTCATCAATTCAATTCACATTCGTATAACATAAGTCATGCATTCACTATTCCTCAACATATAAATCAAGATGCAACATAGTGTCAAACTCATTATGTATTATGCTCAACAAATCCATCGTATGCACAATCAATTGGCTTGAGAGTTCCAGAATCCATCCGGATAACCCAAAGGTAAATCCAGAATCCATCCGAGTCCGATTTTAAGGATCTCGCTACAAATGCAGGCGTGGGAGAAGGCTTTTATCGTTAACGCACGTGACTCCATCCGTAACTCTCTTACCCAAACAAAGCACATAATCCACTCAATCCATGCTTAAAGCATGTTTCACATTTTCTCAAATCTCGCTACGTCCATTGCCATAAAGGCCTATCAATTCATGCATAATTCTATCATACTCAAAGGCATAGTCAAAAGTTCTCATGTAATTCAATACAATCAAGATCATATAATGCAAGCAAGCACACATCATGCAATTGTCCATACACACAATAACCATAAACATATTTCCCACTTAGTATCGCTTGAGTATCGACTCACACATCGTCCTTCCTCTTTGCGATTAGGTCAAATCAGCTTAGTTTCCTATAATAAACCAAGTTTCCATACAATTATTGTTGGGTCTTAATTTTTTTATATTTATTTATTTGAATTAATTAATTATTTATTTATGGATTTATTCGTTAAATTATTTTAATTTTGTCTTAATTGATTTAATTATGTGTTTATATAAATATTTTTATGTTGGGCTTGGGATTAGAAGTTAGAAATTAATTTAAGGCTTGGATTCAATATTGGAAAGTATGGGCTTTAGGTAAATGGATTAAGTGGAAGGAGGATTAGAGATGAGTGGGTTAAGGTATGGTGGGCTTGTAAGTTATTAGAGGAAGGGCCCAAAAGCATGATAAGTTGGGAGAGCTCCAAAACTATGTAGTTTTGTGTAGGCTTTAAGTGGAGATGTAAAGGAATTAAGAGTTAAAGAGTTAAAGAAGGAAAGGAGAAGTAAGAGTCGTAAGTCACCAAAGGAGAAGAGAGCAAAACGTGAGCTAGCAAGGAAAAGGGACTTTCGCCAAGGAAGAAAGGAAGAGAGAAAATCGTGGGAGGCTTGTGGAGAAGAAGAAAGAAGGAGAAAAGAAGAGAAATCAAGTGAGAAAGGTAAGTTTTATCTTTGCTAAAGCTAGGTTTAAGAATGGTGTAGGATGAGAGTTAGGGTTTGTGTAGAGATTGAGGAAAGATGAAGAGAAAGTTGAGATCTATGGATTGTAGGACTTTTAAGCTAAGGTTATGGTTATTTTAGCTTAAATGTCTTATGGGTAGGTTAGGTTAAGGTTAATATTAGTTTTCCTTTAATTTCTGAATATTATGACCTTTCCTATGAATTTAGAAATTGATTGGAGATGTGTTTTGTTTGAAGGAACTCAAGAAAACCCTACTCAAGACAAAGAGGAAGGGCAATCTTGACTTGGATTCGACGATAGGTGGGTAACATGTTTATAGTTGTTGTGTAGTGGGCAAATGCCTATGTGTGCTATCTTTGTTATATTATGAGCATATTGAAAGTGTATTCATATGATTTGAAAGAAAAGAATGGGACTTTGATGATTCGAAAGTATGAAAGAAGCATAAAATGCTACTTTTACGTATGAATATGTGAACATAGTTTGTTTGTGTTTGGTAGAGAGAACCTCTATCATAAAGTCACGCACGTTGACCCTTTTGCCTTCTCCGTGACTCGCTTGGCCCACGAGATCGAAAAATGGACTCGTCGTGTTTACTGTGAAACTTCGGTTTCCGTCGTGTTTAAGGAACTCTCAAGCCTATTGTGTGCATTTCATCCTTTGATTATGTATATGATGCATAATATGTGTTTTAATTGATAAAACATGTTTCCTTATGTTTTATGTAAGAAGTTCGATTAATTGTGATCTTGGTGATGAAGTTGGATATTATGACTTATATGTTGATTTCTAATGCTCGGAATACTATCGTGTTATGTGTGGCTCATTACTCGATGGCTATAAGCTTGTTAGCCACGAGCCGTGTTAGCTCACCCCATTCTCCTCCTCGGTGAAAATCCAAGTTGAGAGACTAACCTTGCAAAGGCATCGGGCATAACTCCAAGAAATTTTAGAAACTTTGTATTAAGTTAGTAACTAGCTCTTGAAATGGCTTTGTAAGCATATTGACCATTGAGCATCTCATCTTTGTATTTTGCACTTGTTCTTGATGATTATGCCATTTTGTAACCGGGTTATGCATGAATCATATGCTTGGAAGGAACTTGAGTGCTTGAAGACACTCTTTTCATGTGTTGGTATTGATTTTTGTAGTTTGTGTATGGTATGGGAAAATGTGTATGAGTCTTCTTTTGTTGAGTTATTGTTGATGTTGTGCTTTGGGAGAGCTCCTGAATATTTGCTATGGTCTATGTGTTGTTGAAGTTGAGAAGAGTAACGCAGAAAGGTCAATCAAGTGTTCATGTGGGAAATTTTGGGGTTGTTGTGTTTTCGCAGGTTAATCTGAGTAGTATGGGATCATTTAGTATTGTTGAGAGTGTTAGCCGGGCTGTAGAGCTCTCCCAGGGGGGTTTATAAGCTATTTAAGATGAGTTAATGGGTAGGTGTAAGTCGTTTGAATTAAATGTAGGTGCCACAAAGTGATGATTGGTAGCAGAAGCCTTGAGTCCACTTTTGACCCATATAGAGTTGGAATATAGGTTGGTGGTCTTCATGAAAGTTGTAGATAATTCTTTTACCTTTCCATAGACACTAAGTTTGCTAAATTTGGAGTTCTGGGTCAAAAGTTATGGAGGTTGCAAGTTCTGCACTGTTTGTGGAGAGCTAGCCGAATTGTCTTAGTGGGAACTTTTGATTCTCTTAGAGTCCAAGCTTTCTTGTGAGCCTTCTTGAAAAATATAGAATTTTCTCCTAGCTTTCCAACGCTTTCAACCGTGTCTAATTTGGGCTGGGTCAAAAGTTATGAGGGTTAGAAGTCGGTTTGCCAGTCGGGCGTAGGGAAGGTCGCCCATGCCAGGCATGCGCCCGCTATCTTGCGGCGAGCCGGCCGGGCTCTTCTGGAGCAATTGGGGTCGGTCTCTGGCCGACCGAACCCTCCTCCTTCTTTTCGTCATAACTTTTTCGCATGCACTCCGATTGAGCTGATTTTCAAGCGATTGATTCCTAAGAAAATTTTCTATCTTTCTACACCTGATTTATCACTATTTATTTTAAATTGAAAAAGTTTGTTTGAAACAAAGTGTGGAGGTCGGCTGATTCTTTTTGAATATACTTCACTAATTTTTAAATATCTGGAGCTATAAGGCTCGGATTGAGGCGATTCTTATTTTAAATTAAACTAGAGTTATAAACCTACAAATGTTATGAAGGAACCGACTGACAACTAAGCCTTTATGATTTTCAAATTCTGACCTGAAGTCGGTAGTGCTTAGTTTTGGCTGTTTTCTTTGAAATAGTATTTTTGCCATAACTTCTTCATTTCAAATCCAAATTGAGCGTTTTCAGTGGCGTTGGAACCGTGAGAGAGTAAGGAACATATTTTCTTAAAAAGCCTATCCAATTCTTCTATTGCAAGTTTCTCTTATTGTGGCAAATTTTGTGTCGGTTTTGGGTCTTCCATGCTTATATGAGTCCGAGTGAGTCATGGGTCTTCTATGCATATGTGTGCTTGTGTGTTCCGAATGTTGGGCCTCGGAGACGGGGTCCAACAATTAATATCCATAGCAAATATTCAATAAAGCTCGACAAGCAAAAACTAAAGCGTTAAAAGTCTACATTCGACTTTCTCTTAAAATTCTCAAACCCTGCGAAACAATCTCCGAACTTCCCTTCTTCATACAACTTGTAGCCCCCGATCTCTAGTTCACAACGGCTCAAAAATCACCTCAATTGGACATCTACACCAAAAGATATGCCCAAAAATACCAAAAATCTCATTTTCGGAAAACAAGAGGCCTCGCCGCGACGAAGGCTCGTTTCGTTCATTGAAGCGAAGCCAGCCGTCGAAGGCCCGCGATTTAAACGTCAGACACGACGCAAGCACGACGCACGCTGCAGGCGCCGCAAAGCATACGAGTCACAAATGCACGCCCAAGGCACACAAAATTAATTCGACGCCTTGTGGCGTGTTCTTGAGCACGTCACGACACGCGGATCGGGAAAACGTTTCAACCCGAAATCTAGATTTTCCAACCCCAATCCATTCCAAACTCTAATGCAACACATCTAAGACATAGATCAAGCCTCTACAACATTTCTAACCCATTCTAGACGCCAAATCTCACAAAACACATCAACCCAACGATTCTCCCAATTTTCCACTCAAAATCCTAACACCTTCGATTTCTCCCAATGCAAGCTATCTTAAGGTTCAATCTTACTACAACAAGAAGGAATGAACGAATATACCGGAAAGCACTTTGAATCGGCTGGAAACCTCAAAAATCGTAAAATCTCTTCTCTTCTTCTTCCTCTCCTCCCACTGCCACGACACCTCTCTTCTCTTCTTCTTTCTTTCCTTTTCTCTTTTCTTTCTATTCCTTTCTTTTCCTTTTAACCTAAGACATGTAATAATGACTATCTTACCCTCTATACAAGTCTAAACCCATACAACTTAAATGAACTTCCCAAATTGCCCTCATATAATTAAATCCTCTAATTCTCATTTAAACCTCATAAAACGCAAATATACTTCAATTATTCACTAATATTCCCAATTTAATCAAGCTAAGACAAAATACCACAATTATCACAATTCATGCTTAATATCATCATAAAAAATTTAGGGTCTAACATTTCTCCCTCTTAAAGAAATTTGTTGGGCCCGGGCCTCAAGACGTCTCAATCCCCGAGGAGGGCCCTCGGGTCGCCCGGCGTCAGGCGCCCATATACCGTCGAACCCGATCCCAACATCCATACAAAGACATATTCGATTCAGATAACAATATATATATTCGATTCACACATACATAAACATATACTCATACATACCATCGCATGATTCTCAACATGCATTTCCATATCTCAAATTCATAAAACATATGTCATTCTCATTCAAGAAATGCAACAAGATTCTCAAATGCAACAGAATACAAAGTAAAATGAAATTTCAAAATACAAAAGATGCTCCATGATAAAATGCTCTGAGGGCCAATCCAAATTACTAACTTAAGGCAAAGCTCCTAATTAATTTGGAAGTTTAGATGCCTCGCCAAGTCAACTATCGCCTCGATCCGCACTCGAGGAGGGGAGAGTAATGGGGTGAGCAGAAAGCTCGATGGCATATCGTTTATAGCCATTGGCAACGAGCCACACAATCAAGCAATATATATATATATAATATACATATCACTAGCAAATCATAATTCATCAATTCAATTCACATTCAATCAAGATATGTCAAGCAATTTCTATTTCTTATCGCATCAATCATTATGCAACAAATCTATCAAATCCATCATATCTTATGCTCATCAAATCAATCGTATGCACAAACAACGGCTCGAGAGTTCCAGAATCCATCCGGATAACTTGAAGGTAAATCCGTAATACATCCGAGTTCGATTTCTCAAGGATCTCGTTGCCACAAGCGGGCAGCCAGGAGAAGGCTTTCAAAAATGTCAATGTGCACTTGACTCCATCCGTAACTCTCTTACCCAAACAAAGCACATAATCCATTCGATTCATGCTCAAAGCATATCATAATTTCCATTCTTTCCATTCTTTCCATTGCCATAAAGGCCCATTAATCCATGCATAATTATGATCAAAGCATATTCAGCATCTCTCATGCAATTCAATACAAATAATGTCATATAACGCAAGTAAGCACACATCATGCAATTGCCCATACACACAATAACGATAAACATATTACCCACCTAGTATCATTTGAGTATCGGACTCACTGTTGTCCTTCCTCTCGCGATTGGGTCAAATCACTGGTTCCTATAATAAACCAAGTTTCAACACAATTAATATCTATAGCAATTATCTAATAAAGCTCAAAAGCAAAAAGTAAAGCGTTAAAGTCTCCATCCGATACCCATCGAAATTCTTAACTTTCTCAAACAATTCCCGAATTTCCCTTCTTCATATAACTTGTAGTCCTTAATTTCTAGATCACAACGAATCCAAGATCACCTCATTCGGATATCTACACCAAAAGATATCCCTAACAATATAAACATATCAATTTCGGGAACAAGGGCTTCGCGCAACGGCGGACGCCGTCGCGACAAAAGATTCGCATGCGCTGAAGCGAAGGCTCGCCACAAACAAACGTCGCACGTCGCGACGTCTCCCTTCGCGACGTCGCGACGTCTCACAACATTTCATACGCCATGACGAATAATCGTAAAATTATTTACACGTCGCGACGCGTGGCTCTTCTTCGTTAAGCGCAAGGCGTGTTCATACGCACGTCGCGACGTCTGGGTCGAGGAACACGACTCCGAACCCAGATTTCTGCAGAACCCAACTTCCAATCTGTTCCAAACTCAAATGCAACACACCTAAGACATAGATCCATACTTCTACCCATTTCTAACTCATTATCAACTCAAAATCAAACTCGCCATAACCAAACATCGCACGTCGCGACGCCTCCCTTCAAGACGTCGCGACGCTCTCAAAGATTTCACACGCCCGTGACGAATAATCATAAAATTATTTACACGTCGCGACGTGGCTTCTTCTTCGTTCGCCGCGGCGTGTTCATACGCGACGTCGCGACGTCTCGGGTCGAGGAACACGACTCAACCCGATTTCTGCAGAACCCAACTTCCAACTGCTCCAAACTCAAATGCAACACACCTAAGACATAGATCCATACTTCTACTCCATTTCTAACTCATTATCAACTCAAAATCAAACACAAATGCATCAACCCAAAAGATCTCACCGCTTTCACCCAGAAACCCTAAAACCTTCGATTTCTCTCAATCCAAGCTATCCTAACGCTTAATCCAACCATAAACAATAAGAAATGAAGCTAAACATACCGGTAACGCCCAATCTCTCGAAGATCCGAGAAATCAAATCTCCACTCTTCTTCCTCTTCTCCTTCGACGGCATTCTTCTCCCTCTTTCTCTTCTCTATTTCTTTTCTATTTCTATTTCTAAGTCTTTCTTTTCCTTTCTAATTCTCTTCTTAACCTAAGGGTATGGGCCTTCCCTAAGCCCAAGCCCAACAACTTAAGCTAACTTCTCAACCCTTACACACTATAAATCCTCTAACCCTCATATAAATCATAATTAAACCACATTTAGTCCTTATATATCCAATATTCCCGAATAACTCCAATAAAAGCAAAACCACCGAATTATCACAATTTTATCAATTTAATCAAACTAAGGTAAAATACCACAATTATCACAATTCATGCTTAATAAAATCATTAAAAAAATTCGGGGTCTAACATTTCTCCCCCTCTTAAAAAGAAATTTCGTCCTCGAAATTTACCTGAATCGTCGAAGAGATGCGGATACTTCTCCCGTATAGCGTCCAATGGCTCCCAAGTAGCTTCCTCTACCGAATGATTCCTCCAAAGGACTTTTACTAACTGAACCGCCTTATTCTCGAGAACCTTGTCCTTAGAATCCAAAATCAGATCGAAGCTCCTCATAGCTCAAATCATCTCATGAATCAACCTCACTAGCTTTGAATAACACGTGACGGATCCGATCTATACCTCCTCAAGATAGACACATGGAACACATCATGAATCGCGACAACTCCCGAGGTAACGCTTAACTCAGAGGCGAGTGGTCCAATCCTCTCAAGGATCTCATAAGGACCCACATACCTCGGACTCAACTTACCCTTCTTATCAACCTCAAGACTCCTTCCAAGGAGACGTCTTAAGGAATACCTTCTCACCGACCTCATACTCCATCTCCTTTCGGTGAGCATCAACATAGCTCTTCATCATATCCTGCGCGCCTTAAGTCGCTGCTTAATCAAATTAACTTTTTCAACCGTCGTCTGAATCAACTCTGGACCCATCAATTGCCTATCTCCTGTCTCATCCCAACAAATCGGAGTCCTACACCTCCGCCCATACAATGCCTCATATGGAGCCATCCAATGCTCGAATGGTACGAATTGTTATAAGCAAATTCGACCAACGGCAAATGCTCATCCCATGCTCCTCGAAAATCCATCACACAAGCTCGAAGCATCCCCTCCAGAGTCCGAATAGTCCTCTCAGATTGACCATCCTTCTGAGGGTGAAACGTCATCTTGAAATTCAACTTCGTCCCTAAAGCTTCCTCGCAGAACGCCCCCAAAACCTCGAAGTGAACCGCGGATCTCATCCGACACGATCGAATCACGGAATCCCATGCGGCCTCACTATCTCATCGATATACTTCTTTGCCAACACATGCAAAGAATCATCTGTCGAATCGCCAAAAGTGGGTGACTTAGTCAACCGATCAACAATCACCCAAATGGCATCGTGCCTCCCGCCGTCCTAGGCAATCCCATCAAAAGTCCATAGTCACTCACCGCCACTTCCACTCCGGAATAGGCAACGGTCTCAACTCTGCGAAGGTGCACGGTGTTCAACTTGACTTGGCGACACACTAGACACTTATCGATTTAACTCGCTATATCCCTCTTCATGCCTTTCCACCAAAAGTGCTCTCTCAAATCCCGATACATCCTGGTGCTACCGGGATGCATGGTGTAAGGCGCATTGTGTGCCTCATCCATAATCTCATCCTTGATCTCCCGCACATCCGGAATACACAACCTACCCGCAACTGTCATAAGCCCATCATCCCGCACATCTATCTCAGAAACCTTGCCATTCTGAATCTCATCCCGAAGCTTGCTCAAATCCGCATCCTGAGCCTGCAAATCCCTAACCTTTTCCTTCAGCATCGGTCTAACTCGAAAATTAGCCAGAAGACAATCCGGTTCTTCCTGTGTCAAACTTATCCTAAGCTTAGCCATCTCTTCCAATAAAGGAAGATAAACCGATCGAACATGAGCAATCGACGACTTCCCGCCAAGGCATCCGCCACAACATTGGCCTTGCGGATGATACTCAATCGACAAATCATAATCCTTTAGTAGCTCCAACCACCTCCACGCCTCAAATTCAATTCCTTCCGACTTAGCAAATACTTCGACTCTTATGATCGTTGAAGATCCGAGTTTGAACTCCATACAAATAATGCCTCCAAATCTTTAAGGCAAAGATCATCATTAACTCAAATCGTGCGTCGGATAATTCAGCTCATAAGGCTTCAAGCGCCAAGCATAAGCAATTACCCGATCTCCTCGATCAAAACACATCCGAGACCCTTCCTCGAAGCATCACTATACACCGAATAACCCTCATCACCCGATGGCAAAATCAAAATCGGGCCTTTGGTCAATCTGCGGCTGAGCTCCTCGAAGCTCCTCGACAATCCTCACCCAATCAAACTTCCGATTCTTTCTCAACAATTTCATCATTGGAGCGGATATCATCGAGAATCCCTCCACAAACCGTCAGTAATGCTTCGCCAAACCCAGAAAACTCCTCACTTCTGCCACATTCTTCGGCGCTTCCCAATTCACAACTGCTTCTATCTTCTTTGGATCCACATGAACTCCTTGCTCTGAGATCACGTGTCCAAGAAATGAAACTTTCCTCAGCCAAAATTCGCATTTCTCGAATTTGGCATACAACTCATTGCTCCTCAAAGTCTCCAAAGCCATCCTCAAATGCTCCTCATGCTCCCGATCACCCTTGGAATACACCAATATATCATCAATGAAGACAATGATAAATTGGTCCAAGAATGGCTTAAACACCCGATTCATCAAATCCATAAACGCTGCAGGCGCATTCGTCAATCCGAAGGGCATCACCAAAAACTCAAAGTGCCCATACCGAGTCCTGAAAGCGGACTTCGGCACATCCGACTCCTTGATCCTCAACTGATGATATCCCGATCTCAAGTCGATCTTCAAAAAGACTCTCGCTCCTTGCAATTGATCAAACAGATCATCAATGCGAGGAAGCGGATACTTGTTCTTCACTGTGACTTGATTCAGCTTCCTGTAGTCCACACACATTCTCAATGAGCCATCTTTATTCTTCACAAATAGGACCGGAGCTCCCCAAGGCGAAGAACTTCGGTCGAATATACCCTTTCTCCAATAACTCCTCCAATTGCTCCTTAAGCTCCTTCATTTCACTGGAGCCATCCGATAAGGCGGAATCGAAATCGCCTAGAACACGATACAAGCTCAATCGAAAACTCAATCTCTCGAGTTGGCGGTAGTCCCGCAATTCCTCGGAAAGACGCGTCGAGAAATCACGACTCATGGAATATCCTCGACTTCCTCTATCGCCTCTAGAGTCATCACATAAGCCAAAACGCCTCACAACCCTTACTCATCATCCTCTCTGTCATTCTTTGAAACAATCCTAAGCGGACTCGCTTTCCGTCCCCGAAGAACATCACTCTTTTGCCATCTAAATCAAACTCATCTTTCCGCCACAATCCAGTCGGGCATTGTACTTTTCCAATGTGTCCATACCCAATATCACATCTAATCTGCGCATCCTTAGTGGCATCAGATCTACCACTAGAAGTTCTCCACCAA
Organism: Erythroxylum novogranatense; assembly: GCA_029891385.1. NCBI lineage: Eukaryota > Viridiplantae > Streptophyta > Magnoliopsida > Malpighiales > Erythroxylaceae > Erythroxylum > Erythroxylum novogranatense. Next base: position 13,628,231 of record CM057230.1, on the reverse strand, counting down.
TCTGAAGCTCACATCCTCTAAACACCGACTAATCACAATGTAATCGCCAATCGGAGTACTCACCATGTTGAGTATCCAACGGACTCGAACCAAATCACACACAGGTCTACTCGACGAAACAAACGAATGAGTAGAACCGGATCAATCAACACAAGCACATCATCAGCAAATAAATGGGCCATACCGGTGACAACATCTGGAGCGGCCTCTGCATCCTCCCGCGTCATAGCAAACACCCTGGCTGGTGCCTGCCCTCTCGGTCTCCCCGGAAGACTCGCCTCCGGCAAGATCGTAACTACCAACCTCGATCCATGATCCTCCACCCATGGTCTCTGTCCTCCTGAGTCGGCATCTAACCTCTCTCCTGTCGTGGAGGTGAGGACACTCTCTGGCAATGTGTCCCTTCACCCCACAGTTGAAACAAGCTCCTGTCAGTCTGAAACACTCTCCTCTATGAGGTTTCCCACAGTGCTCACACGTCGGGATAATCGATCTATCTCCCTCTCCTCTTCTACCGCTACCCACCGTCGAAGCTTGGTGAGAAGCAGGTAGAAGTCCTCATCGCCTCTGCCGGCTAGCACCATCGCCTCTCCTCTGAATAAACAGGGAAGCTCCTAGCACTCCTGTCTGGCATAGGAGCACTAGTGCTACCTCCTCTCTTGGACTGATCTCTACCCTTTCTCTTCCTGTTTGCAACACTCTTGATGTTCTCTATATTCTCAACCTTTGAGGCGCCTCAACTAGTCATTGAAATCACCGAATTTCGCGACAATTACCTTCTCTCTCGATCGCAAGTGCAATCCCGACTCAAATCATGACATCTCGGGTCTCGCCAACATCGATCGAGGCATCTGGGATAATCTGGGTGAACTCGCTCATACTCAAAGAATCGTCATATCCTCCGAGTGAGACTCGAAACTCCTCTCGCTTCACGGACATAAACCTCGACAAATATTTCTTCTTAAAAGCGACCACAAAATCTTGCCAAGCCAACCCCATTGGCCTCATCTCGATCGCTTCAAGACGGTCTCCCACCAATGCAGCATCCCCGAGCAAGCTGGCAAGATACACCACTCGCTCATCGCCTCACAATCCATCTCGATCCATCACCCGCTCACCCTCCGTAACCATGTCTCGGCTTCCTCGGGATCGTTTGTCCCAAAGAAGTCAATCGCCTGCTTTCTCGGCTTATCGAATCGCTTTCCCCTCTTCTGAAATTTGGTGCGAGAAATTGTGGCATCCGCCCATAGCTTTGAATAAACGCTCGAGTAAACGCTGAAACATCCTCGGATCAAGCGGGGCACTTGCTGGCGGAATCGGCGACTCGAGTCGTAACGATGGGCTCACTCTCTAGCCCGAGAAGCCTCAACATGCATTGGGACTCAGACTCATCGGTCCTCTCCTCTCTCGTTGGAGAGTCAGTCAATGCAGACCGCACACGACTCCTCGTGTCCTTCTACGAGGTGGCATCGCACTTCTTCAAAGGTAAACACTAAGGATTAGCTATACGACAATCTATATGTATGCATGATATGCATGTCACGTAATGAAATCAATTAATGCAACACGTCGTCATATATCACACAATCCTATATGCATTCTAAGCAAGGACACCTAAACCTAGGCGCCTGATACTAAACATGTGGGCCTGCCTCAAGACGTTCAATCCCCGAGGAGGGCCCGGGTTGCCCGGCGTCAGGCGCCCATATACCGTTCGGACCCGATCCCAAGATCCATACAAAGACATATTCGATTCAGATAACAATATATATATTCGATTCACACATACATAAACATATACTCATACATACCATCGATGCATTCTCAACATGCATTTCCATATCTCAAATTTATAAAACATATGTCATTCTCATTCAAGAAATGCAACAAGATTCTCAAATGCGCAGAATACAAAGTAAAATGAAATTTCAAAATACAAAAGATGCTCCATGATAAAATGCTCGAGGGCCAATCCAAATTACTAACTTAAGGTAAAGCTCCTAATTAGTCGGAAGTTTCCGATGCCTCGCCAAGTCAACTATCGCCTCGATCCGCACTCGAGGAGGAGAGTAATGGGGTGAGTGCAAAGCTCGATGGCATATACGCTTATAGCCATTGGCAACGAGCACACAATCAAGCAATATATATATATATATAATATACATATCACTAGCAAATCATAATTCATCAATTCAATTCACATTCAATCAAGATATGTCAAGCAATTTCTATTTCTTATCGCATCAATCATTATGCAACAAATCTATCAAATCCATCATATCTTATGCTCATCAAATCAATCGTATGCACAAACAACTGGCTCGAGAGTTCAGAATCCATCCGGATAACCCAAGGTAACCAGAATCCATCCGAAGTTCGATTTCTCAAGGATCTCGTTACAAGCGGGCAGCGGAGAAGGCTTTCAAAATGTCAACGCACGTGACTCCATCCGTAACTCTCTTACCCAAACAAAGCACATAATCCATTAGATTCATGCTCAAAGCATATCATAATTTCCATTCTTTCCATTGCCATAAAGGCCCATTAATCCATGCATAATTATGATCAAAGCATATTCAGCATCTCTCATGCAATTCAATACAAATAATGTCATATAACGCAAGCAAGCACACATCATGCAATTGCCCATACACACAATAACGATAAACATATTACCCACCTAGTATCGCTGAGTATCAGACTCACTGTTGTCCTTCCTCTCGCGATTGAGTCAAATCAGCTTGGTTCCCTATAATAAACCAAGTTTCAACACAATTAATATCTATAGCAATTATCTAATAAAGCTCGAAAAGTAAAAAGTAAAGCGTTAAAAGTCTCCATCCGATACCCATCGAAATTCCCGAACTTTCAAACAATTCCGAATTTCCTTCTTCATACAACTTGTAGTCCTTAATTTCTAGATCACAACGAATCCAAGATCACCTCATTCGGATATCTACACCAAAAGATATCCCTAACAATATAAACATATCAATTTCGGGAACAAGGGGCTTCACCAAGAACGGTGGACGCCGTCGCGATGAAAGATTATCGCCCTGGCGGTTAAGGCTCGCCATGAACCAAGCGTCAGACGTCGCGACGTCTCCCGCCTTCAGACGTCGCGATGTCTCAAAGATTTCACACGCCATTTAATAATCGTGAAATTATTTACACGTCGCGACGTGGCTCCTTCTTCGTTCGCCAAGCGTGTTCATACGCACGTCGCGACGCCCGGGTCGAGGAACACGACTCCAACCCGATTTCGCGTAACCCAACTTCCAACTGCTCCAAACTCAAATGCAACACACCTAAGACATAGATCCATACTTCTACTCCATTTCTAACTCATTATCAACTCAAAATCAAACACAAATGCATCAACCCAAAAGATCTCACCGTTTTCACCAGAAACCCTAAAACCTTCGATTTCTCTCAATCCAAGCTATCCTAACGCTTAATCCAACCATAAACAATAAGAAATGAAGCTAAACATACCGGTAACGCCCAATCTCTCGAAGATCCGAGAAATCGAAATTCCACTCTTCTTCCTCTTCTCCTTCGACGCGTTCTTCTCCCTCTTTCTTTCTCTTTCTTTCTATTTCTATTTCTAAGTCTTTCTTTCCTTTCTAATTCTTCTTAACCTAAGGGTATGGGCCTTCCCTAAGCCCAAGCCCAACAACTTAAGCTAACTTCTCAACCCTTACACACTATAAATCCTCTAACCTCATATAAATCATAATTAAACCACATTTAGTCCTTATATATCCAATATTCCCGAATAACTCCAATAAAAGCAAAACCACCAATTATCACAATTTTCTCAATTTAATCAAACTAAGGTAAATACCACAATTATCACAATTCATGCTTAATAATATCATTAAAAAATTCGGGTCTAACAAAATTTTGTCCTCGAAATTTACGAATCATCGAAGAGATGCGGATACTTCTCCCAAGATAGCCTCCAATGGCTCCCAGTGGCCTCCTCTACCGAATGGTTCCTCCAAAGAACTTTGACCAATCTGAACCGCCTTGTTCTCGAGAACCTTGTCCTTGGTATCCAAAATCTGACTGGAAGCTCCTCATAGCTCAAATCATCCTTAACTCGAACCTCACTAATGCGAATGATGTGAGAAGGATCCGATCTATACCTCCTCAACATGGACACATGAAAACGTCGTGAATCTGAGATAATTCCCGAGGTAACGCTAATCAGAGGCGAGTGGTCCAATCCTCTCAAGGATCTCATAAGGACCCACATACCCTTGACTCAACTTCCTTTCGTCGAATCTCAATACCTTTCCTAGGAGATGTCTTAAGGAACACCTTCTCACCGACCTCATACTCTATCTCCTTTGGTGAGCATCAACATAACTTTTCTTCCATTCTGTCTTTGTAAGCATTGCTTAATCGATTGACTTTCTCAACAGTCATCTCAATCAAATATGGTCTCTCCAATTGCCTCCTCCTTCTTCATCCCAACAGATCGGAGTCCTACATCTCCGTCCATACAATGCCTCATATGGAGCCATCTGAATGCTCGAATGGTACGAATTGTTATAAGCAAATTCGACCAACGGCAAATGCTCATCCCATGCTCCTCGAAAATCCATCACACAAGCCCAAAGCATCCCCTCAAGTGTCCGAATAGTCCTCTCAGATTGACCATCCGTCTGAGGGTAAAAAGTCGTACTAAAATTCAACTTAGTCCCCAAAGCTTCCTGCAAACTACCCCAAAATCTCGAAGTGAACCGAGGATCTCGATCCGACACAATCGAATCCGGGATCCCATGCAATCTCACTATCTCATCAACATACTTCTTTGCCAACACATGCAAAGAATCAGTCTGTCGAATCGCCAAAAAGTGGGCTGACTTAGTCAACCGATCCACAATCACCCAAATGGCATCATGCCTCCCGCGGTCCTAGGCAATCCCATCAAAGTCCATCGTCACCCGCCGCCACTTCCAATTCTAATAGGCAACGGTCTCAACTGCCGAAGGTGCTTGGTGTTCACCTTGACTCATTGATACACTAGACACTTCATCGACAAACTCTGCGATACCCTCTTCATACCTTTCCACCAAAAGTGCTCTCTCAAACCCGATACATCTGGTGATACTCGAATGCATGGCATATAGCGCATTTGTGCCTCATCCATAATCTCACTTTAACTTCTCGCACATCAGAATACACAACCTACTCCCAACTGTCATCAATCCACATCCCGCACATCGATCTCAAAACCTTGCCTTCCGAATCTCATCCACGAGCTTGCTCAACCAGATCCCGAGCTCGCAATTCCCTAACCTTTTCCTTCAGCATCGGCCTCACTCGAAAATTAGCCAGAAGACAATCCGGCTCTTCCTGAGTCAAGCTTATCCTAAGCTTGGCCATCTCTTCCAATAAAGGAAGATAAACTGATCGAACATGAGCAATCGACGATTTCCTACTCAGGGCATCCGCCACAACATTGGCCTTGCCCGGATGATACTCAATCAGTAAATCATAATCCTTTAGTAGCTCCAACCACCTCCGCCTCAAATTCAAATCCTTCTGACTCAGCAAATACTTCAGACTCTTATGATCAGTGAAGATCCGAGTCTGAACTCCATACAAATAATGCCTCCAAATCTTCAAGGCAAAAATCACCGCTGCTAACTCCAAATCGTGCGTCGGATAATTCAGCTCATACGGCTTCAATCGCCAAACATATGCAATTACCCGATCTCCCTGATCAAAACACATCCAAGACCCTTCCTCAAGCATCACTATATACCGAATAACCTCATCACCCGATGGCAAAATCAAAATTGGGGCACTCGTCGAACTGAGCTTGAGCTCCTCGAGCTCCTCCGACACTCCTCACTCCAATCAAACTTCCGATTCTTCCTCAGCAATTTTGTCATCAAGCGGATATCATAGAGAATCCTCCACAAATCTCCGTAATAAACTGCTAAACCCAAAAGCTCCTCACTTCGCCACATTCTTCACGCGCCCAACTCACAACTACTTCTATCTTCTTTGGATCCACATGAACTCCTTGTTCGAGATCAGTGTCCAAGAAATGAAACTTCCTCACCAAAATTCACATTTCTCGAATTTGGCATACAACTCATTGCTTCTCGAGGTCTCCAAAGCCATCGTCAAATGCTACTCATGTGCTCATCACTTGGAATACACCAATATATCATCAATAAAGACAATGATAAATTGGTCCAAGAATGACTTAAAACTCGATTCATCAAATCCATAAACGCCACGGAGCATTAAATCAATCCGAAAGGCATCACCAAAAACTCAAAATGCCCATACCGAGTCCCGAAGCGACTTCGCACATCCGACTCTTAATCCAGAATCGATGATATCCCGATCTCAAATCTATCTTGAAAAGACTCTCGCTCCTTGCAATTGATCAAACAGATCATCAATGCGAGGAAGTAGATACTTGTTCTTCATCTTTACCTGATTCAACTTCCTGTAATCCACACACATTCTCAATGAGCCATCTTTCTTCTTCACAAATAAGACCGGAGCTCCCCAAGGCGAAGAACTCGGTCTAATAAACCCCTTCTCTAATAACTCCTCCAATTGCTCCTTAAGCTCTTTCAATTCCGCCGGAGCCATCCGATAAGCGGAATCGAATCGACTGCATTCGACACAAGCTCAATGGAAAATTCAATCTCCCGAGTTGGCGGTAGTCCTGTCAATTCCTCGGGAAAGACGTCCGAGAAATCCCTAACTACTGGAATATCCTCCAGCTTCCCTCTATCAGCTCTGGAGTCTATCACATAAGTCAGAAACGCCTCACAACCCTTACTCATCATCTTCCCCGCTGTCAATGCTGACACAATCCTAGGCGGACTCGCTTTCCTGTCCCCAGTAAACACTACTCTTCTGCCATCATTCAATTCAAACTCCATCATCCTCTCCGCTTACAATCCAAATGGGCATTGTACTTTTCCAATGTATCCATGCCCAAAATCACATCTAAACCGCCATCTCCGGTGGCATCGATCTACCACTGTAAGTCCTCCACCAATGCGAATTTCACAACCTTTATATACTTGACTAATCACAATGCACTGGCCGATTGGAGTACTCACCATCAACGGAGTATCCAATGGGCTCACAATCAAATCACACACGGGTCTACTCGAAGAAACAAACGAATGAGTAGAACCCGGATCAAACAAAACTATCACATCATCAGAAAATAAGCACTGCATCCATGACAACATCCAAAGTGCGGTCTCAAAGCATCCTCCCTAGTCATAGCGAACACCCTGGCTAGTGCCTGCCCTCTCGGTCTCCCCGAAGATTCGCCTCCGGCAAAGATCGTAACTACCTACCTCGTCCCGATCCTCGACCCATGGTCTTTGTCCTCCCTGAGTGGCATCCGACCTCTCCGTCAGTCGTGGAGGCCGAGGACACTCTCTCCGCAATGTGTCCTTCTCTCCACGGTTGAAACAAGCTCCTGTCCATCTGAAGCACTCTCCTCTATGAGGTTTCTCGCAGTGCTCACACGTCGGGATAACCGATCTATCTCCCTCTCCTCTTCTACCGCCACCCATCGTTGAAGCTTGGTGAGAGACAGTAGAAGTCCTCATCGGCCTCGGCCAGCCCATCGCTCCTCTCCTCTGAATAAACTGGGAAGCTCCTAGCACTCCTGTCTGGCATAGGAGTACTAGTGCTACCCCCTCTCCTAGACTGCTCTCTGCCCTTCCTCTTCTTATTCACAGCACTTTTGATATTCTCTATGTTCTCCACCAAGAGTCGCCTCAACTAATCGCTAAAATCATCAAATTCTGCACAATTACTTTCTCCGGATAGCTAAATGTAGTCTCGACTCAACCGATTTACATTTGGCAACCTCACTCAAAGATCAAGTCTCAAGCATACCGATAATTGTGTGAACCTGCGCCATACTCAAGAATGTCATATCCTCCGAGTAAGACTCAAAACTCCTCTCGCTTCATTGGACATAAACCTCGACAGATATTTCTTCAACGCAGCTCAGCAAAATCCGTCATGCCAACCCATCGGCCTCATCTCGATCGCCCAAGACGGTCTCCCCCACCATGCAAAGCATCTCCTCAAGCAACCGGCAAGATACACCACTCGCTTCATCCGCCTGCAATCCATCCGATCCAAAGACCCTTCACATTCTCCGCGAACCATGTCTCACCTTCCTCAGATCCATTGTCCCAAAAAGTCAATCGCCCATACTTCCTCACTTGTTGAACTGCTTTCCCCTCTTCATCGGGGCGAGAGTATATTGTGACATCCGCCCATAGCTTTGAACAAACGCTCGAGTAAACGTCAAACATCCTCGGGTCAAATCAAGGGCCTCTTCGCGGAATCGGCGATTCTCGAAGCGTGCCGAACGATGGGCTCACTCTCTAGCCCTATGAAGCCTCAACATGCATTGGGGCTACGGACTCATCGGTCCTCTCCTCCCTAGTCGGAAAGTCAGTGCAAAGAGACCTTGCATAGCTCCTCGTGTCCTTCACGAGGTGGCATCGCATTCTTCAAATAGAAACACTAAGGATTAGCTATATGGCAATCTACATGTATGCATGATATGCATGTCACTTAAGCAATGCAACAAATAACCATAGATCACACAATCCTATTATGCACTCTAAGCCAAGGACACCTAAACCTAGGTGCTCGATATTAAATATGTTGGGCCCAGCCCAGACGTCTAAATCCCCGAGAGCCCCTCAGCCAGCTGGCTAAGATTCAAGCGCCCATATACCGTCGGACCGATCCCAACATCCATACAAATAACCATTCGATCCAGATAACAACACGATACCCATACATGTACACATTCTCGCACATGCATTCTACACATTCATTCATCATTCCATAAGCATAATTCATCCGTCATTGTCATACAAAAGCATTCAACACTATTCTCAAATGCAACAGAATACAAAATAACATGAAATCTCAAATACAAAGTATGTTTCATGATGACATGCTCGGAGGGCCAACCAAAGGACTAACTTATACAAATTCCTAGCTAGCTCTGAGTTTCGATGCCTGCAAGGTCGATAATCTACTCGATCTCGCACTTTTGAGGAGGGAGAGTAATGGGGTGAGCTCTTAAGCTCAATGGCATATACATTTATAGCCATTGGCAACGAGCCACACAATCAAGTATATACATATACATATCACTAGAAATTCATAATTCATCAATTCAATTCACATTCAGATAACATAAGTCATGCATTCACTATTCCTCAACATATAAATCAAGATGCAACATAGTATCAAACTCATTATGTATTATGCTCAACAAATCCATCGTATGCACAATCAATTGGCTTGAGAGTTCAGAATCCATCCGGATAACCCAAAGGTAAATCCAGAATCCATCCGAGTCCGATTATGATCGTTGCCACAAACGGCAACCGGAGAAGGCTTTTATCGTTAACGCACGTGACTCCATCCGTAACTCTCTTACCCAAACAAAGCACATAATCCACTCGATCCATGCTCAAAGCATGTTTCACATTTTCTCAAATCTCGCTCGTCCATTGCCATAAAGGCCTATCAATTCATGCATAATTCTATCATACTCAAAGGCATAGTCAAAAGTTCTCATGTAATTCAATATAATCAAGATCATATAATGCAAGCAAGCACACATCATGCAATTGCCCATACACACAATAACCATAAACATATTACCACTTAGTATCGCTGAGTATCGACTCACTATCGCCCTTCCTCTTGCGATTGAAGTCAAATCGCTTGGTTTCCTATAATAAACCAAATTTCCATACAATTAATATCCATAGCAAATATTCAATAAAGCTCCACAAGCAAAAGTAAAGCGTTAAAAGTCTACATTCGACTTTCTCTTAAAATTCTCAAACCTGCTAAACAATCTCGAACTTCCTTCTTCATACAACTTGTAGCCCCGATCTCTAGTTCACAACGGCTCAAAATCACCTCAATTGGACATCTACACCAAAAGATATGCCCAAAATACCAAAATCTCATTTTGAAAACAGAGGCCTCGCCATGACGAAGGCCTGTTCGCATGATGAAGGCGTTCACATGGGAAGGCTTTGTTTCATCATGGCGATAGCTTCGCTGCGCGTCAAGGCTCATGCAAACGCTCTGCACACACGTGCGTGCATGCCACAGACGTATCATTAAATGCACGCCAAGCGTGCACACAAATTAATTCAAGACGTCACAAGCGTGTTCTTGAGCACGCCACGACGCGGATCGGGAAAACGTTCCTCAACCCAAAATCTCAGATTTTCCAACCCCAATCCATTCCAAACTCTAATGCAACACATCATAGATCAAGCCCTCTACAACATTTCTAACCCATTCTAGACGTCAAATCTCACAAAAACACATCAACCCAACGATTCTCCCAATTTTTCCACTCAAAACCCTAACACCTTCGATTTCTCCCAATGCAAGCTATCTTAAGGTTCAATCTTACTACAACAAGAAGGAATGAACGTAACATACCCGGAAAGCACTTTGAATCGGTCGGAAACCTCAAAAATCGTAAATTCTCTTCTCTTCTTCTTCCTCTCCTCCCACGGCTACGACACCCTCTCTTCTCTTCTTCTTTTCTTTCCTTTTTCTCTTTTCTTTCTATTCCTTTCTTTTCCTTTTAACCTAAGACATGTAATAATGACTATCTTACCCCTCTATACAAGTCTAAACCCATACAACTTAAATGAACTTCCCAAATGGCCCTCACATAATTAAATCCTCTAATTCTCATTTAAACCTCATAAAACGCAAATATACTTCAATTATCCATTAATATTCCCAATTTAATCAAGCTAAGACAAAATACCACAATTATCACAATTCATGCTTAATATCATCATAAAAAAAAATTCGGGGTCTAACAAGCACATCTTAGATAACGCACAAAAGAAACTTTCAGGATGGCGTGCAAAGGTGTTGTCACTAGCAGGGAGAGTTACATTAACTCAATCAGTTATTTCGTCCCTCCCCATTTTCACAATGTAAACAATGAGACTTCTGCGCCAATTTTGCGATGATTTGGAGCGCATCATGAGAGATTTTATTTGGGAGCAACGAGCGAAAGCACATGAAAATGTATCTAGTCAAATGGGACGTAGTGTGTCAACCCAAAAAATAGGGATCTCGACATAAAACGATTTGCTCTTCCAATGACGCCTATCGACTAAGCTAGATGGGCTTTGATTACTCAATCCATAACTTTATGGGTTAGAATATTAAGGACTAAATATCTATTAGATCCTCTCATATCCCTCTCACACTCGATAGATGGGGCTTTGTTATTCGAGAGGCATCTCCAACTTGGCGCTTTGTTCGCCAAGGCATCAAATGGAAACCGGTAATGGGAGGAATAATTTATCCTGGTTGGATAATTGGGTGAATGATTGAGGACCACTAATTTTAGTGGTGACCTCTCCAATTTCGAGAGTACTCTTTATGCCACAATTATGATCTCATGAATGAAGTCAGACTGGTAGTAAAATCTGTTTCAATAAAGATCTCCTTCCGCATCTTTATGGATATTACTACGATTCATCCAAATATAAAGACACAACGGAAGATCCATAATTGGGGACAAGCAAATCATGGAGATTCACAACAGCTTCCGCTTATGATTTAATTGAAAGCGACTACCACATCGCGAATAGCGTCATTGGGAATTAACTGAAATGGGCAAGGTCCTAGTGGATTAGGGCTTTTCTTTGGTTATCGCTAAACAAAAGCTTCTAACTAACCAATAGCGAGTGGCTCACCATCTCATAATGGATAACCGATGTCACTTTTGTGGGTATGAAGAGTCAACTTTGTATGCCATTCGGGATTGTCTGCGAGTCAAAGCTTTTTTGTAAATTTCTCCCATAAGTGGTTGATACGGAATTTTTCAACAAGATGTGGAGCAAATGGGTGAAATCCAACCTTATGAAGCACTCATAAGTGTAGCAATTTCAATGGGCTATAATCTATGGAGTCGCTGGTGGTTTCTATGGTAATGACGAAATGTACATTTTAAAATGACTTTGCTTGGCCGATGATGGTAATAGAGTTTGTTATGGAATACGTTAATTGGATGGTTAAGGCAAGGCCTGTGGAAAGTTGTGTGTATAGGGCTCGTGGATTACTATTAGGTAATTTTATTGGTTGGACCAAACCGATGGAGGGCCGGTCAAGTTAATACATTAAGTGCGGTTAAACAAGAGATTAACATTACTACTACTAGAGGATTACTTAAGGATTGCCACGATCGGGTGGTGCGGTGAGGCTCACCTTTGTCATTGCCGAACTTTGGGGAGTTCAATCGGGACTTATCTCGCTTGGACGCTTGCTATAGACGAGTTATTGTCGAAGTGGATTTCTTAGAGGTGATAAATATTCTTTCCTCTTCTATTATAGCTTGGTTGAGTATTATTTCTTGGTGGCAAATACCGTGGTTTACTCTATCGAGCTTGGAAGGTGAAATTTCAAGATGTGCATCATGAAGGGAACCGGTGTCGATAGTCTAGCCTCTCTCGCAGCTTTATCCAGCCTAAGGCTACATATACTTTGGGAGTCTTCGACGGTTGTCATAGCACACATAAACCGACATAAGAAAGGAGGTTTGTACCGCAGATCACTGCACTAGTTAGGGTGTTTGTTTTGTCGTTTTTATTTTTTCCTTTGTAACTAAAAAAAAAGAGAAATGTCTTCCCTTACAATGGAAAAGGGTAAATATAGTATAGGAGTATGCCTAGCCACACGGGTAAAATTAATGAAAATAATTAATTAAGAAAATGATCTAAAGACTGAATAAGAAAATTAATTTAAAGAGCAGTGTTTGAGAGTATTTGTAGTATAGGAGTATGCCTAGCCACAGTGGTAAAATTAATGTAAATAATTAATTACGAAAATGGTCTAAAAACTAAATAGGAAAATTAATTCAAAGAGCAGGATTTGAGACAATTTCCTTTGAAGCTTCGATTCTTTGGCAAAATTGTCGAAAGAATAATTTTCCTTTCGAACTCAATTTCTTGCTAGATTTATTCCTGCGCTTAGTCCACGCTTGCTATAATGGTCCAACTGAGGTAATGGGACACCTCCTCCTCCTATTTGACATTCTAACTCTTCATTTGAATCTCCGAATTAACCCCACCATTGACTCCTTAATTCTCTTAGCATGAGCTCGAGTTATTGGTCCAACGGCACATGCAATTGGCCTTGTTCAGATCATCCCCTCCTTCACAAGAGGATTCGCCCACGAATCATCACTTGTCAAAAGGAGATAAATCACTAACATTGAAAGTGGCTAATATATTGTGCCCACCGAAGCTCTAATTTGTATGTGTTGTCGTTGATCCTTTCATTGACTTGAAATGATCCATCCCCTCAGGGTTGCAACTTATTTTGCCTCCTTCAGAACCTCTCTTTACACATATGGAGTTACACACAATCACATGGTTTAAAGATAACTTTATGTCCTCCCTTGTTGGCCTTCTTGTATATCTTGTTCATTCTTCTTTCAATTTGAGCTTTCACTTTCTCATAAATTGACCATACCAATTCTGCCTTCCTCCTAATCAAAATTAGTCCTTTCATCAACAAGCAAAGACATTAAATCAAGTGGGGACAAAGAATTAAATCCATACACAATTTTAAAAGGTGAATAACCAGTAGGCGAATGTATAGTTCTATTATATGCAAATTTAGCATAAGGCAAACACTCTTCCCAGCTCTTAAGGTTTTTCTCTATAATGGCACAAAATAATTAAGATAGAGTCCGACTAAGTATCTCAATCTGACCGTTAGTTTGGGAGTGGCATGTGGTAGAAAATACTAATTTAATTCCCAACTTCCCCCATAAACCTTCCAAAAATAACTAAGAAATTTAACATCTTGATCTGACACGATAGTTTTAGGAATCCTATAAAGACGTACAACTTCCCTAAAGAACAAATCTGCTACGTGGGTTGCATCATTAGTTTTACGACAAGGAATAAAATGCGTCATTTTACTAAATCGATCGACTACCACAAAATAGAATCTTTTCCGTTGCCTATTTTAGGTAAACCTAGTACAAAATTCATAGAAATATCTGTCCAAGGTTCATCAGATACGAGTAAAGGTGTGTACAAACCCTAAGCTAACACTTTAGACTTAGCCTTCTTACAAGTAACAGAATTTGCACAAAATTTTTCCACATCACATCTCATCCTAGGGTAATAAAAATGTTTTATAAGCACACCTAAAGTCTTTTGTATCCCAAAGTGTCCCATTAAACCACCACCATGGGCTTCCTTAACAAACAATCCCTAATCAAACAAACGGGTATACATAACTTATTTTCTAAACAAGTACCCATCTATCCAATAAAATCGACATTGTCCCTTGTCACATGTGATGTATATCAGAAAATCAAGATCCTTCTTATACAAGTCTTTAACAAATTCAAATCCCAACAATTTGGCACTTAAAGTAGTGATTAAGGTATATCTGTGAGATAGGGAATCTGTTACCACGTTCTACTTACCTTGTTTGTATTTGATCACTTATGGGACTCAATGAATTCCATCCATTTGGCATGTCTTTATTCAGCTTGCCTTGTCCTTTTAGGTGCTTTAATGACTCGTGATTAGTGTGAATCACAAACTCCTTTGGTCATGAATAGTGTTGCCTTGTCTTTAATGCCTAACGAGGCATAGAGCTCCTTATTGTAAGTAGGATAATTGAGTGGTGCCCGTTGAATTTCTCATGAAATACGTTAATGGCTCTCCTATCCGCATTAATGCATCACCAATACCTATTCTCGATATATCATATTCAATTTTAAAAGTTTCAGAAAAATTAGGTAAAGCTAGAATAGGTGCAGAGCATAATTTTTCTTTAACCAAATTAAAAATTATTTGTTGTGCCTTGTCCGACATAAATCCTACCTTTTTCTTACTTACTTCATTTATGGGAGCAGCTAGTATGCTAAAATCTTTAACAAACATACGATAAAAATTATTTATCCCATGAAAACTTCATATCTCTGTGATGTTTTTAGGAGTGGGTCATTCCTTAATTGCTTTTACCTTTTCCTCAACCATCTCCACTCCATTATGACTCACAACAAATCCAACGAAAAGAACTTTATCCATGAAAAAATGACATTTTTGAATATTAGCGTAAAGTTTTTCCTTTCTAAGTACATTCAACACCTCTCTCAAATGTCCAATGTGAACCTCTAAACAAGTATTATCAATAAGAATGTCGTCAAAACATACCACAACAAATTTACCAATAAAGTTATACAATATATGATTCATTAACTGCATGAAAGTCCTAGGAGCATTTGATAAACCAAACGACATAACTAACCACTCATATAAGACATATTTTGTTTTGACTATCGCTTTGCATTCATCCCCTTCTCTCATCCCGATTTGATAATAGCCACTTTTAAATCTATTTTGCTAAAAATTTTAACCTCAGAAGCTCATTTAGCATATCATCTAACCTTGAATAGGATGATGATACTTTCATCGTTATGCTATTAATGACTCTATAATCAATGCACATCTTCTAGGTTCCATCTTTCTTGGCCACAAGCAAGACGAGTACAACACATGGACTCTGATTTTCCTCATGTACCCTTTTCTCATAAGTTCCTCTATTTGGCTTTGAAGTTCTTTTGTCTACTCATGGTTACTCCTATAGGCTGGTCAGTTTGGAATAGCAGCCCCGAGTACAAAGTCTATCTGGTGTTCGATTCCCCAAATAGGTGGTAACCCACTAGGTATCTTCTCGAGGAATATATCTAAAAACTCCTGCAATAAAGAAACAACCAAACTAGGCAAGGAATTGTTAGTCAAATTAAGAGCAAGGAGAGACTCCTTGTATACCAACAAAATTAATTGTTGGTTTTCCAATAGGCCCCCCATAATCTC
The DNA here is from genome assembly GCA_029891385.1 of Erythroxylum novogranatense. Classification (NCBI taxonomy): domain Eukaryota; kingdom Viridiplantae; phylum Streptophyta; class Magnoliopsida; order Malpighiales; family Erythroxylaceae; genus Erythroxylum; species Erythroxylum novogranatense. The sequence goes on along the minus strand of CM057230.1, from coordinate 13,612,296 downwards.
ACCTTTTCTTGCAAAGAAACTTTTTCCTTTCATACTCTCCTTTTCTCTTTTTTGCTCTCGTTTTGCCAATCAAACTTTCTTCCTCTTTTACACTCATTTTCTCAATTTTTTTTTACAATTGCTCATCTACCTCCCGTTTCAACTTAACTTGGTCCTCATAGACTTGCTGAGGTGTTAAAGGCCCCAACATAATCGGCCTTTCGCCGATCTTGAAGCTATATCGATTCTTATAACCATCATGCATGGCTTGTCTATCAAATTGCCAAGACCTTCCTAATAAAATACGGGTTGCTTCAGATGGAACTACATCACATATCACCTTATTAGTATACGTCCCAATAGTGAATTCTACTAGCACCTATTTGTTCACCTTGACCTTGCCACTGTAGTTAAGTCATTGCAACTTATAAGGTTTGGGGTGTTTGATCAATTGTAATCCCATCTTCTCCACAAAAACTAAACTGGCCATATTAGTGTAACTACCTCCATCAATAATCATACTCTGAGGCTTTCCTCATACAAGACACCTGGTATGAAAAATATTTTCCTGCTACAAGTCTACCCCATTCACCAGCGTCCGAGTATTAAGGGCTCTCCTAGATACCAAAGTTGTCAGGATATCTATTAGTCCTGAATTTTCGTCATTTGCTTCTGGCATCTTGTCTTCCTCACTTTGCTCATCTTCTATCTCAATAACTCCATTCCTATTCATTGTTATCCTCTTTTGGCGCATTGAGAAGCTATATACCCTCCCGACATTTCAAGCACTCAATATCCCAATTCCTAGAAGATGTGGTCCCCATCTTTCTTTATGCTTTGTGTGGTCTTAACTTTATCATTGTAATTTTGTGTCGGTTCTTCTTTCCTCTTGACGATTCCCTTCACTCTTCCAATCGGGTTTTGAGAAACAACTAACTCCATTTGTGGGTCTAGAAATCACTCCGCTTCAACCGCTTCTTCACTTTCATTGTCATATGCACCAATTCTCCTAACTCCACATAATGGTATAGTTCAACCATATTAGTTATCTCCTATTTAGATCGCTTAAAATCATGCCATAATGGCCTCTTGGTCCTCCTCAATGTTAGCCCAAATCATAGCCATCTCTATCTCCTTAAAATAGTCAACCACATTCGATTTCCGTGAGTCAAAGTTTGCAACTGCGATAAATCTCCTTATAGTAGTGACTAGGGACATATATCTTTCTCATGACAATCTTTAATTCTTCCCACGTCTCCATCGACTTCTCCGATTTCTTTTCCTACCATTAACTAATTGATCCCACTAGACTAATGCGTAGTCCATAAATTTAGTAACTATCAACTTCACTTTTTCTTCTTTCGAGAACCTATGACAGTTGAGCATTAGCTCCACCCTCTTTCCCACTCTAGGTAGGCTTTAGATCACTCTTTTTCGAGAATGTGGGTGGATTTAATTTGACACTCTACAAATCACCATCCAACTCTCCTCATCTTCTACACGTACTCCTAGGTCGCCTATTTCCCCATCGAGCTCTCCCAGCATCTTCTGTAACCCAATCGTACTCTCTTCCCCACTCATCATCAACATCCCCATCTCCTTCCCTATGTGCATTTAACCTCACACCCCTAACTCCCATGTTATTTCTTGTATTGTTTCCCCCACCTTGGGGTGCTACTCTTCCACCCTCAATCCTAGCGAATCAATTATCATGTCCTGTGACACAACCAATCCTCTTACCATCTCTTGCAACTGTTGTATTTGAGTGAATAGAACTTGTTTTTGCTCCAATAATCTGGTATTATTACCAGTGTTATCTGCCATACATGCAAGTGTGCTAGTGTCCTTTTGTGATTAAAAAAAAAGAATTTGACTGGTATTTGCACTCAACGACTTTTACCGTGACACTAGTCTCATGTACTCTGCCTTTTACCTCTCAGTGCCCTCACTTCTCAGTTCGATCTTCGAACTCAACAACTCAATCAAGGAATGACCACACTTGTCTAATTCAACAATTGGGGTAATATTGTAGGAAAGGACAAGAAGGATCAATTCAATAATTAGAGGTTAGGATTTCAATTTGGAAATACATTAAAACGACAAGATTTTTTAATAACTAACAAGAGTAATAATGAAGATAATTGGAATAACAAAAGGTAACAAAGAAAGTTAACAAGAGTAAATAGATTTTTTACAACAATTCACAACACTTGTCACTTGTAATAAAAGATATATGATAATGGTGTAATGGCGAAAAGTGAGCAAGAGAAGTTGTGAACGTAATTTTTTAATTTTTAATAAATAGCAGTTAAAGAAGAAATAAGATAGCAACGTAAGGAGAAAAAAGGAGTAGAAGTGAAATGGGTTTTTTAAATAACGATTCAGGAGGGAATATTAGATATTGTGATGGCAAGGGATAAAAGAGAGAAGTAATGTTGACACTGATGAGATAGCAAAGGAGGAGTAGATGTGAATCAAGATTAAAAAAAGATGTTTTGTTTTTGTTTTTGTTTTTATTTATTTTGGAAATCAAAGAAATAAAAGGACAAATAAGAAGATAGCTTACTGGAGGTTAGAAATTGGCTGGAATATCAACTAACGCGGAAAAATAAACGAATTAATATCCCCAAGAAAGCTAATGTCCATAGATAGATCGGAAATCTCTAAGACCTAGCAAACACGACTTGAGAACTTGAGGTATATGAAACCTTATACCCGGAAAGAGAGTTGAATGCCATGAAGGATGATCACACTTTCGATAAGTTTGGAATTGTTCGAAAATGAACTTAATGCTTGAGAACGATAAACTCTCAAACTCATAAGAGAATTGTTTCAATTTCTAATCAAAAGAGAAGTGTCTTCCTTACAATGAAAAAGGGTAGTTATAATATGGGAGTATGTCTAGCCACATAGGGTAAAATGAATGAAAATAATTAATTAAGAAAATGGTCTAAAAATTAAATAGAAAAATTAATTCAAAGAGCAGTATTTGAGATAATTTCCTTTGAAGCTTGATTATTTTGCCAAAATTGTCAAAGGAATAATTTTAAAATAATTTTCCTTTAGAACTCGAGTCTCTACCAATTTTATTCTCGTGCTTAGTCCACGCTTGCTATAATGGTCCAACTGAGGTAATGAGATACCTCCTCCTCCTGTTTGACACTCAAACTCTTCATTTGAATCTCCTGAATCAACCGTTCCATCAACTTTTTTTTTGTGACAAAGGGAAAACAACAAAATTACATGATAAATCGTGGGATGATTCTCCAGATCCTCTAAGAGAGAGGATCATCCACGGAGGACGCTTCAAGATGGGTGATCAGAAAAAACGGAGATACTGAATGGACAAAGTCACCACACAACGATTTCCCTCCCGATACTCGTTTTAATTCTCTTAGCATAAGCGTGGGTTATTGGTCCAACTAGCACATACAAAGGGACCCGTTGCCTTATCTTGGCCTTGTCCATATCAAAAGTTTTGGGATTCTGAGATCCACTACATTTCAAGCTTCTATTCCATCGCAACAATGGTTGGACTGGTTTGTTTATTCCTTTCGGATTAGATGCTTATCGGTCATGCAGGTAAATGGATCATCATGTTGTTTTTGAAATCCTTATGGTGCCCTTATTAAACTGTAATTGGATCAGTTGAAAAGCTTTAAGGAGCTTAAGGGAAGTGGAATATTTTAGAAGAATGGGGATTGAACTTGCTGTGGCTTCTGGATACTTTTAAGACTTGGGATTTACTATAAGTAACCACTTTTTGCTATTGCTGGATGCTCTTTGTTACAGATACTTCATTAGATTTTAACCTTCTGTAGTCCAATGGTTATGCCAGGATTTTTGCGAGCTTCTTCCAAATGAATGCCAGCCAAAAATAGTAACTTTTGTCTATGGTATGGTGAAAGATATGTCCAGGATCATAGATATGCCCATGATCATATATTTAGTTGGTAAACTTTATTACCCTGCACAGACACCTGGTTGTGCTCAATTAAATTACGAGACTTTGATGCTGGGAAGGTAAGTTTCGTTGAAGAAAGGACTGAAATTTTGATATTGGGAAAGTGAGTTTATTGGGGAGATAAGTTCCATTGAAGAAAGAGCAGAACTTCTGATATTGGGAAGATAAAAAATGGAAAAAGGACTGACCATAGTTGGCATGATACATGAACCTGAACTTAAATACTTAGACAGGGTTCAGCAAGCTCGCACGGATCGGATACTAATAGTACGATACTAATTGTCAAATATACAGGGCTATGGATCTTAAAACTTAGAGAATATTTGCTTACGACTGACTTGAATACTCTTATTTATGAAAATACCTACTGTACCTTCAACTTTTCTGGTTTATCTGACTCATTGTACACTTTCAGGTACTTGCCGTGCCGGTGGAGGTTCTTGGAATTAAGAAGTCATGTAATAGCTTGTAGCCTCTGTTGAAAGTTTTCAAACAACCTAGGATCCAACAAGAAAAGTTATCAGCAAATTCGAATCGTGTGTCTCTTTCTGATTTATCATCTTTCGCAAAATTAAGGTGAATTACAAACTGCTACTCGAACCTTCAATAGACCATCCACTGGTAGCATCACTAGCGATTTGATTGCTCGTTGAGGTACATGTCTTGCTCAAGGCTCGAACCTTTGTACACCACCATTGCCATAGTTGGGACATTCATGTTGTTCATGCTCTAAGAATTCTTCTTGGAGGTCTCCATTTCCTGATTGCAACAGTTGGAACAGTCAAGCTGTGCATGCTCTAAGGATTCTTCTTGGAGGTCTCCATTTTCTCATGTTCAGTTGACACAATCTATGTACTGTAAGCACTGCTCTTTAGAAGAACAAAAAGATGCATCAATCAGACGTGCATATGTGGTATCTGATTCTCTCCAAAACTAGAAATAATGAATTACCTTAATGTTGTAGGTGCACCCTCATAAATGGGAGGAGCAGGTGTCCTGATTGTTGTCATGTAATGGTATCAGAAATGAAGCTCTGTACCATTTCAATCTTCTTCTTTGTTATCGTCGTCATCACACTCAGGTCAAAGTCCAGCAATAAAGTGAGATTTGGAGAGATTCGATAAGACGCGTTCTTTTACTCCTACATAATAGAGAAATAAGCTACAGTAGACTCATATGCAGGATGTGACAATAAAAAAAATACAAAGTTAAAGAGTAAATAAGTAAAAACCGACACGCTAAATCATTATGTAAATAAAATTACAATAAATATATATATAAATAAATAATAAAATATAACTCAGACTTTTAAAAATATTTTAAGACTAAAATATAGAGAAAATATCATCCATTTATCTTTAGAAAAGCACTAATATCCAAATGATAAGAAAACAATAAAGCATCAAAGAACTTACCTTTGAATCATTCAAAATACGAAAACTCAGAAGAAAAAAAAGAACTGTAGAAACCTAAAGTATCTTAAACCATAAGATTATTAAGCATAAAAATTTAATCTTAACATACACCTAACAATATTAGATACAAAGAGATCAACATAATAAAACCTAGAAAGCATTAAACACTAAATCAAACAAGAAGCTAATATCAAGAGCAAAAAACCATAAAGAACAAAATTTTCAGAAAACCTAACAAAACCCATAAAACACCAAAGCAGAAGGAACTGATTAATCAAGAACTATATCTGAAATGAGGAGGTTGCGAAGAAGAAAGAGAGAGTGAGAGCGCCAAGAAAGAGGGAGAGCAACACAGAGAAACTTACGTGTTGAATACTAATATTAATATCAAAACAATAAAATCACATGTAAGTCATTCACCCTACTAAGATGTGGACGCGGGTCTAGCCTCGTCTCCTCTCGAGTGCTAGGATTGTCATGCCCTAGTGCATGTTTCATCTTGCTAGTCAAGTCTACGTTTCTGTTTCTACTTTCATTGGGTTTGTCTTTGGTTTCAGGGGTGATGGAGCCGAAGTTCAATCGATTGTCTCTTAACGAAAAGGAGACTGAGGAGCTAGTGGTTAAAGCTTCCGAGGTTGAAGGTTTGGATATCGACTACAAGTTGAGTCTGGTAGGTAGGTTTATTGGTGAACGATTGGTCAAATTTGAAGCCATGGAGAAGACTTTGCTGAACCTTTGGAGGCCGATTAAGGGTGCGTGTATCAAATCGATGGGAGGGAATGGCCTTTACCTCTTTCAGTTCTTTCATAAGGTCGATCCGAGAAAGATGATTCTTTGGTGGCCCACGGAGTTCTAACAATTGCCTTCTATCGATTCATCACTTACGGAAGGAAGAACTTGACGATATTGAATTTCACGCTGCCGATTTCTGGGTCAGAGTACATGATCTTTCTCTCGGCTTTGCTTCTGAAATGTTGGCTCGTAACATTGGCAATTTGATGGGTAAGTTTTTGGACTATGATTCGGGTCCCAAGAGGAGCTCTATGATGAACTATATGCGTATTCGAGTTCGGTTGGATATTACCGAACCCCTCATGCGAACCAAGAGAATCAGGAAGGAAGGGGGCAATCACTTTGAAGTTTCTTTTAGTTATGAACGGGTTCCCCTTCTTTGCTACCTTTGTGGTATAATTGCCCAAAGATTACAGAGCTGTCGACGACGGAGCTTCATCGGGGATGGAAAGAGGACATCCGCGCTGAGATTCGGGCCCAAAATCGAAACCGTCCAAATCAATGGAGCCGAGATCCGTCCACGCAAGGGAACACCGGATTTTGTTCCATTAATCAAGGAGTTCAAATAAGGGACCAGGCAGGAGAGGTAAAATCGAAGATTCTCAACAGCTATGACTATTGCCCTTGGCAATTTTCTTTTCCACCAGAACATGGGCCTTATGTTATGGACCCTTCAGGGCTCAGGTCAGACTCTACAACCCACCCTACTCACTTGGTCGAGCCCGTTATAAATAAGGAGGTCTCTGTTATGGCAGTCGATGAACCAAAAAAACGTATACATTCCTCTCCTACCATGCTGCAACAGACTGATAGGGACACAGAAGATAGAGCTTCCTCCTCCTCGATCAGTGGCGCGACCTCAGTTACCGCTCAATCGATCGGTCTCTTTCACAAGACCCGCCGTACATTATGAATTGCAATGCGTGGAACTGCCAAGGCTTGGGCAATCCTCGGGCAGTCACAACACTACAAGATATTGTCCAACAGCACCGTCCTTCTATTCTTTGTCTTTGTGAGACTCTTGTTTCCTCTACTAAAATGGAGGATATTCGTGTTAAGCTAAAGTTTGATTGTTGTTTTTGTGTAGATCAGATTGGTCGTAGTGGAGGTCTCGCCCTCCTTTGGCATTCTAATAAAGATATTTCAGTTTTGGGTTACTCTAGCAATCATATCGATGTAGAGATTCTCTTGTTAGATAAATTTAAATGGAGGTTCACTGGGTTTTATGGTTTTCCATAAAAGCATCGAAAACGTTACAGCTGGGAACTCTTGAAATCTCTGTCTTGTCTTTCTTTTCTACCGTGGGTCTATATGGGGGATTTTAATAACTTAATGTCTGCTACTAAGAAATTCGGTGGTCATGAGTACCCTAGAGCTCTATTTGATAGGTTTCGGGATTGCATTGCGGAGTGTAATCTAATCGAAGTTCCTCTTACTGGATATGATTTCACTTGGGATCGTGGGCGGGGCTCAAACAACCTCGTCATGGAACGTTTGGACAAAACCTTTGTCTCAGCTGACTGGGTTGACCATTTCTCCTACCACAAGCTTTTCAACCTTATCAGCTCCTACTCGGATCATAACTAGGGGTGAGCATAATTCGGGCCGGCCCGATTACCAGGCCCGAACCGAATTAATTCGGGTAAAAAAATGGCATAAATTCGGTAAATCGGGCCGGCCCGAAAATTACCCGAAATAATTCGGGTAAGGGACGGGTAACTCCGAAAAAATTCGGGTTACCCGATTACCCGAATTAAGTTTTTCTCTCTAGTATCATACTATTATTAGTTTGAAAATTGAATTAAAATTAGGGCTTTGGCTTCCTATCCTAACTTCCGTTCCCGATTCTTCTTCAGTTCTTCTGGCCTTCTCTTCTCGCCTGAACCGCCTTCTGCCTTCTCACCTCTGCCTTCTACCGTTCTACGTTCGTCTTCTGGGTTCTGCCTTCTCGCCTCTGCGGCTCTGCCTTCTGCGTTCGTCTTCTGGGTTCTTCTTCTCGGTTCGTCTCCTGCCTTCTCGGTTCGTCCTCCGTCCGTGGTGAGTCCCTGGTCAGTCACCGTTCGGCGTCCGTAGCTGGTGCGTGCGTCCCTGGTAGTGCCATCTGCGTGTGCGTCGCCCCTGCTTTCTTTGTACCTGTAGTGGTGGCGGCGTGCGTGGTGCGTCCACAGTCACCGTCCGTGGTTGGTGCAAGGCGTCCTGTTTCTTTGTTTGTTATTAATTTTCAGTTTCTTTGTTTGCATTCTTATATAGTCCTCTTTTTCTTTGATCCATTTAGGTCATGTGGTTTGACCTTCTGGGAACTCAATGTTCACAGTTTTTAGGGTCTCAAGTTTACTTCTATTTCCTTTCACTCATTATTGTGGACTGCAATTATGTTCTTGTGCTGAGAATAAACAACACAGAAAGTGGAAGAGCACATCTTGCCATTAAGTTTAGGATTTTGGTAAATGAAATATGAGAATGTAATTCAATTATGTTATTTTATGTAATTTCGGGTAAGTTCGGGCCGGGTAAGTTCGGGCCGGGTAAGTTCGGGTAAATGAATTTTGTGTTCGGGCCTGGTAAGTTCGGGTAAATGAATTTTGTGTTCGGGCCGGGTAAGTTCAGGTAAATGAATTTTGTGTTCGGGCCGGGTAAGTTCGGGTAAATGAATTTTGTGTTCGGGCTGGGTAATTTCGGGTAACTAAAAATTCGAGTTCGGACCGGGTAAGATGATTTTTTTTTTGGTAATTCGGGCTTTACCCGAACAGTACAATTTTGGCCCGATTAGCCCGAATGCTCACCCCTAATCATAACCCCATAAAGCTCTATGCGAACACCAGCTTTCCTGGCAAGAAGTTTAGTAGGTTTAAGTTTGAGAATAAGTGGCTTACCGAAGATGGTTTCCTGGGAGTTGTCTCTAAGGCGTGGAGGAGTTGCGTTAGCTCCAGTGTTTTGGAGAAAATTACAGCATGTAGTGAGTCGATTATTGAATGGAACAAGTCGCTGGGCTCCTCGATAAAGAGTCGGATTATGGATGTAAAAAAATAAATAGGCTTTTTATGTAATACTAACGCATCTGATCCAGCCCTGATGACTCTTAAATCCGAGTTGTCCAAACTGCTGACCCAGGATGCTACTTATTGGAAATAACGATCTAAAATTTTTTGGTTAAATCACGGTGAAGCGAATGGTAAATTCTTTCATGCTCAGGCTTTGAAGCGTAGGAGAATTAATCACATCTCAACTTTGGAGGATGACTCTGGTCACTTGTGTTCGGATTATGATGCTCATCGCCATTGTTTTGGAATACTTTTGGACTTGTTTTCAACTCTGTTGGAAATCACAATTTTGATGAATTCTCTGCATTAATTATGTGGTTAGTGCTTGTGACAATGATCGTCTTTTAGCTCCTTTCACCAAGGCAGAATTTAAGACAACAGTTTTTGATATACACCCTGATAAAGCTCCCGGTCCGGATGGTATGAATCCGATATTTTTTCAAAAGTGTTGGGATATTATTGGTGACGATATTTTTACTCAAAGTTGCGACTGGCTTAATAATTGTGAGTTTCCTATGGGGTTGAATAATACTACTATTGTCCTTATTCCGAAAAAGGATAATGCGAGCAGTATGAAGGACTTAAGGCCTATTGCTTTGTGTAATGTACTCTACAAGATTATTGCGAAGTCCTGGCTAATAGGCTTAAGCACATCTTGCCCAGACTTATCTCTCCCATGCAATCGGTTTTTGTTCCGGGCCGATTAATTTCAGATAATGTTATGATTGCCTTTGATTGATTCACTTCATGAAAAATAAAAGTCGAGGGTCAAGTGGGGATGTTGCGTTCAAAATTGATGTTAGTAAGGCGTATGATAGGGTGGATTGGAGCTATTTGGAGTTTATTTTGTTTCGATTGGGGTTTGATGCTAAATGGGTTGGATGGATTAAGCTTTGTGTGACTTCTGTGAGATATTTTGTGGCACTTAATGGAAATTGTGTGGGGCCTATTAATCCGCATAGGGGACTACGTCAAGGGGATCCTCTTTCCTTGTATCTTTTTATTTTGTGTGCGGAAGGTCTTTCAGCCCTTTTGCATTAAGCGGAGTTGCGTGGTAATATTCATGGTGTCCGTATCTGTGAGGGTGCCCCTACTATCTCTCATCTTTTCTTTGCGGATGATAGCTTCTTCTTCCTCCGAGCTTCTCCCACTGAGTGTGGTCATCTTAAGAACATTCTCGCTACCTATGAAGAGGCTTCGGGTCAAGCCATTAATTTTCAGAAGTCGAGTATCATGTTCAGTTCTAATACAAAGCAAGATGTTCGACATGCTATCACTAATATTCTGGGAGTTTTTAACCCTATTGATCATGGTCGTTATCTTGGGTTACCCTCGTTGATTGGGAGGAATAAAAAGCAAGTCTTTGCCTTTTTGAAGGATCGATTATGTAAAAGAATTACTAGCTGGAAGAATAAGTTACTTTCCAGACAAGGCAAGGAAATTTTGTTGAAAATAGTTTCCCAAGCCCTTCCTACCTATTGTATGAGTGTTTTCAGGCTTCCTTTGAGTATTTGCGATGAACTACAGAAGATGATGAATTCCTTCTGATGGGGTTCGACTTTGGGGGACCATTCTAAAATCCATTGGGCTAAATGGGAACGGTTGTGTGTTCCTAAGAAATTAGATGGCATGGGTTTCCATGACTTGAAGTGTTTTAATCTAGCGCTTTTGGGCAAGCAGGGTTGGAGGTTTCTAACATACCTTGATTCTTTAGCAAGCCAGGTTTTCAGGGCCAGGTACTTCCTAACTTCGGATTTCCTTCATGCTAGCGCAAGTAAAAACCCCAGTCTTATTTGGAAAAGTATATTTGCTGCCAAGAGTATCCTAGACAAGGGTGTTAGATGGCGGGTAGGTGATGGGTCTTCGATTGGCGTGTTTAAAGATCCTTGGCTACCTAATGACTTTAATTTCTATGTGCTGTCGAGTCCACTGCAGGGTATGTCTGATATGACAGTTAATGAGTTGATTGATCCTATTACTTCGACTTGGGACCCGTCTTTGGTTAATGGTATATTAGCTCCTCAAGAACCTTCACAAGTTTTCCAAATTCCCATCTCTCCATCCAGGCCAAAAGATACTTTCTACTGGCATCATATTAGGAATGGGATTTATAGTGTGAAGTCTGGCTATAGGGTCGCTACATCTCTGGTGTCGGAGGCCCAAAACTATGCTGTGGAGGGTCCGTGGAATGGCATTTGGAGTGCTCAACTTCCCCGCCCCCGGTTAAAGATTTTACCTGGCGTATCTTAAGGGATTTTGTTCCTTGTAAACAACGTATCCTTATGCATGGGGTTAATTTGGACCCTGCATGTTCACGTTGTGGTGATTTGGAGACCATAGAACATGTACTGCTTACATGTCCTCATGCGCGTAATGCTTGGACGTCCTCAGATATTACCTTACGTAGTGCTATTGTTATCGAATTTATTATTGATTGGCTTCGTGCGGGCAATTTAGAGCTTCGGTAGGGCTCTTACCATTTCTTTGGAGTTTGTGGTTTCATCGAATCTTTTTGTTGGAAACAACAAGATACTTCCCGTATTCTATCAAGGCTTTTGCGGTTGATTATCTTGAGATTGGAATAGGGCAAAAATTATGTTTGGGCAAGCACAAGTTGTTTCTAATAGGACCAGCGTTCCTGGACGATGCCAACACCCTCCGATTAACTGAGTGAAATGCAATGTTGATGTTTCGGTTGATAAACGACAAAATAAATCAAGTTTTGGCGCTATCCTTCGAGATCATTATGGCAATTTTATGATGGGTTATTCGGGGCATTTTTCTCCTTGTACCAATGCCACACTTGCAAAGGCCATGTTGATTCGAGAGGCTTTAACCTGGATTAAAAGGCTTAATTTGAACAATGTTTTGTTAGAATCAGATTGTCTAGAGATCATTGCTGGTCTCAACTCTAGTTCTTCTAATTTCTTTGAAATTGGTTTAGTGTTTTCTAACTGCCAGGAGCTTAAGACTCACTTCCAACACTTGTCCTTCCTCTGAACGCCTCGAACTGCAAATAAAGCTGCTTATTCTTTGGCAAAAGTATCTCTATTACATGCAGACCGCTTTACTTGGCATACGCTGCCAAGCTTTCTCTTTTCCGTTATTGCTTCTGATGTTGCTTCTTCTAGAGTTAGTTCAGTTAGTTCAGAGGAGGTCTAGGCTCGGGTATATGGGGTAAAGCCTGTTGGCTTAGGGTTTAGTTTTTATCTCTTCTTTACTGCTCTCTTTTCGTCAAAAAAAAATCAAAACAATAAAAACTGCAGCCAGCGGTCACTTTGCAATCTAACATTTTATAACCAACTACAACAAAGAAAGTTTCCATTTTTTTTCACCAAAAGAGGAAAAGAAAAACTAATCTGTTTGTTGTATATATTGAAAAGGTACTAGAGTCCAAACAACAATTCAAGTACCGAAGTCCTTCAAAATCTATAAACAACATGAATAGGAGAACTTCATCTGACGGGAATGCTTGGCGACCCCATCCTTATCAATGACCAAAGTGGAGGTACTGAGGGCCTACGATTTAGATCTAGAACCCCTTTTTTTGGATATTTTATCAAAAAGTTTCTAATATAATAACAACTTATTAATGATAAGTTAATAAAACCTATAATCACAAAAGTGGTCCTAGATAGAGATAAAAATAAGCTAATCCTAAACACCGAAGACCATAGAAGCAAAGAAGGTCGTAGCTTTTGCAAATCAAGCTTATTCCCCGTAAAACCTACCTAAACCGTGAACTTTAGTGTATGTATGTGTATGTGTATATGTATGTGTGTATAAGTACCTCGTCAGGAATAGGCGAATGAGAAGCAGAAGCCTAATAGAAACCTTAAACAGCCGTTGTTGGAGGGCTAGTCTCAGTCTGTCCAATTCTAGATCACAAAATCCAGTTATTCCACAACTTTCTTAGCATCTCACCGTTTTCATCCTCAAAAGAACAACAAAACACCATATCTAGCTTCACAGCCTCCCTAACCGTAGCCTCACTCAACAAACTCTTACAAACCTTATCCCTCAACCGAGCCCCAGCCAAAAGCCCCAAATATACCATATCCTTCAAAACCATCAAACCCTGAAGAGCCCACCTAACCACGCATAACCCACTAGCCAAAGCCTTAAAAAACAATATGCTTTCCACCTTACACCGACACCTGGGTCTGAGCATCTAAGACGAAATCCATAAACAAGCAACTAGAAAACCTTCTGATTAACAGAAGCATTATAAAAAAGTTTGAAGCTTAAAGAGCTAGAGAAGTTACAGTAGGAAATCAGGTAACTGGAAAACTCAACTATCTCCTAGTTGGACCCAGTTTTTCCCAACCTTGAATAGACTATAATAAGAAAAAAAATGCACAAGACACGAAAGTTGAAGCTTTTCATCTTCAACAGAAATGGTTTTAGCTTCTAAGCAGGTAAGAACATATCTGGTTTGAGTGGGCTCGTATCATTGGGTTTTGTCCCGTTTGGTCACACCTACATCCCGTAGGGGCGCTGCGTATCCCGTGGAGACAGCGGGAGTCGAACCTGTGACCTCAGGGTTTTGTTGAATCTGAGGCGCGGTGGGCGCCAATTGGTTTCTGGGATTCGGCGGAATCGAGCGTTCTTATTTGGATCCATGGAGTTAGTTGGTTCTTGCAAGAGTTTCGGCTTTGAAGGTTCCTGCAAAACAAGGAAGGCACGTCGGGGGTTGTTTCCCGATAAACCCCTCCGACGCTCAAGTCGGTCTCTTTTGGTGAAGGTGAGGTTGTTGTATGCAGAGAAAACTAGGTTCGATTACATATCTCTGTTATGATAGAATTATACCTTATATGTGGAGTAATATTAGGTTTAGGTCTTTACGTATGTCGTGAGACTCTCACATGAGAATGGGCCAAAAGATCGTGGATTGGACCGGATTTGGCATAGGTCAAGAGGCCGATATTTGAAGACGGACCGATCAACCCACGGGTCGTTATAAGCTGGATCGGATGCGCCCAAAGACGACCAAGGCAAACCAATATCAAAGGTAAGAACATAGTAACTAAAATACTGCAACCTGAACCGACTCGTTTAAAGGTAAGAACATATTAATGCCTGTAAATAACACAAATATATTCTCATTTAACTTCTAAATCATCCTTAAAAATGCAGCAAAAATAAAGGACAAAGAAATCAATCTTAACTACGTTCATATGGTTGAACTGCTCAACTGTTTCGCCTGTTGGTTCAGTTTTTACCAAGGCTGAGTAGGTAATAACAAGAAAAGGTACAAGAATCTACACTTGGATATTTTCATTGTTTTTATAAGAAGTGAGATTTGATTTCTAAGCAGGTAAAAACAAACTAAAGGCCCAAGCTAAAGAAGAGAGAACAAACACTAATTAGAGTAAGACCTTATGGGAACATATGTGCTGTCTTCACTCTTTCCTTTTTCTTGCTTTCGGTCTATGAGAGCTCCATTGAACCTTGTGGGTCTGTAAGCTTCATTCTGTCTGTTATTATTATTAAGAGAACCTCCGTTTTTGTAGGCATTATTCTTTTTTTTTTTGTTACAGGCAAAAACAAAAACAAAAATCAGCCTCTGGAATACATTGCGCCGTCCGCATCGCGACTGAGCAGCTCCTTGAGGCCAGCAAGCAGCTCCTGAAGAGTAGAGAGGCCCGGACGAAGGAGGACGGCAAAGTGAGCCAAGCGGTCAGCACACTGGTTGCCTTCCCGACAGACATGCTGGAGGTGAGTCTCCCACGATCAGTGAAGAAGCTCGCGAATACCTGACACCAAGGAAGAAAGCCCAGTCAATACAAAATTAGGATCAGAGAGGATATTAATAACCTCTAACGAGTCGACTTCGACGATGACCCGACGGTACCTCTTCTCCCAAGCCAAATTAAGGCCGAAATACACACCCCAAAGCTCCACTTCTAAGGGCGAACCTTGACCAAGACGGTGTTGAAACGCTCCACACCAGATTCCGTGACAATCACGGATTAAGCCACCGGCGGACATGGTAAAAGACCTGGAGGTAACGGTACCGTTCCTGTTGACCTTTGCCCACCCCTCCAGGCATTATTCTTTATAAATTCAGAAATATTTCGAAAAAAACTGATAAACCCATGCAAGATATCCAATTTTAGCCTTATATCACCTAACTTCCACTTTGTCTTTGTTTTAGGAATTATATGAACCCCATGAGTATTTGCACAGCAAAGGGTCCTGTATCATAGGAATCTTCATGTAGATTACACACACGCATATATATATATATGCACATGTATACGTATAAAAGTATGTAATTCCTTTCAGTTCGGGGCACGAGATAAAGACATCAATGAAGAAAAGCAACAAACAAGAAGCTCCGTGAAGAACTAAATAGAGAGATAGATATGGAGTCACTATCCAAGTAGGTTTGGCATCTAGTAAAATTAAGACCATTAAGATGTAAAAGGGTATAGACTTTTTTCTTATAGTGATAAATATATCAATCAGAACTAATTTCTTTATTAATTAAAAATAAGGCTACGTATATTAGATATTTCAATGAAAATTTTATTGGATTATAATTGCTATAAAATATGTAGTTTTGTAAATCTTTTGAATATATATTAAATAAGTTCTTAAATTATATGTTTCATATCCCAAATTATGCATTCTAAGTAACTTATATATATATATATACTATGTTTCCCTTTCAAGCAGGCAAAGGTTTATAAGGGCCAGGTTAAGAAAGGTCATACTCATCCTATTTATTATCGACTTAAAATCTTCAATTTGGTGACTTTTGTAGGTCCAAATTCAAATCTTTTATTAACTGGAATATGAAAAGAAAAAGTATATCTTACATTTACATTGACCTAAAATAAACTTAGTAAAAGAAGTTTGGTAAATAGTGACTTGACTTTGCTTTATTCTGTTTGTAAATATATAAATAAATAAAAGTAATTAAATATTTTAATAAATTAAGCAAAATAACCTCTAAATTAACTAAAAAGTGAAACAATACACTTTTAACTGTTTTTTTTGTGATACAGAGATTATATTTATCGTTCAATTCTTTCAATATAAAAAGCAAATTAATGATTTGCAATTGTACAATTTTGTATTTGTTCATTTCTTTCATCAAATAGTTTTAAAGAGGAAAAAAACAGCAAAAGCTCAACCAAAACAGTAGCATTAAAAAAGTGAAAAAGACTCAAAGCGGCTTTGTTGTTGTGTTGTGTTGCTGTGTGACAGCGTGCGTCCTTGCTTTTCTGTGATGTATCATGTATGTGTCCATCTTCTTCGTTGGAACTCTCTTTCGATCCTTTCGACTAGGTTCTCACCCTCCTCAGTCTATCAATTGGTAAGCTAGCACTTCTTATCATTTTCTATTTTCCCTTCTCTCTCTGTTTTTAAAGTTTCTTTTTGGTTTTGACTCAGTTAGTAATCCTTTAAAATGGGTTAGTGACAAAGTTTCTGCCTTTAGTCATTATCGTTATCATTATCGTCATCATCTTTATCTTTCATTACTCGACATTCAGTTTTTTCCTCTGTTTCTTTTTTTCTTGGACCAGAGGGAGTTTGAAGTCTTACAAGTTTCCCCATTTCTGTGATTTACTGGTGATTTTTCCCTATTTTACTGAAGTGGCTACTGTGATTTTGAGTTCTTGGAGATTGAGATCTGGGTTTGTTTTATATGCTGAAATTCTCCATCTCTCTCTCTCTCTCTTTTTTTTCCCTTGTAAAGGTGTTTATGGTAGAATAAGCTCATTCATGACCCCACAATCTTCGTTCCACTTTTTGTCCTCTTGTCATTGGAGAATAATGCCAAGGTGCTGGATGTGCGACTGGTGCTACCGTCAGTTGAATCTAAGTTCCCAACTGTGAGGACTCTTTGCGTGTTTAAAACTGCTGACCCTCTCTCTTTTTTACATTCCCAGAAGAGACTTTTCCAAAAAGTCTATCCTTACAATTTGTGAGCTGCATATTCACATAAACCAACGAAGATCCCAATTAATCCCATATTTGTGCTTTGAAAGAAAAGCAAAAGACCCATTTTCTCAGCATGTCCCCGTTACGAGTTTGTTATTCATGGAAGGGAGATACTCTGGGGTGCCTTTGTTGTTAGAAGCAACTGCTGGACATGATTGAACAGTTCATCAATTTTGTAATCCGCCCACCCAGGTTCTACCTATTCCCGGATATCTGTTATTTCTCTCTTCATATGCCACTTTCGCTCTGTAATTCTTTGTTTTGTGGTGTTTGATGTTCTTGATGTATAGGGCGGATTATAACCCAGATCAGTATTTGTGGGAGAAAGATTTCACTCTCGCTGGCAGAGCTTACAAGAGAAATGACTTGGAGGCAAGTATGGACAAGTTTTCTCGTTCATCTGAACTCTTTATTTCTTCCCTTCACAGTTTCCTAGTTTCAGTTATCCTCTGTACTGTCATGGTGGTTTTTAATTTTCCTAACCTTTCTGCTTTTCCTTTTAATGCGTGCAGCTTACAAATGAAAGAGGCCATACTTTACAGTGCAGCCATTATATACCCTCACCTTTTCCTGAGGATACTCCTCTTCCTTGTGTCATATATTGTCATGGAAACAGGTAGGATTGGAATTAGTTGCGGTCTTTTCCATTTGATTGTTGTCAATGTAACTAAACTGCTTACTGAATTTGTATGACTTTTGTTAGATGTTTCACGAATATTCTAGGCTTAAACTCTTTCCCTGTTTCTAGTTATGTTGATTAACTTTATTCAACTTTCTTGAAGAGAGAGAGAATGCTTACACTAAATGAAAGTGAATACTTACTCATTCATTAGTTTTCACCATTTACCAATGCAGTGGTTGTAGAGCAGATGCAAATGAAGCTGCTGTAATCCTTCTTCCATCAAATATTACTGTATTTACCCTTGATTTTTCGGGTTCTGGTTTGTCTGATGGTGACTATGTCAGCCTTGGTTGGCATGAGGTACGTAACATCTTTGATTAGTGTCATGTGGCTTCAGATTTTCTATTTTTATGTCATTGCATTATTTCAGTGGTTTATTTGGCTTGAAGTGTGGAAACAACTTCTATTTCTTGTCACTTAGATTCTCTGTCCCATGTGTCCTCTTTTATTGTTTAAATGTCAGAAAGATGACCTCAAGGTTGTCATTTCATATCTAAGAAGCAACAAACAAGTGTCACGAATAGGGCTTTGGGGACGATCCATGGGTGCAGTTACTAGGTACTTTGTCATCACTATGCTGTCTTCTTTTACCGTGGCTTCTATTTTGTTACTACATTGTTATGTTGATATTTTCATGTAATTTTGATAAAATGATCAGTAGCTTATTATAATATGATGCAGCCTTCTTTATGGAGTAGAAGACCCATCCATAGCTGGAATGGTCTTGGATAGTGCCTTCTCAAATTTATTTGACCTAATGATGGAACTTGTGGATGTGTACAAAATTCGTCTTCCAAAATTCACAGTATGTCTCTCCTCTATCCCTCTCTTTTCTTCTGCCTTTAACCTTAGAGAGACCCAAATCATCATGCATATGGTCTTGGAATAGATAAAAGCATCAATGAGATTATTGCAACTTTGGTAATATCCTTATACTTTTTGGATTTTCATGTGCTTTCTTGATCACTTGAATCCTACTTTTATGCTATTGATCTACTGTTGTTTTGGATTACTCTGGCTGGAATTTTTTAGGTAGATATGATTAGGGTCATACACTATCAAGATATTACACGCTACAACTACCTGTCCAACTCTTAAGCCTTGAAAATTTATACCATTATTTATTGTCAAAATTACTGTTCAAAAAGATCTCTAGAGAAAAGAAGTTTTCCAGCATTCCGGGTTTTAGGAGCTAGATTTTTATGATTTCACATATATTAAATTTAGTACTTGGATATGCAAATGCAACTTTCCTGACTTTGCTTGTGATCAGGTTAAGATGGCAGTACAATACATGCGGCGTGTCATTCAGAAGAAGGCTAAATTTGATATAATGGATCTTAATTGTATAAAGGTTTGTTTGTCTGCTATTGTTGTTTTATGCTGATTTCGTAGCAAGGCAATATAATTATCTAGCATAGAAGTAGTTACTTGGATTACATGTTGGGGGCTACACAAGTTTCTTCTAATTGCTGAACATCTATCTTAACCAAGTTTTTGTGCTATTGCACCTCATATGACCATCGAGATTAATATCATTTCTTAATTGATTGGAGTATTAGTTTCATGCTTTATGAAACTTTGCAGGTTGCACCCAAATCATACATTCCTGCTTTATTAGGACATGCTAGTGAGGACAAGTTCATCCAATTCCATCACTCTGACCTCATCTTTAAGTCCTATGCGGTAATTTATCATTGTAACTATTCTGTACTTCAACTGACATAGTCAAAACTCTTAAGAAATTGACCATGTAAATGGTTATTACAGGGGGACAAAAATATGATAAAATTTGATGGTGACCACAACTCCTCTAGGCCACAGTTCTATTATGATTCGGTTTCGATTTTCTTCCTCAATGTACTCCATCCTCCTCGAACTTCTACCTGCTCGAGTAAGCTGGAGAAGTATTATGATCTGGGAGATTTGAAGGTCAATGCTGGCATGGATGAGGTGACTTTTTCTTCTCTAACATTAGGGTTCCTTGTCTGAAATTAACATTTTGAAGGGTGCCTACATTAAAGTTAAATCATCAAAGGAGCCCTTCATGTAGCTATTGGATTAATTACTTCAAGTTCATTTCTGACATGCATTTCGGAAAGATGGGCTTGTTGTTCTTTCAACCTCTTCAATTGAAGTGTAATGATTGACATCAATTCTATAACCTGAAATTTTTAAGGACATTCTTCATTTCAAATCCAAAGGATGTCTACATAAAACCTGATTAATCACAAATGTGATGTCTGAAATCCTTGTTAATGCTTGTGTCAACCAGTTTATTAACTTGTCCTCTGCTTCCTTTAACCTTGATTTATCTTTCAAATATAATGTAAGATTTTAACTCAAGGACTAACAAATGTCCTTTTTCTTCTTAGAGCCTCTTGTATGAGATAATAACAGGCCTTCGTTCATCCTGCATTGATGCTGCAAGCTCATCTTCTGCTGCTCCCAGCATTCTGACCACAAAACCTGTGAGCGAACTTCTTTCTGAAGTTGCCCCAGATGCTTGTGTAATAGTGCGTATCTTCTATTCGCGCTCATGTTTTTCCTATCTCACCTTTTTTTTAATGCATAAATTAAGTGTTCTTTGGTTGATGCAGGACTCTGTTGTTAATGAACAAGATATGCTTAGCAGTGATGAGCCTTCAAATTTTCAGGTGATATTGATTGGTATAACCTGAAGGTCAATGGGATTAAGTTCTACAGAGATTGTACACTAAATTGTTAGTGATTAGGACATCCTCCATATTTCACAACGTAATACTTGACTGTAAGGCATGTGAGTTGATCACCATGAATTTGAGAAATTTGTCACCATAACCAGAGATTGCACTTAAGATCTGGATTTGGTCTCATTTTCACACATCAGACTAGAACTTGTTGAAGTTGGTTTCCACTTAATTAGCTCACAAGTGATGTTAGAGGTAGGCAGGTTAGAAACATTCTCTGTGGTAGACAGATGCTGAGATCTGAACTGCAAATCACACTATTACCATGTTTCCATATGGAATTTGTAACTATGAAATTGCAGGATAAGCAAAATGGAGCAACTGAGGAGTGCTGCTCATATACAAGCTCAAACAGAGAGAGTTGGGAAGATGCTCTTCCCTAGGAGGCAGTGATGATGAATCTTTTGCTGATTGCAAAGCTCATGGCGACAGCCATGAGGTCTGTTCGTCTTTCTCTTGCTTTCTCAGCAGCTTGTTGGATTGTACCGTGTATGGTGTGCCTTGAGGGCTTTTCCACCTGCATGTTTCTAGTGCATTAATTCCAGGAGAATGGATTCTGGCATAGAACTTTGAAGTTTTATGTGGTCCATGTAGGTTAACTTTCTTGACTCATCCACTAACTTGTACTGTCCCATCAATAATCTTGTGGTTTTCTTTTTCGCAATTAGATGACTCTGAAGGCCTTTGCAACACCTTTACGAGCCGTTCAACAGAAACCTGAAGACACCCCAAAGGAGGAAAAGGAAAAGAAGAAAAAAATAGGCTGGTCAGCTTCCAAGAAACTCAAGAGTGAGAAACTTGACAGACTTGAGGCCTTTAGCAAACGGCTGCGCCACTACTTTTTAAGGCGAGGAAACCATCAGAGACACCGCTCATCATGAGTGCTACTTTCCTTTGGAAGCATGTCTATAGTTGTACTAGCTCATTCATCTTGACTGCTCGGTGTTTTATCTTCCTTACTTTTTCACAATTGTAGCTTGTAGGCTTCTCCTTTTTCTTGTTCTTGCTGCATTGTTGCTATTTTTAACTGCTGATGAAGTTCCCTGTGCACACACGACCTCAACGCCATGTGTCTCTGCTCAGTGCTGAGGTTCAGGCTTAGGCTTGCTCAGGCTTCTGGCTTCTAAACTTGCAGCACTGTATATTTTTCCTTACTCTCAAAAGGAAATGTTAGATGAAATGTTGTCCAAGACGAGGGTTGTATAATTTTTAATAAAAAAGCTTTTTTCAAACTTTTTTTTTAAATACATAAATTTATCAAATGTTACAATTCTAAGTTTTAAGAATCAAACCAAATTGAATATTCATGTAATAATATTTAATATTTATGAATTCATGTCCTGCAAGAAATAATGGATGCGTGCGCTTGTGGTATAGATACTCGAATAGTATATTTGCTATTATTTTTAATAAAACTTTAAAAGAAAACATGTTTTATAAACACTAATGATCAAATGATCGTAAGGTCTTATAAAGGCCTCACCGGACAGCTTAGCAGCACAGATGTCAAATCATAAATACCAGACCAATTTGGATAATGCATTAATCTACAATCTCCTTTCCATAGTTAGTTGATTAATCATATCCTACTAATCTGTGAAATCTCAAATCCGTATGAATCATGATTAGCAGTAGTTAACCGACAAAAGTGAAAGGGTACACAACACATCATTTCCAAATTCTCAACATTTCAAGTAGCAATCTCCCCCTGTCTACACCTTTGGTACAACGGAACAGTCCAACAGGGGCACATTCTTTAAAAAACACAAACCATCCCCATTCACAAAAGTTCTGGCCATGTATCATCTATCTAATGAAGGTTTTTAATTTAAAAAGATTACAGGCAACTTTCATCGAATCTAATCATCTCAGACAGCTAACACTAACAGGTTCTGTAATCTGATTAAAGCTTCTTCCTTGTACAGTGATGGACAAGGATTGTCATTAAGACCAAACACCATGCTGCAAGGAAGTCTACAGTTCTGTGCCTGAAACATTCTCCATCTGACCATTATTCCTAACAGATAATCGGGATGAAGGGTCAAACTGCTCACCAGTCAGGAAGACAGTGTGTGATGGATATGATGTATTTAGGCTTGATTCCAGAATCTGATGTGTCAGCACCATATCTGGCTTACTGTAAGCTGATCCAGTGCTTATGCGTTGCCTCTTCATTGATCTCTCGGCTTTAGGGCTCTCACCTGGAGAACCAACATTACCACGTGAGTCAGGAGTCAATGGTTCATGGTGAGATGAGAATGATTCATCAATAGAAAGGCTCTTAGCTGCAGTTCGTTCCTTGTAAGTCTTGTCTTGGAGGGGTGACTCGGAAGTTGGGGCAGGAGTTGGTGGGTCGTTTTTATTGTCAGATTCAGGACAGTTGTCACCTGAACCTGGGCCAGAAACTCCTGAGCCAGGATTCTCAGCAAGGACACCGCTGAGTCGTTGTTGCTCCTCAATGATCTTCTTCAAATACTTACCCTGAGCTTCAATACGTAACTGTAGTTGTCTCTGTACCTATTGAGTCCAAGAACAGAAATCCAAATTTGATTGTTAAGTGTAACAAACAATAGTTCATAAACCAACTAAAGGTACAGGCGTGTTTTCAAAAAATTACTCATGGTTTAGATTAATTATATTATTTTGCTAAGACCCCTTTGTCTAATAAAATAAGAAAATGAAAAGAAAACAATCCCTGTTCTAAGGATACATTTAATAATTATATATAAAATGCTACGTATTGGATTCTTCAACAAAATGTAAAAATGATGAAATTCAAATGTCATACAAACATGGATGCTATTTGAATCCTAGGATATGAAAGCTTAAAATCTACTTGCAATAATACTTGGAACACACTAGAATAGGGGTAAAGAACTTTAGGAATCTATTTAAATCTAATTGAAATCCCTTAGTTATACCAAATTGTTCAATTGACTAAATTAATCTTTTCCCTCGTTCAGGTAGGATCATAAGCTCAAGCAGATACAAGGAAAAAAATCTAAGGAAACCTAGTTATAGCACAACAGTAAAAAGTAAATGTCATCGAGAAAACATGCCTCTAATTGCTCATGCAATCGTTTTTGAACTTCCATCTGCAGCTTCAGTGCTTCTGTAATTTGCATTCCACTACAAACAGACATAAGAAAGAAATCCTTCAATCAAATACCAAATTGATCAGATAGAAGCATTAAGTACACCACATAAGACTTCAGATTTGGGCCAAGGATGACTGAACCAAGGAATGGGTGACAATTTCCTGCTTATTTGCTTTATATGGAATGGTGAAATTGTAAAATTCTCCATTCGAAAGTTCCAAGATTTTACACTACTATTTAAGCAAATGATCATCTTGGACGGAAGAGAAAGGTGAGACAAATGCACTTACGATGAACCATCTAGACTTGAGAGCATATCACCGGTCTCTTTCTTGTCAGCTTTTTTCCCTTGCAATATCATTTATAATTGGATCAGAAAACAAAAGCCTCTTAATTAAGTATTTACTGATGGACAACAGAGCAAGCATGTTGTGCGAGTGACTTTTTTTTCAATAATTCATAGAAATTTCGATAATATAATGATCACTAGTTGACTACAAATGAGGCTAAAATCATTCCAGTTTTAAGTTATATGAGGTCATGGCATGTCAAAATTTTGTTTCTCAATTCTTCCCTAGCTTTCACGTTATGTTGTCCGGCCATGACCCACATTTCCTTCTAGCATGACATATTTCTACAAATCCACACAGAAATAACAGTGACTGACACATGCACTTACCATCAGATGAGGAGTCCGGAAGGTATTTTGCAAGTCTATATTTCTGGAGTTATCATGAGAGAAAAGTTAGAAGAATCAACAAAGGGATACAATATGCTAGGCACCTTAACTGGCAGTTCCAAAGAACTCAAGAAAAAAAAGGAACTATATAATCATGTATATAACACAAGAATCATAATTAAAAAACCTGTAAATGGCTTTTGACATGGTATATTGTTAGCCCTTGTACACCCATGACTCTAAGAACACCTTTGGGTGTAGCACCTGGGGAGGAAGAAAGAAAAAGAAAAGAAAAGGATCAAGTACTTACAAATAAAAATTGTACGTGGGAAATTTTCAAACTAAAATCTAGTATACCCATGCCACAAAGTTATCGTTAAAGAATCTTCTCCCCAGTCATGCAGTTAACTTTATTCTACTTACTGTATATCATTAAAGATTCTTCACCCCAGTCATCCTCTTAACTTTATTCTACTTCCAATATGACAACTGTACCATCATAAAAGCAGTTCAGATGAAGGCAGTGACGAGTTCCTATGGACATAGTTTATCGTACGCATACTATAACAATTATGTGCTCTTGTAAGTCTCTCCATTTGTGTTTATGTGAGTTCAACCATTGCGCCAGTAGCCTTTTGGCAGTTCTCAACCATATAAGTTAGATCTCGACAAAAATAAAGTAATGAGAGCTAATGAATAGAATACAAATTCCAAAATCAAGGGTCGAAGATAAGTGAAATTTTGACAAGACTCACGGTCTGGTCCACCAAGTTGAGCCACCGCATCAACAAAAGCGTTCATGAAGTTCATGAGTCCAGCGCAATCGTTGCTTTGATGCAAGACTAGGGTTGCTGCTGATACCATTCCCTCCATTGGCAGGGTCCATTTCGGAAGAACCACAATCTAAATACTGACCATGAACTAATGAATTTTGACCAACCATACTCGAACTAGGATGAAACATATGCTATTCATCTGTATCCAAGCAGCTTGAATTCAGCAAAAAGCACAAGAAATGAAATCAAGATTTATTATATGGTTGTATCATCGCCTATGACTATCAAAGAACATTGCATTGTAGAAAGAATGGGAGAAAAAGTATACCAAATCTTCAACAATTAGGACATGTAACAATTCTACCAGAAGACCCAATTAATCAAAACTGTACATATCTCAGCGTAATTTGGTATGAGAAGAAAGTAGTAGACCCTATCTTCAAGCAAGGTTTTACCCACAAAACCATCCTGAATGACCAAAAACAACACTCTGATTCATTTGGATTATAACAAAAATGGGGTTTGCGAAATAAGTCATGATCTATGCTCCAAGTAAAAGTAATGAGGAGAGTTACAAAACACGATTACAGAGCATATCAATTGATCAAGATAGGAACAAAAAGAATACTTAAAATAGATACTTAATGTGTTCACAAACTTGTATTTTTCATTAGATGGTAACCCAATTGAAGGTTATCCAGGATTCTCGCGTTTGTTTATATCTGAGAATTCACTAGAGGCAAAATATTACACATATGGAAGCTGTGACACAGATTCATCAAGCACCAATCACTGTTACACCAATCAATCCAAAGGCAGCCGTCGTAATTATATGTTACAAACAATCAAACAATGATAATCGATCCCCTAAGCTAGTAATAGTACGCAATAAGAAACAAATTGAACAGTCAATTCCACATTCAAGATCCAAAATTTTGCAACTGTAACAAGGGACTCCTAATACATCCCCGCCCAAATAAAAAATGAAGTAATCGCCAGCGATCAGTGTAACAGGTAACAAGAAAAAAAAAATCACAACAAAACAAAAGAGTAGCAGAATAAGATAAATCAGTAAGATTGAATTTAATCTAACAAGCACAAGAAAACCTAGAGTAACTTTTCATTTATTAGCACTTAAAGTGAAGCATCTCACGCTTTAAATATCAGAAAACTAAACAATTCTCCCCCCAAAGTCAATAACTGTATCATAACTAGCAATCTTGTCTATTCCCGCACAAAATGAACTAAAATGAGTT
The DNA here is from genome assembly GCA_029891385.1 of Erythroxylum novogranatense. NCBI lineage: Eukaryota > Viridiplantae > Streptophyta > Magnoliopsida > Malpighiales > Erythroxylaceae > Erythroxylum > Erythroxylum novogranatense. The sequence continues at coordinate 13,585,932 of CM057230.1, read as the reverse complement.
CTTGAAACCAAAGTGAAGTCCAAAACCGGACAACCAACTGAAATTAGGGTTTGAGAAATCCATAAACCAAAAACTAAAAGAGAGCCAGAAGCAAAAGCAAGGAAAGTGAAACCGAATATCCAAAGACCATAACAATTGGGACACCAAAATTCAAACCGAACAAGAGAAAGTGAAGAAAAAGTCAAATGATCACAAAACCAAAAAAGGAAAACCCAAAAAAGAAACAAAAATAAACCATAAAACAAACAAGAATCCAAGGAAATTAAAAGCATACCACCCAGAATTAGATCTATCTCTATGACTCGCAGTGCTCCCCGAGAGTCTCGGGGTCTTCTTCTTCTTCTTCTTCTTCCTTCTTTTGACGTGCTCCTCGTTTTGTCTCTCCACTCTTGACCAACTAGCAACAATCTTACACACAGAATTCAAAAAAGAAAGAAGAAATTCGATCAAGTTGGTTGGTCAATTTGCAGACACATAGATAGTTTGAATCAAAGAGGTAAAAGGGTGGAGAATTTGAAGGAATGGAGAAAAGAGCTGTTTGCTTTGTTTTGTACGTAAGAAATCCAGAGAGAGGAACTTAGAGAGATACGCAAGTGCAAATGGACCTATGACTTGCACGTACTTCATTTATTTATTTATTTATTTATTTTAATCTTTGATTTGATGAGTATGTGAAATTTATTTTCATTTAGAAAAAAAAAAAAGACAGCAAAATACTGGTAGGAAACGAAGTGTCCGACCGAATCCGAGGTCTCCGACGTCCGAGTCCGACCAGACCCAAAACTATTCATCATTTTTCTCCACGATGTATTATAAATTCAATATAAATTAGAAAATTAAAATAAAAAGAATAACACAAATATTACAATTTTATGCCATTTTTAAAATAAGAAATTTTCTTAATTATTTTTAAAATACATATCATAGTCTAGAAAATAATTCGTATTTAATTTATTTAAAACATCTTTAATTTTGATATAAAGTTATCATCTTTATACAATTGAATAAAATAAAATTTCATAATTAAAAATTAAAATTTATTTAAAATTATCTAACAAATTAGACTAATTAAAAGACAATACGTTTAGTATATATAATTAAGAATGTTTTGAATTAGAATAAGAAGAATTGAAATGATTTTTAAAAATAATTATTGGGGCATTTTGTCATAAATTTATAAAACATAATTTATAAAGAATAAATAATATTATTGGAATTATCTATCGAATTAGACCATTTAAAGATAATATTTTTCTTGTACATAATTAAGAATTAAGAATTGAGATTTATGTTATCGTTAACATCTAATTAAAATCTGGCTTAGCTAGAGTTTGCTGGGGGAGAAATGCGAGGACAACCGACCATTAACGGAATCTACAAAGTAATATTCTGTCCTCACATGCTTTTCTTATCATCTGTTATTTGTTTGGATTTATCCTTCCAACTTGTAGCTACTTATTTCTTGTTTCTTTATTTAATAATAATAATTAGTATTTCCATTGGTATCTTGCCTTTAGGAATGGCAAAATTAGTCTCATTTGGCTTGACTTTAGCCTGAGTTGATCGGGCCTAATCAGGCTACTCGACTTGTAATTTGACTACGAGGTATAAACGATATCATTCTTTTATTTTTAACAAAATATAAGGTTGGGCACTAGGTAAGCGGTAAAATCGGTCAGTCGAGTTTATAAAAAAAGTTGACAAAATGTATTAAGTATCTGAGTTTTTTTATCAAAATAAAAATATAAAATTCTTAATATTTAAAATTATCAAATTTTATATTTCAATTTTAAATCAATCCTTAAAACTTTGGTTAAAAATAATGGCAAAAGATATATGTGACATGAATATAACATTTGTATCAATCAAATATTGCTTACGATAATTTATTCGAGCTCTTAAATTGAACTAATTGAATTGAATTTAAATTAATAATTTATTATAAATATATTTAATTTTAATTTTAATTTTAATTTTAAGAAAGTTATTAGTAACATTAGATTATTCAATATTAAAGTTCATACTGTATATTATTTGTTATTATTTTTAACCAAAGTTTAAGCAAAAGAGTTTCCGAAAATTTGAATATTAAAAGAATTTTTCATAAATTTTAAAAATTGAAGAGTTTTCTTTAATTTTTAAATGAGGAGAATATCCATGTCTTTTACCATTTTAAAAGCATAGTGGTGTAATAATTAATATATATATATATATATAATTTTTACATCAATTCAAAATGATTTATTTTAAAATATGTTATTTGTAAATTTTAAACTATTGGGAATTTATATAATGCATATATATAAAAAACTAATAATCTAATTTTATTATTTTATAAAGTGATTGATAAAGATAAAACAACAATAGACTCATCAATATAGATAACAATGAGTAAGTCCATGAATTTAAATTTAAATTTAAATATTTTAATGAACTGAACCGATTAACAAGTTAGGCTCAAGCTTAGACCGACTCGAGGTCTAATTCTTTCAAATAAAAAATTAAGTTTCGGATAAATCTAAACTTGAAGAGTCTAGAATCAAACTTAATTAAAATAGATTTTATTTTACACTTTTAATTTTAAAAATTATCAAATCATCTCATTGTCACCCCTATCCATCAATCACATTCAACTATTACCCAATCAAAACCATCAATTTCTTTGAACATAAAATAACACACAAAGATTTTAAAAAACCAAAAAAAAAAAGACAAAAGATAGATCAAATAATAAGAGGGATTTGGATAGTAAACCTTTGTGGCTCCGTTGGGAAGAATCTTTTTACAAAGTGTTTTGAATTGTTTGTTTGTGTTCTCCAACTGGCTGAGCCCACCCATTTATATTTCATTCAAACACTAGGAAATGGTTTAGAATTTTGCGTATTGACTGCGTTTTCTATGCATTTCCTTCAACTTTATCAAATACCCCATTGTTCTTCGTCTTCTCCACAATCCAGCATTCATTAAATGCCATTTCCTGTCTTGTGTGGATTTCATGGTGTTCTAGGGTTTCTAGGATCAAATCAAAATGTTTCTCTTACGAACAAAAGACCTGGTCAAAATGGGTTATCCGGTTAGTTCTTTTAGCTATTTGTTTAGATTGTTTGATATGTATATGATGTGTTTGCCGGGAGGTGATGCTGTTCTAATTTTACTATTCTAACGTTGGTCTAACTTATCTCATCCACAAATTTATATAAGTTTTACATATATGATGTGAATAAAATGACTTAGAACAGAATTAAAATAGCAAAAGTAAAACAGGTGATCTATACTTGTGTTTATCTTATATAAGAAGAGCACAACAAGAAAAATAAAAGAGTTATTTCATTGATGCATTGCATAGGTCATATGTTTAAAGTTTGTCATCTTCTAATTTGTTGTCTTTTCCTACGGTCTTTTAAGGATTTTTAAATATAATTTTACTAATTATAAAATATTATTATTTTAAATTATTTAAAGAGTAATTTATAGTATTGAATTTTTAAAAGAAATAGAGTAATTTATAGTATTAAAATTTTTAAAAGAAATATTTTTAAAAATATTAAATTATTTAAAAATTGTTAAATCGCGTTAAAATTGTAATAATATCATTAAACTAGCGAAGGTCATTTTAAAAGTTTTAATTCCGAAAATACTTTTTGAATAATTATAACAATAAGATTATTTTAAAAGTTAAAAATTATGACTTGTCGTTTTCTAAACATGGTTAATTTAGTTTCTAAATTGAAAATCACTAAATTTCTAATTTTAGCATTTATTATAAATCATAATAAGGAACTATGTAATTCTTATTATAAGTATTTTATTTGTTGGAAAATATAGCATTTCAAAAGTATTTTTTATAAATGTAGAGTTAAGAATAGTTAAATTTTGGTATATTTATTGTGAATTATAATACGAAATTAAAATTTTAATTATATAAAATATTTAATTAATACAGAAAAATTATACACTTATAAGTTTGCCATTTCTATGATTATAGTGCTCTAATTATGCATACAACTGATTCTTAAAGGTTTAAGGTAAGTAATCCTGGACATCATAGGCGACCATCTTGCAGTTGTTTCCCAAAAAGGAACACTCGGTTCCATGGGACAGCTTATACCCAGAAAAAACAAGACAAGGCCAAGTGTACGAGAATAAATGGGAAGCTTGAAACTGTCACCTTTTTGCTAAGGGCATCCCATATTTTCAGATTTCAAGTACAGGCAATTTTCTGCAGAAACTTTGAAGGCTTTTCCATTTCCAAATCCGCCTGTCAGGAATCAATCACACGAGTCCTTTGTGTAACACTATGCCTAGCTTGATTATTGATTGCCATAATAACCAGTAGGGAACATTTGATAATAACAGAAGCTACATTAATGGAAGGGCTAAAAAATTTTGGGAGTGAAGAAGACATTATAATTCCTCAGCATTTGTAGCTAATTAGGTTTAGCACAAAAGGAAAGCATGCTATTAGGGAATAATCAGCTGCTAAACATCTCGGTCATTAGCAATTTCAAATTTACAATGAGAAAAGTCACTTCCCCACCATTACTGTCAAGCTTGTTTGACAGGCACATAGATTGGCAAATCGTAGAAAAAAGATTGCAACTTCTTGAGTAAACAGAAGAATATCAATTAACAGTGATATTCAACTCCATATACCAGATCCAGTGGTGCTATGGGGTTGACATGGGTCGCATTAGCCTCTGAAGATCTCACATTTGCTTCACACCAAATTAAGGATGGAAGCGGTGAATCCAAGTTCAGCACCCTTTTCTTTCCTCCAGGTGGAGATCCCTCCAGAGTGAGTCCTCCAGGACTTTCATGCGATGTCAGGCAGCTCTCTGTGGAACAATCAGCCCCTTGGTGGTGAAGGCTAGGTGATACTTCTCCTGGGGCACGCAGTTCAGAACCCTCAGCTGTTTGCACCATGTAAAACCGAAAGGGTCAATGGAGATACCTTTTGGTGCTTTAATGCTTCCTTTCTCGCTGCCTGCTTGAGTAACTGCCCCTCCAATAAATTGATCTGCAAGCATCTTACAGGCTCTCTCGAGCATGGCTAAATATCTTCGTTCTGCATCCTGGCGAATCTGCAGGTGCTTCTCGGCCTACATAATAAACATGGAAAATCAGCTAACTGAAATCTGTAGATGCTAGCCGAATAGGAAAGGAGAAGTAAACCAACAGTCTAGAAACCTCATGGGAATGACAGGAGTAGAACTTTTTGAAGAAATTAGATACTGAAATTAATATGGTGAACTAGAGTACTGTACTTGTGAGCTCAACAAGAATGCCATCAATAAGGACAATCAACTATATATGGTAACCTTAAATAACCAGCTCACTATTCAAGCTTGTTTTTGTTAAAGCCATCCATGTTCAGTTGTAGGGCGGTGGTAAAATTTTTACAAGCATAAGCGGAATACATACCTCAACTTGCAAATGCAATTTACTTTGAACCTCCATTTGTGCTCTTAGGGCTTCTTTGACTTCATAACCCCTAAAACATAAAATTCATATCTTAAGTCTTCTGTCACAGCAAGCATTCAACCATCATCACTGACTTGTTTGATAGAAGAAGAATATTCTTACTCATTTGTATCAGAACTTGTCATCTTTGGTGAAGGTATACTAGAACCAGGACTTCCTAGAATGTAGGAGCCAGACAATCCTTCCACAGAAGTGCAGAAAGAAATCAGTTTAGACTTTGAAATTCTTCACAATTTTATATACAGGTTTTCAAGATGAACAAAATTGCTAATATCTGCTGCTTTTTCTTATTCTTTTATGCTTGATCAGCATACTACCCATTATTTTTATGATCTTCATAAAAAAATAAGCAATAAAACCTAGTTAGTTACATGATTGATCCACCGAGAACAACACAAAAGAGAGTAATAGGAGTACCTACCATCTTTGGGTGCCTCATCCATGTCCTTCCCTGATTGCTTACCGAGTCTATATTTCTATAAAATGCAAGAAACCACTCTCATGATAAACTCTTTGAATCTTAACATTAGAAATATTGCTGACTAATGAAACAAAACCTGGAGGTGACTCTTTAAATGGAAGAGCGTTAATCCTTTCACATTCATTGTCCGCATGATGGCTTTTGGTGTAGCTTCTGCAGTTGTATATATAAATTCTATTTAGAATATAATTAGCATATATAAAAATTCCTATTTAGAACACAATTAGCATATATATAAATTCCTATTTAGAATACAATTAGCTTCTGCAGTTATATATATACAGTACGGATGGTAAAGATATTCCGGCAGCTATTGAACTAATGTCAGGTACTCCGTGACTGCAAAAGCCAACTACGGAGGAGCAGTTTCATTTGACTGGCCTTTAAGCTCCCTCAAAGTTATAAACAAGCTCGTGTAAGCCAACTAGCCAAGCTAGTGCGAAATGAGTTGTCCCAGTGAACAATCAATGAGATTAAGTCTTGTAGAGACAAAGAGATAGTTGAGCTATGCAAAATGCAGGTCTATCTTATACCCAAACCCTACCAGAAGAAATAATTTCTTATCAAATGCAATAAATGTTCTGCAACTGTATGCATTGACTGTCACGTAAAGCAAATAAATGGATACCTTTATACTTTTCTGCCAAGAAAATATGCTACCAGGAAGAGTAAATGCATAAAAACTTGTAAGTTGCAAAATCCTTGAACGTAATCAATGGTATATATACATAAAAACCTATTCCCTCAATCGTCAGCACCAATTATTTCAAGGATAAATATTTTCTGGGTACGGAATCAGCATTTATTATCTGCAGATAGATTCATGGCCCTGTTGTCTCTTACTAACCATTATAAAGAAGCAACAAACCATTTTGAAGCTTAAATCCTCAAAACGCTGAGCATACAGATATCAAAGAAAACAAATGAGAAATTGTCTTTTTGAAGAGGGAGGTGAAGCAAGATCAAAGAAGTAAAGTTATTTGCCGCTCAAATCAGTTTCCTCAAACCAAACACAACCATTAGTCAAACCTAATGATAACCCAAGAAAATTAACGACACAAACGGAGACAAATGGCAGCCATTGACTGCCTTCAACAATGTTTCCTTGATCGCCAGCAATATTGAAGTCAAAACCATTTCACAACTTTCTATAACTACAAATATTATAGAACAAAGCCAAAGAATTTTTTTTCATAGCCGCTTACAGCATAAGAAAATAACAGTATCCTACTCTCTATCCACATGTTACAAGTGTTTAAAATAGGACAGAAACCTATTAAATTTCAGCTTTGGGAAATCTAACATTAATGAAGGATCCATAAGCAGAGCATTTCAACTACAATGAAAAAAGCAAAAAATTTGAGAACTAAACAAGCAAAGTGGGCAAAGAAAAGAAACAGGGAACAGACTATTGGCACCGCCAAGTTGAGTGACTGCATCGACGAAACGTTCGTGGAGATCAGCAGTCCAACGAAGTCGAGGTTTGGGATCTGAAGTCAACATAAGACAAGGCTCTCCACCAACACCACCACTTGTTTGACTATGGCTCATGAGATGATTATTATGACTTTGGATTGGGATTTGAAGATCTTCCTCATAACCCAACAACCCACCACCACCACCAATTACACCACCTTGGAGTGGTTGGATCGTTCCCTGAAACATGGCTCTTGTAGTCTCCCTGTTTTTTGACTTTCTCCCCACAACAACAGTCAACCGACACACCACAACCAATGGATCGTCGAAGTAGGAGGCCGCTAACGATACGAAACCCCAATTGGGTCAAATCCTAAAGTCTCAATTTTCCCGAGAAAGTTGAAAAAGATGCGACTTTTTTTCCAAAGGTTAAAAGGGCACAACGCTTCGTAGTTTGTAAGTTGCTCTGTTTTGGATTTTGTCTCTTTCTGTGAGTAAAATATGTAGTTTTAGCTCAAAAAGTATTTTCTAGCTTTTGCCTTTCTATTTAACTTTCATGGATTTGCTACATTGAAACAGATTTTGTTGGGACAAGAGACTTGGAAAGCTGATAATGAGAATCTAACACCGTTGTGTCCTAATTGGTTATTATTCCAATTCTCAAAATCTTATTTTTACAAAATAAAAAAACCAACTTCTCAAATTTTGAAATTAAAAAAAGTCGTAAAGCAAGTTTTATTTATTTATAATCAGATATAGAATTTGACCTGAGAAGGTAATGCTTTGGAACTGCTTTGGAAGATGTTCTGTTTACTACAATATTAAAACTCAGTATCCTATTCATTTCCAGAGTAAAAAGAATTAAACATATTTTGATTCTTAGAATGAAGAAATTTTGATATCAACCTAATTCAAATTAAGCTTAATTAAATTAGATATCAACCGCAATTCAGATCAGTTTAATCTATTGAGATCAAATCGAATCAGATCAGATTAGGACTAATTTGTTATCTTTATGGTCATCCTTCTTGTAATCTTATTCTTGAGTTTTAATTTAAGCTAGTTGTTCCAGGAGATTGCAAGCATGAAATGTTCATCAGGGACAATGTTCAGAATCGAGCAGCTTATCCATTAATGATAGACATGAATTACTGCACAAGTTTGGGGTAATGCAAGAGCTTTGATTTTGCACATTTAGATGCAATGCCAAGTTTAAGCTCGGTCTCCTATTTATACAAACTTTCCCGAAGTTATAGTACAACGGCTCAATCAAAGTATTGAAGAACTCACAGAATGTCTGAAATTCCCTGTAAGCATGAATGAGATGTGTGTGTGTATATATATATATATATAGTGAGGTTTTGATCCGTTTTTATCAGAGCCTGTAACCATGAAGATGTTTAGCCCATCTTCTGGCCATGTAAGGATCGTGGTAGTCCCAACTTTCAACACTACTGGTCCTCCCACCTACTACACTTCCTTCTTGCGAATCTGCTGCTTCTCTTCCAGTTTCAGCTGTTTCTCTTTTGTCCGCTAAACTCACCACAATGTCTCCTGTTCTGGTGAACTCATCAATCCCACCCTCTACATAGCTGTAACTCACACAAACATGTTGAGTTTGAGAATCAGTCAAGTCTAACAGGATTCTTCTTTCTTCGTTGCCTCTCAGTTCTCCAAGGCTGACTATCATGTCTTCCTCCACAATTCTCAACTGGACATCTCTGATCACACCTTTGAGGAGTCTTGCCAGGAACTCTTCAAATTCATGCATCACAAACCCGTTAGAAGCACCGAAACCAAACCCGACGTGAAACCGGTGAATTGGGAAGGGAATCTGGAGGTTCAGGGCATGGTATGATCTTGTTGGACTATCAGACAGATGCAAGATACATGATTGTGGATTCTTGTGCGCACGATCTTCAAGTATCTTGATCCCTTTCTTAAGGCCTTCAATTGGATCTGCTTCGCCCGTGTAGAAGAGGCGGTCAATGACTTGCAGCGCCGTTCGCTTACCGCAGGAAGTCATGCGTCTCAAAGGGAAGACGCGGGCTGCGGCAGATGAATACGTCACAATAGCCAAACGATCAATAGGTCGGAGTGAGAAGACCACCAACGACAGGGACTGCTTGAGAAGCCTGAGATGTGGTCCATTGGGGCTAGCAACCAGAACGAAGTCTGTTGCTTGTTGGTGTGCCAATTTCACTGAAAGGTAAGCAGCAAATCTTCGATTTAAGTGATTCATCAACGAGGAAGAGCCTGTGCCTGTCAGATAAGAGGAGCGGTGGTGGTGGTGGTGTTGGTGGTGGTGTTGGTAAAGCGTACTGCGAGCAGCTGGTTGGAGAGACGAATGCTGTGTGCAAGGATAAGGAAGTAGAGAGATATCAAGGCGTGGTTGATTAGGAACATGGTCAGGTTCTGTTGGGTCGTCGTCATCGTAACGAGCAGAGCGCAGGAAAGAACGTCTGTGGACTCTGAAGTTGGCTATGGAGTCATCAAGAATTTGGAAGATGGGGTCATTTAGGTTGCAGGAAAGGGAACAGAGAGGGTTCAGGTTGCGAGGAAGTTGAGTCCATTGGGCACGGCAAATGGGGCAAGTGACACTCCATGGCGAACGTTTGATGAGATACATGCAAAGTGGAAGGCATGTGAGCACTGGGCTGTGAATATAGCCTGACCAGGACTGTTGCAGGAACCATAGCTTAGGGTCTCAAGACATATTGCGCACAAGTTCTGCAACTGTAACACCCACAAAACACAAAGTTTGGCTTGAATCAATATGATACGGAGGAAATTACTTCGTCAAAGTTTTTACTTCTAACATGTTATGTTATGATGAAGTTATCTTAATGTTGTTGTGAGATATCTTTGTTGTCACACACTGGTACAAGAATTGTCAGCAATCTAATAATTGCTTATTCATCCCACATGGGACCATTTGACTTTGATAAGAAAACCGAATAGGGTCATCTGCTAGATGACATCATGTTAAGATCATAAGTAAGAAATGCAGTAATGGGGTCTCTTAGGTCTTTTTGGCAAGTCTAAACATATTGACAAAGGAGAGGGCTACAATAATTGAGAGAAGGAAATAGAGGGAAAAACATGTGAAAACACATTGGTTGATGGTTGTCTATATGGAACCTCATAGGTCAAAAAACAACTTGGAAATGTACATTTCACATGCTAGAACAAGCTAAACATCAATTTTTATGGCTAACATGTATGGATGGTTGTGTTTTTGGAACTTGAATGTAATCAATGAGCAGGCAGGCATTAAAAAAAAAATTCAAGAACTGGAAGAAGGTTAGTGATGATCATTGACAAATGTGGAGTAGAGCACAAATAAACATGAGATGGTCAAACATTGGATTCCAAAAGTGAATATAATTGCTTCCTATACTCAAAAAGGAGAAGAAAAGGATTAGGGAAACCATTTTTCCTACCTTAGAAGCCAAGTTATGGTCATTGGTTCGAGTAATTGATTCTTCTTCCTCAAAGTGTCCCTCTGAAATATTCTTTGCCATTGTTGGAGACATCACTGTAGAGGCTGAGATCTGTAAATTACAGACAGCAATTATCTATTCCCTTCTTCCTCTGAAACTTTCGTATGAATAGTATGCATATGAAATGCAGCAAATACTTCATTACAATTCAATGCTTTATGAATCTTTTAGTAGCAGGGACAGAGGAGTAGACAGACATAATGTAGGAAGAGGTAGGTTTCCTGAATTGAGCATTTTGATTGTTCCACAGATTCATAAGAAATGGATAACCAACTGACTTGAAGGTTGGATTTTGAAGATATGCAGGACACAACTTTTTCTTTGTATAGTCCACAGAAAAAAGTAGAGTAAGAACAACCAGAAAGCTCTTGCAGCAGTAGGAAATTAAAAAAAGGGAATCAAACAATTCCCAACAACTTTCCCAGTCTAAAACTGGCATCAAAACTATGGAACAAGAGTAAAGGAAAAATGGGTTTCACTTACGTTTTCTTGGGCATGATTGGAAACTGGATCTGCAAGAGCACGCGGGTTTCTTGATGAGAATGAACCACATGCAACCACAACCATTTTCTTGGCTGCCTTCTTCAGCTTGGAGGATGTTCCTCCAACCCCCATTATCTTGTTTTCCTTCTTCTCCTTCCAACAGTAATGAACCAATGTGGCATATAAAAGCTGATAAAAGTGCACTGCCAAGTTCTTCACCTCCTGCCAAGTTTCTGCAACTCTTTCAGACCCTGTAGTTTGCTTTGTCAATTTTGTTTATTTCTACTGTCTTCACTTTCCTACACACGCTCTCGTCTCATTTGTTTACCATACCTTTCAAAGTTTCAAGCTTCACCTTGACTAACCACAACTAGCCATAATTTATATTCGTGTGTTTCTAGTCTTACAACTACAGTACCGTACTAGCTACTTACTCTACTTAATCATTAAAGTCTTGCCTTTTTGGTTTTTACTCTTGCTTTTCCTTCCATTTTAGTTCTATTTTAAATGTTCATTGTGAAAGGATGACCACAGAATTGAAATATGCTTTTCACAAATGAAACGAAATTACATAATGGAATCAGTGTTAGAATTTGTCTGGTACCACTCTTAAATTGAACGGAGCGACATGAAGACAGCTCAGTATGAGGTTGTTAAGAGTTCAACAAAGAGGCATTCGTATGATGTATATGTTTTCTATACAGTAATGTTCTGAAATTCGGACCGGTCATCGAATCGATGATCTTCTTGATTCACGGTTTGGCCAGGTTTAACAGGATTCATTATCTATCGAGCAGGTGTGATCTGATAATTATATTTAATTATATATAATATTAAAAATATTTAAAAAAAATAAAAAAAATAAATAAATAAATAAATAATAAATAAATAAATAAATAAAAAATTATCGAGCCAGGTCCAATTGGGCCGAATCAAACCAAATCAAAACCGGTCAATCGATGGGTTCACATTAATCGATTGACACCAATTTTAGGCGTGAGCAGCCAGGACCACCAACCGGTCACCGATCGGACCGATCAGACCGGCCGATCCGGTCCGAGTTTCAAAACCCTGCTATACAGTATAAAGAGCAGAACTCATAAGCGGAGGAGAGCTAATTGCAAGCTAATGTTATAAAATGTTAGAAATGGCCTTTCAGGATCTATGGAAGCACTAGTCCACGCGTTAGCATTTGATTAGTTTCGGTAATGATCGGTCAAACCAAATCGGCTAAAGTTTAAAGCTGAACTTGAAAAAGATTTATAAGTCTGAATCCATCCCAATGACACATAAATTGACAAATGACACTGAATTGGACCAACCTCCTTTTATATTCTGCTGATTTGAAAATAATCACTATATTCGAATTTAATTTAATTTTGATAATTTAAGAAATCTTACAAAATTCTTTAAAAAACTCTTTAATTTTCAATTTTCAAAAAAAAACTTATTCTCTTAAATTTAAGTAAAAATAACAACAAAACAAATATAATATGTACATTAGACACAAGCTAATTAAATATTGTTTATATAATGATTTAACTCAGTTCTTAAACTCGAACCTAATTAATTATCTATGACTCAAATTAATAATTTGTTATAATCATTTTAAATTATTAATTTTAATTTAATTTAATAACATCTTTAGGTTTCAAAACTGAGTTGGATCACCATATTAGTGATATTTGCTTAGTTCATGTTTGATATTAATATTATGTATATATCATTATTATTTTTGAGTGTATAATAGAAAGAATTCTTTTGGAAAACTAAAATTACAAAAATAGTTTTTTGAAAATTGTTCTTTATTATTATGTTATGCACAATATTTTCTAAGGTCCGTAATGTAAATATTGAAAATATCTTATCATTCCAACCCTTCATAGCTCATACCCCATTATATTATCAATTATAAGGTCCATAATGCAAATATTGGAAATGCCTTATCATTCCAACCCTTCATAGTTCATACCCCATTATACTATAAATTCACTTTTTGCTTGGGTATGGATTTAGGCAATAAACATGCAATATATGTCAATATCATGGGACTGTCTCAAATATTAATAAGTTAATCCAAACACAACAAGTTGTCCATAATCACCAAGTAAGTGCCCAAATTTCATGTAGCATCTTTTCTTGGATTTGATTAATAATGAGATTTGCTATGCATGCTGTTTCTTTCTTCTTTTAAAGGGATACGATTTAAGGATGTTGATTGTTAGAAGGTGATCTGGCTCAGTCTGTTTTGTTTAAGAAAAATAAAATTGGTACAAAGTTTACTAAGCAAAGCAAAAAAAGAAAAGGCTTGCTTGAATAAGAAATAACAATTGCCCTTAAAATCAATAACTAAAATATTCAATTAGTTCATTGGTTCAATTGTAAAAATTTTAAATCGTCTAATTTTTTGTTAGTTTTAACTTTTAAATTGAATTACTTTAATAACTCTTGTTATTCAAAATTAATTAATTTATTAATTAATCAGTCAATATATTATTATTCAAATTCTTTATTTTTAATTTTTAGTTAGTTTTATAATAGTCGATTCTAATTGAACTTTTAAACCTTAAATTTCTTTTCTTACCAGTTCAACTTCATATCCAGTTTTAAAACATTGCTTAAAAGGATGATCTACCTACTTAAACTCTTCAAATATATTTTGGGTGCTAAAATTTTTAAGTTTAAATTTCAAAAGATGATGGCTTTAAAGTATTTTAAATATAATGATATTGTATTATATTATATATTTAAAATATATATAATTTATAAATTATTGCATTTTTGATCTTAATTTCAATTGATGATTTTAAATATTTAAATATAATAATCTTCTATTTAATAAAAAATTGACCAAATATTTAAATAGAACCCGTCATTTAATTTTAAATGTTTAATTAATTAAATAATTTATTAAAAGTTATGGCTATTATGAGTAGAATACAAGTGTAACCTAAACAGAACTAGGAAAGGGAAAAGATTTAGAAGAAAAGAAAAGGGAGATCAACTAAAGAAAGTGAAAGGAGGTGAAAAAGACCGTTAGATTTGAATTTCAATTTCTCATCAAGCTCAATCATAGCATAGGGGGGCCATTGGCCTTTGGCTTTTATGTACAAAAGCTAGTTCGATTCCATCCACTACATGTCACTTGGCATTCACAAATCTCTCAAGGCCCCTTTCAATTAGATATTAGATATCTTGAGTACATTAACATATAATGAGATGTAATTTGACCCTCTAACCACTAATTAGTCTAAGTTAATTATGTTTGTTTTTAAATTAGTCAAGTAATGTCAAAGTCCTAATCAAAAATCCCTCCTCATGTGTCAAATGCTTAAACCCTATTTATAATGGTTTTGAACCAATTCCAATTGCTTTTGTGAACATCTAATCATGAATCATGATCAATGTCTTAAAACAATGTATTGGTGCATTACTTATCAAAAGTTTGAATAACCCTTTGATTTGATTTGATTGAACTTTGGCATGGCAAGTACAATAATAATAAGAGATTCATTGTACTCAAGTAATTAAGACTTAATCTGCTAAAGTATGTCTAACTAAGAAACTACTCAAATTTAGTTCTTTCATTTAGTTGGTTTAGTTTAGACCCTCTTTGCAATTTTTTTATGTGAATCATATTTGTGATTGATTAAACAATCAGATTGACTTATGTTCCCATTTGTTAAAAATTTAAATATTTGATATTCAAAAGTCGTTAAGATGGAAAATAAATTATCGTCAGGTCATATGAATTTGGTTAAAATTTAAATTTGATCGTAAAATTTGAGGTATTCAAATATTTTTAAGCCACAAAAATTATTTAGTTGGCTATTAAAAACATTTATTTGAAATATATATAATACTTTCTTTATGAAATATTTATCAAATTTCATAATGAAATTAATTGATAATAGGAAAATAAAATATTTTAATTAGAATTAGCTCATCTGTTTATTTTATTTTTATTTTTGAAATGTAAAGGAAAACTTCATTAATCATATAAATGAGATAAACAAGGTGGGATAGACTCCCAAACTGTCAAACGAGAAAAATTGCAAGACATTCGAGCAAGTTCATGAGCTCCCACATTTTCTCGGCGAGTAATCCAAACAACAGAAATATTAGAGTTACTTTATAACATTAATTGACAATCCTTAATAATGCCCTCAAATTCTGAAAGATTCTCTTGATGTGATTTAAGGGCAAGCAGGACAAGTTGAGAGTCAGTAAAGATACTCCCCAAGTGTTGCATGTTATGAACCGTCCCAAGAAGAGCCTGTCGAACCGCCAAAGTCTCCGTCACTAACGCTGAATGTAGTTTCGCAAACAATCCAAAAATCGCATGTTGAAAGTGACCTTCAAGGTTCTCAATGATAAAGTCATACCCCGATATTTTCATATGCTGCAATCTTGCCCCGTCGATGAAAATATTATTGGGGAAAATTCTAAAGACTAAAATGTATGGATATGTTAAAAGAATAGTATTTTCAGCATATTGAGACGTAGGGAATCTCTCTTTGGCAAGTAAAATATGTGAAAAGGCTTTCAGAGATCTTCTCTTCTCTCGATCATAAAAAGAAGGGAAAGAGGAAAAGCTAACAGTGGCCTCACTTCCTTCCAAGACTCTTAGAATGAGCAAAAAAGATGTTTCCTTTGCTTTCATGAGATGAGATCATGCACTTGACCAAGTCAAATGGTCAAGCTTATAATTTTGACCAAATCTTTATTTGATTCAAACTTCTTATTTGCATTTGATCACATATTCTGCATTCTTTTGTTTCTTTTTAAATTGCTTTTGCTTTGGAATCTTCTTAGACGAAAATCCTCCTATGACTCCCCATCTTACAGGAAGATGTTCCTTAAATTTTGCAACTATTTTATGTCCTTAAATGGAACAACTTTCGAAATCTTTAATGCTCGAATTGGATGGAGTGGAACATACAACCTGGGAATTTGATTATTGGTCTCCATGTTCAAAACTAGTTGCTTGGCTCTTTTTAAATACAGGCAAAAGAAAAAGAATGATCGCCTTGGAGTTGCCAACTAACTGTAGAAGGAATCCTGAGTTCTCCTTCTACAGGAATTGCAGATTGTAACAGGAAATTTTGAGTCTCTTTAAATTCCAAACTTTCATAATCTGATCAATATAGACAAACACAAACACGAATTCCGTCTAGAATTCAACTTATACATTAGAGTTCAAATCCTATTAAACCTGTCAAAAATGTTCGATTGAGCTTCAAATCCAATCAAAAAGACTTGAGTTCGTCGACTTTTATCTATTTTTTGAACCCTTCTGACAACCTTAGCGGGCAAGCCTAGTTTATCGTCTTTCCCGCTTGGAATAGATAGGCAACGACATGAACTAGTGGATGATGACTGTACCAATGGTTTTCATAAGCCAATACCTGAACCTGATCAAAACAAACCTAGTTGAGTGGGATGGAGGGGACATACCCCCACTAGGTTCATACACTAACAAGAAGGTTTCAAGAGTTGCATTCCATACTCAAATCATATGAAAGATAACGCACGAGCTTTGATTTATAAGGTTTCCACAGATATCAATACACTATAGATCGACCTAAACATAAAATGAAATGGTCAATATGCTAATGATAAGAGCTTCATGATAGCTTACTCTGAGATACTTCCAAGTCAATACACTAATAAAAGCCGCCATTAAACCTATGCCTTGAGTTACTAAACCTGTGCCCGGAGTTAGATTATTTTCTATACTATATGATAAACTCTTCCAATGGCAGTTCTGCTCTGGGCAAGAACTATGATGATAACTACTGTCACTACAACATGGTTGAGACCACACTTTTCTGTTCTATACTATCTGATAAACTCTTTCAATGGCAGTTCTGCTCTGTGCAAGAACTATGATGATAGCTACTGAGTTCTGTTACTACAACATGGTTGAGACCACACCTTTCTTGGGACTTTATCAAAAGATCGAGCAGCCTAATTTGAGGCTTACTATCCTAAATTTCCTAGAAACTAACCAACAGGTTTCAAGAAAATACCTTCAATGACTTAACTTAGGAAGTCCTATTGATGAGACCAGCCTTGACATCCGTACTGCTCCTGTTCATTATTCAAAAAGTTAATACTTCTTGTCAACTTTGGAAAAGATAATTGTTATTCAGATAGATGGAGAACATCTGTGTACCTGAAAAGGGAAAAATTTCCTTACAAGATATACATTCAGATAATTACGCCCAATCAGAATGGCTGATTTCGTGTGATTTTACATTGACATAGAGAAATTACATCTCCTGAAAACTTTCCTCCACTAGGTTAATCCAATCAGGTTCAAACTGGTTCACCCGAGGACTAGGAAACAGAAGATTCCAACACAACGAAAACAGTTCCATTTGATTTCTAATTCCTGATTCCTTTTCTTCTTTTAACAGTGGAAATCCCACAGCACACATATATATGGCCTAGAAACTATACAGGTTTCCTAGATTTTCGGCTTAACATTGAAGAATTTTGTCATCTTCACAAATCTAATCATGCAACTAATCCTGCTTCGTCAATTTCTGGAAGTATAATATCAAGCCTCATCATAGGTTTATATTTCTCTGGGACTTCCGCACCAGCATGCATGCACATTTCAACCACAGCTGGAGCTTTGCCATAAAATCTCTTGAGTGCACCTTTTAAGGGAGGCCCTTTTGGATCTCTAACATGCCAAACATAATTAGGCGGGAAAACTTCATCTAAGGCAGCATCCTGCCAACCGTGCTTTCCATCCCTCCATTGATGTTTGTACTCCCCACAAAGTTTAACATTGTGACCCCAAGGCCCTACATGAACCTCTGAGCAATATCCACATGCCTTAACAGTGTACTTCTTCATTAATCTCCTCACACCAGATCTGACAGTCTCATATGCAGCAATAGTCTGTCGTGCAATGTTTGGAACATCTTCCAATGGCGGAGGTGGGTATCGTCCATAAGCTCCATATGTATCAAAATCAATTAAAGTAGTTGAATTTCCAGAACGCCAGGGTTTAGGCTCCTCAACAAGTCCACCTCTGTCAATGACTTTCTTTCCTATCATTCTTATCGGCTTTGTTCTTCGGCGTGAAGGGTATTCAGGTATATCTACACCAGCTTGGATGCAGAGTTCCACAACTGCCGGAATCCTGTCATAGTCAAACCGAGTTTCATGCATGATTCGCCGACCAAAAGGGTCATAGAGGTGATATGACTCAATGGGGATAAGCAAATCATTGATGGATCCCCTGACCCATGAATGGAAGCTATGACGTGTGCTACTTGTTCTACCAAGACAGTTCTGAATCTCATGTCCTATCTCAGCAATATGTACTTCTGAGCACTCACTGTACAATAACTTTAATCTTTAATGACCAAGATATAAAACAAACACAAAATGCAATTCACTCAAATTGATTCATCAGAATGAAATAAAGTCTACCTGCAACCATGTACAGGAATTATGTGCATGAGCTGTGCGACACCTTTAATCAAAACTTTCCAGGCTTCCAGTACCTCATATGCAACAGGAATCAGATCAGTTGCCAGTAGTCCATTCTTGGGAGGATCAAGGGGCATCTCAATACCCATTTGGGCAAGTCTTTTGTTTTCCTTTGCAACCTGCTTGATCTTCTTAAAAGGAATAGGATAGGGTTTCTTTCGTCTTTTAGGTAGTATGGGTGGGAGATTCGCATTTTGGGGAAATTCTTTTTGTTTGTTAGTGTTATCACGTCTGGACATCTGACTGGCAAATAAGTTTGCTCCAGAGATTAAAGGACCAACTCTTTGATGCTTTTGAAGCCCAAACTGCAAGTAGAATAAAAATAAAGAGTTAAAAACAACAAACAACCACCGAGAATAATGGTAGATGGGAAAGAATAACTGAAGTAGAACAGTTCATAAGACGCTACACTGATGCCAACGTCTTGAACACCACATTTGGCAGAGACTTGCAAATTTATATTAAGAAAAAAAGTGGAAATTACATTCAACTTGATGTCATCTGAACTCCACGATGAGATTTGATGCCTCCTAAACTCCATAATTCCCATGCAAACACCTATGAAGTTTGAACAAACCAATGTATGTAAGTACAAAAGAAGTCACAACATATCTTCTTGCTTTCCTTCTGTCATGGGGGTCATGCCAAGAGTCTAGCATTTGAAAAACATGGATATGATTATCAAAAAAGCTAGTTTTCCAAGTTTGAAGAAACCAGTGTATGTTACTACAAAAGAAGTTACAACACATCTTCTTGCTTTTCTTCTGCAGTAGTGGTCATGCCAAGATTGTAGACTTGAAAAACATGGATATGATTATCAGACAGCTCAGTTTCCAATTGTGAACAAACCAAAGCATGTTAGTACAAAAAAAGTTATAACACATCTTCTTGCTTTTCTTTTGACGCGGTGATCATGCCAAGATTGTAGCACATGAGAAACATGGATATGATTATCAGACAGCTCATTTTAACGGAATCCTTATCACAAGAAATACAAAACAAGAAGGGAGAAAATTTCACCTTTTTGACATGGATGCCATGTATTTGGTGACACTGATGGCAGCTGCTGGAGCATTTTTATGAGACTTTATCCCCTATTTTGTTGCTCCCAGGCAGAGGAACAAATAATGGGTTTACGCTGTATTTCAATCCTCGTACTGGTAAATTGTCAAGAAGTCAAAATCTTCATTATCTATTCTACATGTACCTGTCATTTCAAATCCAAGGAACCCTGAATGCTGGTTTTCTTTCCAGACCATAATGAACTAGAAACAAAAATAAACTAGATCACATTCATCCTCAATCCAGCAGGGTTCTGAACTATGATTGATAGTTGAATCAAGTAGGAAAATGCCCTCAGTCATACGGAGTCAGGAATCATACCCACGGCCCAAATTATGAATAGTAATAAATTCCGCAAAGAGACATTTCTTCGAACAGCTTATCCATAAAACACCGAAATTCCGACATACATGCATCAAAACACTCCTAAAGCGATCTTCCGTTATGAAGTAACGCGCCCTCAAGGATAATATTACTACTTATCGACTAGCAGTATAAAAAATCAAACATGCGTAATCAGATATAGGAAACAGAGCCCGTAATTTTCGGACAGAAAAAAAAGCAAAGAATCGTTACTGTCTCTAAAGATGATTACTCTACAAAGAGAGGGAAAGAGGGCAATACCTTAAAGAGCTGCAAAACAAAGCCAAAAACCAACTTGTAGATTCTGCTTTGTCTCTTCAACCTGAAGCTGAAAACAGAGCTTAGAGAAGGATTTAACAGGCACAGAGACGGTGAGACGTTGATTAGCCAGAGGCATTCTATTCCTGAAAACCGATAAAACGGAGGGGAAGTATCCGTTGATCAAGGCCAGACCCAATTGTCTCAAGCTCAGCCCATTTTGTGTTTTGGTTGAACAAAATAGAAATTTTAGAAAAAATTAAAATTAAAAATTTCAAAAATTCTTTATATTTTTATTTTATAAAATCATTTTTAAATTATAGTTAAAATAATAATCAAATATATAATAATGCAATCTAATTTTTAATCTTGAACCGAATTAACTAAAAGTGATAGAAGCTTAAAATTTACTATAGTTATTTTAAATTATTAATTTTAATTTAATTTAATTTTTAGGTCAAATTTAAGAGTTGAATTGATTTACCAACTCTTGACATTTAATTAATCCACATATAATATTCTTGTGTTTTTTTAGTTATAATTTTTCACCAAAATTTAAGAAAATATTTTTAAAATAAAAATTAACAATAATTTTTCAAAATTTTAAAATTAGAGAATTTTTTGGGTAAAATCAAGTTCAGTTTTAGTGAAATCCAATTTAACACTTCAAACAACTATAATTTGAGCATGAAATTTTGTCAAAATTAAATTTAAATTTGAGTTTAAATCTAATTCTAAATACCTAATCCTGAAACCAATCAAAATGACTTTGTATTCTTTTTTAATTTAAAATAAAAATCTTGTACTTTAATTTAAACTGGACTTTAAGTAGCTTGTGCCCGATCGGGCTTAAATTTAGGTTCAATTAAGTCAGGTCCAATCAATCTCATGTGGGCTTAGGTGGATCTAGTTTGACCCGGCTCTATCTATTGCCACACCTATCAATAACAAGTGAATCACGTAACTTTTGGCCTCAAGGATTCATCCAAGAAGCTCCAGCTAGGGGATAAGAACGTGCACTTCACCGCTTTCTGTCTCCTTCACGCTACTGTGTAACCTTTGATGAAACAGCAAGCTTAAGCTGACTTTAATCTTAATTTTCTACTCCTTTTCATCGCTTATCTTGTCAACATCGTACAAAACACAACACAACACCAAGCGTATAACATGTAATAAGCTTCACTAATTAACTAAAAGTGGAAATACGTGCCCATCAATCATCCGGACGACACGGTGAATGATTTAACAACGACCGCAAAAACATCACACAGACCCTTCAAATCTCTGTTCCTCTTGCCCATCGGCGATGGCGTAATTCCCCGAACAGCAGCTTCACAGTCGTTGACAGCGTTCGTGCAATCGCCAGCCAAATTAGCCAACTCGAAGAAGCTCTCGGAGTTCAAGTCATTGTAAGCTGTTAACAGAGCCGAAACTGCCTTGCTATAGTCTCGGCTGCATCTGATGAGACCTTGGTGACCGTCATCGCCGCCGTAGCTAGAGGAAGGCTTGCTAGGCAGCGAGTTTAGGTAGTCTCTGGTGGCGGTGGCGTTAGCGTAGGCTAATCCCACTGAAACGAAGGCTAGTGTGTAGTCATCGGCTCCTGGGGTTCGGGAGTCGGAGTAAAGAGAGTTGATACAGAAGGAGTGGTCTGAAGTTTGGTCGCAGACCTTGTTCACGAGCTTGTTAGAGGCAACATCAGAGGCATAGAGGAACGTGAAGAGAGGGAACAAGATCAGAAGTGAAGGAATATGAGAGAGACGTTGAAAGATGGTCATTTCTGTTTTGGATGTGCAACAAAGCTTCTAAGTGAAATTTTCAGGAATCAAAGAAGAGAACGCACTTAAGCTTGTCTATTTCATGGGTGTCTCGTGGTTTTTGTTGCTTTCTCACGTTTTAGTTATTACAAATGAATGCTACCACATATTATACGTCTTCAACAATATCAGTTGTTAAAAATAAATTATTTTAATAATTAATCTACAATTTTATAAACTAATTATTTTGTAAATGTTAAAATAAGTAAATAAATTTTTATTTAAGAAATATCAATTTTAATTAAATTTTAAAATTTTAATAAATCAAAATAATCTACTCCAATCAATTTTAAATTTATTTGATATTTAACCCAAATTAAATCTTTTAAATTCAGGCCTAATTTTTAAAAAATTTGCTCCTAATAATTTCGTTGTGTTTAGGAATCACGTAAGTAGAAAAACTGAGTTCAGATCCTTTGTCGAATCCTCTACATCTTATTTTATCTAAGAATAAGACGACATCGTTTTGTCTAAAAATTTGACAGAGGAGCAAGTTAAATTGACAGACGCCTATGAGATCCACTCACAAGTACCATTTTTAAGCCACTGGCTAGACAAATCATAAGTCATTTTTAAGAAGGCAATGTAACGTTATTCCAAAGCTAGTTTCAAAACAAAAGGTTTTGGAAGTCATATTATTTGCTTATTCTGTCTAAGAACTAAATTAAAAATAATAAGAAATTTATTGATATTATTTAATATTATTAAGAACTAAATAATTTTTAATAATAAGAATAAGAGTAAGTAGAAAATTAATAAATATCAAAACTTTAAAAATAAATTAATAAGAATAATTAAAGAACCATAATAATTTTAACAATAATAAAATGGTTAATAATAATAAAGAATATACACTTATCATATTTGAAAACAAATAAAATAATAAGAATAATTAACGAAACTTAACATTTTATTATTTATTATTAGATAATTTATAATAATAATTCTTCACATAATTTATAAATTAAAACTGATTATAAGGAATTAGCAAAATAAGTATATAATTTTTCTTATTATTATAAAGGACAAAATTAATAATAATAAAAAATGTAATCATATTATTTAATATCATTAATAAAAATAATTTATTCATAATAAGAATAATAGTAAGTAGAGATTTAATAATTAAAGCCCATTATAAACAGTTAAATTAATAAGAATAATTATTATACCACTATAATTTTTAATAATAACATAATGGTGAATAATAATAAGGAATATAAAATTAGCACTTATCATATTTGAAAACAATTAAAATAATAAGAATGATTAAAAAACATAACGTTTTATTATTTATGATAATATAATTTGTAATAATAATTCTTCAAATAATTTATAAATTAAAACTGATTATAAGGAATTAGCATAAATAAGCATATAATTTTTTCCTTATTATTATAAATGACAAAATTAATAATAATCAGAATGTAATCATCTTATTTAATATAATCAAAACGAAATCATGTAATAATTACAAGAATAATAGTAACTGAATAGAAGAAGAAGAATGAGTGGAGCTCGCATTGGCGACCCCTCGCCCTCGCCCTCGCCCTCGCCCTCTCGAGAAGCCCCATTTTTTGCCAGTCTCGCAAGGGCGACACGTCGTCCTTGTGAGACGCCCCATTAATTCTCTCTTCTTCTCTTGCTTCAATTATTATTATTAGCAGTCGATTATAGTAAATCCTTTTATTAGTTAATGTATTTATTTCGATTATTATGATTATATTCCTTATCATTATTTAATGTTTTTGCTTTAATTTATTTCTATTAGTAAGATAAATTCCTACTCATTATTATTATTATTATTATTATTATTATTATTATTATTATTATTATTATTATTTTTATTTCCATTATGATTATGATTATGATTATTATGATGATGATGATGATGATTATTATTATTATTATATTCCTTATTGATATTTAATTATTTATTATAATTAATTTTATTATTGTTATAATTATTAGTATTATCCTTATTATTATTATTGTTAGTATTATTAGTATTATTATGATGATTATTATTATTATTATAACTATTACCTCTTGTATTTTATTATTAGATTATAACAAATAATAATTCTAATTTTATTATAACAAATAATAATTCTCTAATTGTAACTAATTAATTCTAATTTTAAAAATATTTTTCTAAAATCAATTAACATAGGAGCCCAAAATTGTACTTGAATTAATTTTAAAAATATTTTCTAAAATCAAATAACATAGGAGCCCAAAATTGTACTTCTGCGTGTGTGCAAAGGCATCCCAAGAAACAAGTTATCCAATTCAAAAGCATTTTTGTCGAGGCGTAGAACTATGGGAATTAACATATATTTTTATATCCCTACAAATAAAATAAAAATTTAAATCATTAAATAAGAAAAAATATGAACCTGAAGATTGTCGATTGAAACTTTTAAACATAAATATTCAAAATCTAAATACCAGCCGATATCAGAAAATTTTTAAAATAGGGAGATTTTTTGCAAAATTTCCAAAAAATCTTAAATTTTCTAAAAATTTTAAAATTTCCTCCTCCCTCTTATCTCTTCTTCCCCTTTTTTCAAAGTTTTTAATTAGTTATTTTATTTATTTCATCTTTTATAATTATTGTAAATTTTAATTTTGTTTTAAAATAATAATAAATATTTTATTACTAATAATAATTATAAATTAAATAAAACTTACAAAAATATTTTATTTAAATTTATTTTAATATTTTATATAATATTTATTAATAAAGTATTAATAAAATATTTATTTTAAAAATAAATAATTTAAAATTATTATTTATAAACTAATATTTATTTTATATATTTTAATTATTAAATCAAAATTTATTTGAAATTTATATATTTTAAAGTTCTGAGTTGAGAGAGAAGAATGGTTAAATTGTCTAATGTATTTTTAGATTAAATAAGAGAAAGAATCTAAATACCAAGAGATGTTGGGTTTTAGAATCTAAAGAAAGTGTCACTATTTTTCCTAAATTAGGAAAGTTTTTGCTTTCATAACTACTCAAAAAAATGAATCAAATATAATAATTTAAATTTTAAAAAAAAGATTACTTTCTCATGCAACAATCCGTGTCAACCAAACGGAGCCGATATGGAACGGAGAACGTTCCTCCCATCATTTCTTAACCAAGTTCTTATTAGTAGTTAAAGCCATGTGATTGTACCTTTGTCAGTTAGCAAGAGAAGAGGTAAGCCACGTTTCCTTCAATTGCTACACCTGTCGAAAATCACGTTTCCCTACACATGTAGAAAAAGTGATTTGGAAACTGAATACCAATCTACCTCACAGTAATACCAAAACAAACTCAAACCGTCTGTAAAAAAAGTTATTTGGAACTTACTCGAATCAATCAAACAGATGGCGAGGCGTAGTTGCGGGAGTGCTGGCGCTAGCGGCTGTATGTATCTACTCGTGTCTCTTCAAACATTTGTATTTAAGATTTTATTTTAACCTAACAGAAGAAGAATGACAAGTTAAAAAGTCACCCTATTTCTTATAATATAAATATTTTTAACTATATATATAACAAATATATATATCACTAATTAGTATTAATTATAATATATTTAACATCAATAAAAAATTTTGTATTATTTATAATATAATTAATTAATTAACTAATTAGCTAATTTTGATTTAACTGTTGAATATTATAATATAATAAATGAATTAATTCATTAAATTATAATTTATTTAAAATTAATATAATCAATAGATTAATTAATATTTTGTATTGTTTACTAATTAGCTCATATATTTTCTGTCATTTTATTAATTTTAATTTATATATAATTAATTTGTTAATTACATTATAATTAATAAATTGACGTAAACTTCATTATATATATTTATATATTTATATTACTAATAGTCTTGTGAATTATTCTAGACTCAAATTAGATAATAAAAGCTTATTTGCTCTGTATAAGGAATTTGATTTTTACAATTTGAAATCTAACATTATATCGAAGCGCTTTTATATTTTGCATAACAAATGATAATTATAATATAATAAATGACTTAATTCATTAAATTATAATTTATTTAAAATTAATATAATCAATAGATTAATTAATATTTTGTATTGTTTACTAACTAGCTCATATATTTTCTTCATTTTTAATTAATTTTAATTTATATATGATTAATTTGCTAATTACATTATAATTAATAAATTGACGAAAACTTCATTATATATATTTATATATTTCTATTACTAATAGTCTTGTGAATTATTCTAGACTCAAATTAGATAATAGAAGCTTATTTGCTCAGTATAAGGAATTTCGATTTTACAATTTGAAATCTAACATTATAACGAAGCGCTTTTATATTTTGCATAACAAATGATAATTATAATATAATAAATGACTTAATTCATTAAATTATAATTTATTTAAAATTAATATAATCAATAGATTAATTAATATTTTGTATTGTTTACTAACTAGCTCATATATTTTCTTCATTTTAATTAATTTTAATTTATATATGATTAATTTGCTAATTACATTATAATTAATAAATTGACAAAATTTCATTATATATATTTATATTTAACTCAAATTTCCAATTAAATCATTTAAAATTTTAATTAACATTTCTTTTAACACAATTAACTAAACATTTTCTTAGTAAAATATTAAAATTTTGTTGTATTTTCATCACACTTAACTTGCTTATTAAAGTATGGAGTGAAAAGTTTCATGGCTCAAGAAGTAAAATTTTAGTTTCATTCATTTTACTCTTAAAGTTGGTAAAATTGTGCTTATATCACATCAATTAAAACATAGTGATCATAATGACAAAAGTATACAGAAAATGGAAACGACAACGTGAATAACATCAAACAACAAACCTTCACAGCGACAGTAACAACTTCTCTAACAACATCGGGGGCGACCTGCCACGTTCCAAGACCAACAAAAGAAATTTTGGCACCAGTGTTGAGTTTGAAGAACATGAGTGATTGCACCATTTTTGTCCAGAAATCAAACTCAAAGTTCATTTCCAAACACAAAGTTCCCATATATTTCAAAAGTTAACCGGAGATGTAAGTTTTAAAATTAATAAATTTTAAGATTTTAAATAAAGTTAATTAAATTAAATAAAATTTTATATCATTAACCTTATTTTTATAATTGTTTAATTTAACATATTATTAATTAATTATGTCAATAAATCATATTTAAATCAATCTTAATATCATTAAATGATTAAAATTTTAATATATAACTTATGATCCAATTTAATATTATTTCAAATTAATATTATACCAATAAGAGAAATTGAATTTCTCGGCGTGGCGTGAGCATGTATAATAAGGATAAGGATGTACGGGTCATAATATGTTTCGCACGAGATATGAACGTCTATAATGATAGTGAGGAAGTTAAAACTTTTCTAAAGTATTATTATTTTACATTTATTAAAGTAACTTATATAAAGTGTTATTGATTTACATTACTAATATAACTTATATAAAGTGTTATTAATTTACAAAACTAAGACAACTCATATAAACTGTTATTATTTTATTAATAAAGTAACTCATACATAATGTTATTATAATACACTATTATGATAACTTTTCTAAAGTGTTATTATTTTATATTTACTAAAATAACTCATATAAAGTGTTATTGATCTATATTACTAACGTAACTTATATAAATTGTTATTAATTTACGTAACTAAGATAACTCATACATCTTGTTATTATAATACAAGTATTACGATAACTTTTCTAAAGTGTTATTATTTTACATTTACTAAAGTAACTCATATAAAGTGTTATTGATTTACATTACTAACGTAACTTATATAAAGTGTTATTAATTTACAAAATAAGATAACTCATATAAATTGTTATTATTTTATTAATAAAGTAACTTATACATAATGTTATTATAATACACTATTATGATAACTTTTCTATAGTGTTATTTTTTACATGTACTAAAGTAACTCATATAAAGTGTTATTAATCTATATTACTAACGTAACTTATATAAATTGTTATTAATTTACATAACTAAGATAACTCATACATAATGTTATTATAATACAGATTACGATAACTTTTTAAAGTGTTATTATTTTACATTTACTAAAGTAACTCATATAAAGTGTTATTGATTTACATTACTAACATAACTTATATAAAGTGTTATTAATTTCCATAACTAAGATAACTCATATAAATGTTATTATTTTATTAATAAAGTAACTCACACATAATGTTATTATAATACACTATTATGGTAACTTTTTAAAGTGTTATTATTTTACATTTACTAGGGTAACTTATATGAAGTATTATTGTATGATATTAAGATAACTCATATAAAGTGTTATAAATTTATTATTAAAGTAACTCATATAAAGTGCCATTATTTTACATCACTTTCATAACATCTTAAAATAGTTACCTTTTATAATGTTTAGTAACACTTAAAAATTTGTTATCAATGATAAATTATATGTTATAAAATCATAAAGTGTTACTTATCAAATTAAGAATCATAACATTTTAAGACATAACGTTATGTAGATAGGTATTTTATAACATATTGTCAAAAGTGTTCTTGTCTAGTGTTCTTGTATGTCATTTTGTTGTAGTGTTAGTAATATTTTTAATTTCCTTTTATTATTTAATGGTTTTAGTTTCATTAAGTTAGCTTGCTTTAATTTATTTATATTAATAATATAAATTTCCTTCTTAATATTTTTAAATTTATAAATGTTAATTATTTTATTTATTATGATTCTTCTTCTTCTTCTTCTTCTTCTTCTTCTTCTTATTATTGTTATTATTATTAAATTCCTTGTTGATATGTCATTATTTATTATAATTAATTCTATTATTGTTATTATTATTATTATCCTTATTATTATTATTAGTATTATGATTATTATTATTATTATTATTATTATTATTATTATTATTATTATTATTATTATTATTATTATTATTATTATTATTATTATTATTATTATTATTATTATTATTATTATTATTATTATTATCCTTATTATTATTATTATTATTATAGGAATTATTATGATTGTTCTTATTTTCATTATTATTTTAGTTATTATTATTATTGGTAAATTTATTATTTAATTTTATATCCATTATTATAATCACTTTAAAATATGATTATTAAATTTCTTGGATTATTATGTAATTTATTGGTGAGTATTTAATATATTTATTATTATTATTATTAATTTCCTTATTGATATTACATTTATTATTATTATTATTATTATTATTATTATTATTATTATTATTATTATTATTTCTATTGTTATTATTATTGTTGTTATTCCTTCTTTTGATTAATTACCTTTTATTATTTTAAGGTTTAAAATTCTTAATTATTTTATTAATGTGATTATTATTATTAGTTTTGCACTTCAGTATCTTACTTATTATAAATAAATGTATTATTTTATTAAAATTGTTTTTATTATTCATAACATTATTAAATACACGTTTAAATTATTAAGTGTATTTATTTATGCATTAAATTTCTTTATTATTATTATTATTATTATTATTATTATTATTATTATTATTATTGTTATGCAATTTATTAATTCAATTAATCTTCTTTTATGATAGATTAATAAAAATTTGTTAGTTAAAATATTAGAAATGAATATTTCAATTAAAGTATCATTAATATTTGAGTAGAATAAAACATTTACATAAAATGCAAGTATCGTAATTCACTGTTTGAAAGCAAATTTAAAATAGGTTTTATCCTCCCTTTCTTCATTTGTCACCGGCGTTCTTTCTTCTTCTCGTCGGACTGTGTGTTGTTAGTCGGTTAAGTGTCGATTTCTTGCTATCTAAGGCTGAGGGTTAGAGGAATGGAGTTGGGTTGACACCACCGACTGGATTTGGGTTCTTTACTTCTGAATTTTGCAGCTTTTACCGTCACAATGGCCCCTCAAAAACTTAAAAAAAAAAGAGAGAAACATCGAAGCTGAGGTGAGAGGGGACAATGTTGCAGACATTGCAGCTGTGTATGATGCCCCTTTTCCCGTTTACTTAGAGGAAGAAGGACAGAGGTACAGGGAACTCCGGACTAAAAGCATTAAAGTTCCTACGTATTTTAATTTTGATGTGTTAGACCAAATATGGTTGATAGATAAATTGATGACATTATGTCGGAGAGGTAAATGGGAACATTTTGTGCGAATTCATTACCCTGTATACCGTGACCTGGCACTTAAGTTTTTTACATCTTTGAGGGACGAGGCCAGGTATGTTTTTTGGATGAGAATATGTTACGATTTTTATTTGGGTTTGCACAAAAAGAAGTTGATGATGGGCATCAGTCTTTCACTATTAGTACGTATTGGAAATATTTAACTGAGTTGGATGAGTATGATCTGCATATAGCATCAAATGCACAAATTTTTAATGCGGAATGCAAGCTGCTGCATAAATTCATGTGTGGTGCTATTTTCTGGAAAAGGCAAAGTACGAAATGTTTGGGGAAGGATCTTTTCTTATTATGGTGCATCGATCATAGCCATAAGCCGAACATGTTCGCTTATGTATCTCAAACTTTGATCCATTCAGTGGGGAGAAAGGAGAATAGTTTGGGAATGGGATATTTAGCGACTACTTAGGCTGAAAATTTTAGGATTGATGTTAGTGATCTTAACATGCAGAATTTTCATTATTTTGATGTACCGTACCTGAAACGGTGCGAGATTATAGACGACAAAATCATGCAGTTGCGAGATCCTTCAACTCGTACAGCATTGAAGCGCAGGTTTGCAGCTGAAGCTTCAAGTTTTGGATGTAACGCTATTGAATATTTTTCTGAGATTAAGGGCCAACAACAGAAAACAGAACAACTGGTAGCACAATAACAGCCGCAACCTAATTGGGGCATGGTTTATACACTCATAGTTGAAAACTACAGAAGTACACAGCAGCAGCTGGATGCAATGAAGCAGCAGTTGAATATGCTTAATCGACGAGTGGACGTGGTATCCAAGGATCTGCAATACGTGGGCGAGAAAATGCATAAGGCTTGGGAGATGCAAGGACTGGACGTGCCATCGCCAACCCTATCACCTCCAAGAGTTGGACAAGGTTCTTGAATTGTGGAAGTAAGACATTTGTGCATTTTCTAAATTCTGCAACTTCTGATCCTTTGTTTGTATTCTGAAATATTCTTCAAAGTTGTTATAAAACTCTCTCACAACTTTATGAATGTTTGACTATAGATTTGTTGTAATGTAGAGATACTTTGTCACTCTCATTTGAAATCCTTCACTAACATCTTAGTTGTATTGTTTGAATTTTGGATGGAACTGTTGAGTTGAATTGTCTTATGCAACCTAAAAAATTGAAGATGTTGGAATTGTCAGAATATGGTAAAAGGAGGAGGATCAGGATCCCATTATATCCTAAATAGAATCAGTCAAACGTTATCTCTGAAATAGGGGCATGATCACAGCAATTAGAATTAAATACCTTTCCTTGTATAGCATCTGTCGTTCCTATATGAGTAGCTCTGTAAATCTGTAAATCATACCAATATACAACATATTCTTTCCATTTCATGAGTCTCCTATACCAAACAAACATGGTATCAAAGCATGGTTGACAATCCTACAAGGGATCTGTCATATCACTGCTCATCATCTACCCAGAAAGCCAACAAACATCTGAAAAACAACCATGTCCGAAACAGTAGAAAGTAATCCAAATGGGTCAAGCATCAACCATGATGACCTTACCCTTCAAATTGCAAATCTGTTGAGAAACGGGTTGAACCACTCCACAAACAATCCAATTTCAGACACAGTGAACGTTGGTGTCAAATTAAACAGCCAGAACTATGCCCTTTGGGCCAGACTTATGAAGGTGGCCATAGGGGGCAATGGTCGATCAAAAATTAGGCACATTACAGGGATACCTGCACCACCGGAGGAAGGAGATCCAGAATATGAGAAGTGGGAACAAGATGATCTGGTTATATTTTCATGGATAATTCAGAATGTTGAACCACAATTGGCCAACAACGTAGCTCATTATCCCACGGCCAAGGCATTATGGCAGGCGTTGGCAGTCACCTACAGCAGCGGGAGGGACTCGTTGCAAGTTTACGATCTGCACAACAGGGCAAGTCGCCAAGTGCAAGGGTCATCAACCATAGAAGATTTTTGGCTTTTGATGCAAAGTCTTTGGGGCGAAATTGAGCGTCGTCGTCCGAACCCTATGGTGTTGGCTGAAGATATAACAGCGTACAACCAGATCTGGAATGAGACCAAGCTCTTCCAATTTTTGGGAGGGCTCGACCAACGATATGACGTGATTCGAAGGGAAATTCTCAGGGAGGACCCTTTGCCCTCAGTTGAGGTCGCCTACGCCTCAGTCAGAAAGGAGGCCGCCCGACTGAATATTCTTGGGCCGACGACTGGAGGCGACCTGCCATCACAGGGCATTGGAGGGGGACTACTGACTAAGGGTGAACCAGCACAGATAGAGGCAACAACTATGGCAGCCCGAGTTTTTCGATCACAACAAAACCGATTAGACACCACCGGAAAGAATGGCGGCTCATCATCTCGGGATCGAGTGGATAAATCCAAGTTGAAGTGTTCCCATTGTGGGATGTCCAAGCACACAAAGGAGAATTGTTTCCAACTGGTAGGATATCCCGAATGGTGGGAAGACAATCACAAGCAACCAAAGGAGAGACGGGGCTCAGGCAGCAAGGCTGCCGCCATGGTAAGCAACCCGGAGGCCACCAGCACTAGGGGTGGCGGCTATGCAGACGAAGGCGAAAGGGGATTTGCAGCAGCAGCTAGGGTTTCCTCAAATGAGGAAACTCACAAATTTAAAGGTAAAGGGGCCTGGAAATTATGCCCAGACCCCTGTATTTCTAAAACTAAATTTTTTAGTCCAGAAATGTTGGAATTTGCTCCGGATATTGGTGTGTATGATGATTTGGCTGTTGATATTTCTAAAGATTCCGAAATGGTCCCAAAAGTTTTGTCTACTACCTGTATGGTCAAAAAGGTATGTGAAACCAAAAATACCCACTGGATCTTTGACTGTGGGGCTACCGACACCATGACTTTTGATGCATCTGATATTATTGTGCCATCACGAACAAACAAAACTTCTGTTCAAACTGCTAATGGGGAAATAGCGTATGTTGAGGGAGCTGGGACAGTAGAAATTTCGCCCACTCTTAAAATATCCAACTGTCTATATGTTCCTTCGTTGTCACACAAGTTGTTGTCGATTAGCCATGTTACGAAGGAACTCAACTGTACGCTGCTGATGAATCCAAATTTTTGTCTTTTGCAGGATATCCGGACGGGGGAGATTATTGGGCGTGGCACTGAGCGAGCCGGCCTGTACTACGTGGACGAGGTGGCCCAACAAGGGTCTGTGTTGCTGGCTCACGAAACGACTGACCGAGAGACTTGGCTCTGGCATCGCCGCTTGGGGCATCCATCTACGGGTTATCTTAAAATTTTATTTCCCAAACTCTTTTTGAATAATAATAGCACTTTATGCTGTGAGACATGTGTTTTGGCGAAAAGCCACAGACAAACTTTTAAGCCGAATAATACTCGTGTGGATTCCATTTTTTCTCTAGTTCATTCTGATGTGTGGGGCCCTGCACCAATTTCGGGGAGTCATGGTTTGAAATATTTTTTGCTATTTATTGATGACTGTACTCGCATGACATGGGTTTATTTTTTAAAAAATAAGTATGAAGTTTTTGAAACTTTTACCCACTTCTATCAAATGGTTCATACCCAATTTCATAAACAGATCCAAACTCTCAGGTCAGATAATGGGGGGAGGGGGGAATTCGTTAACTCTTCAATGCAACAGTTTTTCCAGGAGCGGGGAATAATTCATCAAACATCCTGTCCACATACCCCTGAGCAAAACGGGGTAGCTGAAAGAAAGAACTGGATTATCCTTGAAATGACCAGAGCTCTATTAATTGAATCCAAAGTTCCTACCTCATTCTGGCCCGAAGCGGTCGCTACATCCACATATCTCTTGAATAGACTTCCCACCAAAATCCTCAACCTAAAAACACCTATCCAAACCCTCTCAACACTTACAAAAATACCACCCGCCTTAACTCTTCAGCCTCGCATCTTCGGATGTTCCGTGTTTGTGCATATCCCTAAGTCTGAACGCTCTAAGTTTGATCCCTGTGCGGTTAAATGTGTGTTTGTGGGGTATGGGGTCCATCAAAAGGGATACCGGTGCTACAATCCTAAAACCCGTCATATGTTCACCACTATGAATTGCGACTTCCTCGAAACTGAATACTTTTACAACCACCAACCCAGTGATCAGGGGGAGAGTTCAGTAGATCCACTGAGTTGGATTCAAAGTCTAAGTCTCTTTGATGTTGGTCCAACAGAACCAGTTAGCGGACCCACCGGGCCAACTTCCGAAGCTTCCATGCAGAACGACGACCTCAATGTTATTTCCAATGCTCCTTCGCCTGTGATATCTGAGGTAAGACGTTCTGAGACTCATGAGACCTTTTTGGATACTGATCAAGAGAGCTCTGTAGTAGTTGAACAGGTTGAACAGGTGGAGGAAATACAGGGTGGAGAACCAGAGAGATATGAGCTGCCTCCACGGAGCAATCGGGGTGTACCACCCAAACGGTATTCCCCAGAACGAGAGTCTCAACGATCCAGATATCCGGTGGCCAATGTTGTAAGGGGGAGACTATCCAGTCGAGCCAAGGCGTTCATCACTGCAATGTACTCTGAGGAGATCCCGGTCACTGTTGAAATAGCCAAGAAGTCAAAAGCTTGGAGACAGGCTATGAATGTTGAGATGGAGGCTCTGAGAAAGAACAATACATGGGAGGCTTGTCTGTTACCAACAGGAAAAAAACCAGTGGGATGTCGGTGGGTCTTTACAATCAAGCACAAACCTGATGGCACTATTGAAAGATATAAGGCGAGACTGGTAGCAAAGGGCTACACTCAGACATATGGCATCGACTACTCCGAGACATTTTCTCCAGTAGCCAAGATAGACACCATTCGAGTGATATTTTCGGTTGCTGCTAACAAGGAATGGCCATTGTACCAGTTTGATGTGAAGAATGCATTTCTTCACGGGGACCTGAAGGAAGAGATCTACATGGATGTTCCACCAGGTTTTGCAGATACTTTCAGGAAAGGTGAAGTGTGTTGTTTGAAGAAGTCACTATATGGCCTCAAGCAATCTCCTCGAGCGTGGTTTGGAAGGTTTACAGTAGCCATGAAAAAATATGGTTACAAACAGAGCAACTCTGATCACACTTTGTTCTTGAAACGGAGAGGTACTCGTATCACCTGTTTGATTATATATGTTGATGATATGATCATTACAGGTGACGATGTTGAAGAAATGGCCCAACTGAGAAGAAATCTATTCAAGGAATTCGAAATGAAGGATCTGGGGGAGCTGAAATACTTCCTCGGAATTGAGGTGTTGAGGTCGAGGTTGGGGATCTTCATTTCCCAACGAAAGTACATCCTAGACCTCCTAGCAGAGACTGGCATGTTAGAGTGCAAGCCGGCAGAAACTCCGATCGTGGTAAATCACGGACTCCGGTTAGTTGAAAGAACAGAACCAGCAGATAGAGAAAGATATCAGAGATTAGTAGGCAAGCTGATATATCTTTCTCATACCAGACCAGACATCGCTTACGCTGTGGGAATAGTAAGCCAATTTATGCATCAACCTCAGGTAGACCATCTGGAAGCTGCGCTGAGGATAGTGAGATACTTGAAGGGAACATCTGGGCATGGGATCTTGTTCAAGAGAAACGGACATCTGGAGGTACAAGGGTATACTGACGCTGATTGGGCTGGCAACCCAATAGATCGACGATCCACCTCAGGTTATTTCACCTTCGTCGGGGGAAATTTAGTAACTTGGAGGAGCAAAAAGCAAAAAGTCGTAGCATTATCAAGTGCAGAGGCAGAATTTCGGGGGATTGCTCGAGGCTTAGCAGAAATTCTTTGGATAAGAAAGCTATTATCAGAGATTGGGTTCGCACCATCGGAGGCATGTGAGTTATTATGTGACAACAAAGCAGCGATCAGTATTTCAGAGAATCCAGTCCAACATGACCGAACCAAACATGTTGAGGTGGATAGACACTTCATCAAAGAGAAACTAGACGCAGGAATAATTAAGCTACCTTTTGTACGTTCTGAGGATCAGCTTGTCGACATACTTACTAAAGCAGTCAACGGGAGGTTTTTTAATGAAGTCATGTGCAAGTTGGGTATCGGAGATCCCACTACTCAACTTGAGGGGGAGTGTCAGAATATGGTAAAAGGAGGAGGATCAGGATCCCATTATATCCTAAATAGAATCAATCAAACGTTATCTCTGAAATAGGGGCATGATCACAGCAATTAGAATTAAATACCTTTCCTTGTATAGCATCTGTCGTTCCTATATGAGTAGCTCTGTAAATCTGTAAATCATACCAATATACAACATATTCTTTCCATTTCATGAGTCTCGTATACCAAACAAACAGGAATAGCTAGCAATGTCAGTGAAAGTTAAAAAGAAGAGGAAGCTGTGTTGGAAGCTTTGATGGGCTCCAAGTAAAAGAACTTTCACAAAATATGTATTTGTATTGATAACAAAACACTCACAAGATACAAAAAAACAATTTTCTCTCTAAGTGCTACAGCACTTTTTCTCATTCTTTCTTTTCTCACAAAGAGCTACAGCTCTCAAACACCTCTCTTCTCAAATGCTCTCTATTTTTTCATCTCATATCATATGTCTCTAAATGGTTACAAGGTCGCACATATATATAGACATACTAAAGGACTTCAAATCCAATTTGGATTCTTCTTACATTAATTAACTTCTTATCTTCAAGACTTCAAATACAAATTGACTTCTTCTTTGACTCATCTTTATCCATAAGACTTCAAATTCAATTTGACTACTTCTTTGACTCATCCTTATCCATAAGACTTCAAATTCAATTTGGCCACTTCTTTGACGACTTCAAATTCAATTTGGCCACTCCTTATCCATAAGATTCTTCCATAAGTTTCTACATTCATCCATAAGCTTCCACATCAACATTATATATTTTTCTCCATTCCAAACCTTATCTTTTGTCATAAATCATAATTATCCATAATGAAGGAGGGTTTGTATTTTCTAACACTCCCCCTCAAACCCGACTTCTCATACCAAGCTTTTCTCTCAATCTACGGAACATTTCGTTATTCAATGGCTTTGTAAAAATATCTGCCAGCTGATCTTCTGTTCTGCAAAACACCAATTCCACAATTTTGTTTTTCACCTGCTCCCGAATGAAATGACATTTTATGTGTTTGCTTCGACTGTGTGCCACTGGATTCTTTCCAAGTGATATGGCAGACTTGTTGTCAACATATATTCTTGTTGGGCCTTCTTGGGCATGATCCAACTCTCTTAAAATATATCTCAACCACATTGCTTGACATGAACTTGCTGTTGCAGCTAAATACTCAGCCTCACATGTTGAAAGGGCAACCGTTTGCTGCTTCTTTGATGACCATGAAAATATTGCTGATTCAATATGAAAAGCATAACTAGAAGTACTTTTTCTATCGTCCACATCTCCACCAAAATCACTGTCTGAATAACCAATTAATTTCAAATTTTGAGAATGTGTATAGAATAAACCTTGGTCAATCGTACCTTTAATATATCTCAAAATTCTTTTTACTGTGTCAAAGTGATCTTGTTTGGGTTTCTCCATATATCTGCTGACGAGCCCAACTGCATACATAATATCTGGTCTTGTGTAGGTCAGATACCTCAAACTTCCAACCAAGCTCTTGAATAATGTTGGATCTATAGTTTTTCTATCTGAATCTCTTCTTAACTTTATGCTTACTTCGACAGGTGTGGCCGTTGGATTGCAATCTTTCATTTTGAACCTCTTTAAGACTTCATCTGCATACTTCACTTGAGAAATGAAAATTCCTTCTCCTGTTTGTTTCACTTCGACTCCAAGGAAGTAGGACATTTCACTTATATCAGTCATCTCAAAGTCTTTGGTCATAGCTTTCTTAAAATCATCAAACATACCTGGATTATTTCCTGTGAAAATGATGTCGTCCACATATAAGCACACGATCATGATATCTCCTTGTTTGTTTTTCTTCGTACAATCTAATGCTCATACGGCTTTTCACAAATCCGCACTTTTGAAAGTATTCATCTATTCTTGTATTCCAAGCCCTTGGGGCTTGCTTCAATCCATAAAGAGCTTTCTTCAGTTTGTAGACTTTGTCTTCCTGACCTTTTTTGACATATCCAGGTGGTTGCTCAATATAAACTTCTTCTTCTAAGTAGCCATTTAGAAAAGTTGACTTCACATCCATCTCGTAGATCTTCCATTTGTTTTGTGCTGCAAGTGCTATGAGAAGTCTGATTGTATCAATTCTTGCAACTGGAGCAAATACTTCTTCATAATCTATTCCATATTTCTGTTTATAACCTTTCGCAACTAACATTGCCTTATATCTTTCTACCTTTCCTTCTTGATTGGTTTTTGTCTTATATACCCACTTGACTGCAATTGGTTTATGTCCTTTTGGAAGACTGGTCAATTCCCATGTATCATTTCTTTGGATTGCATCAATTTCTTCATTCATTGCTTTTTCCCACTTTTTGTCTCTAGCGGCTTCTTCATATGTCACTGGATCACATGCAGCCATTAGACAAAACAACGAATAGTCAAATGATTCTATTCGTTCAGTAGTATCATAAAGATCGCTAAGAGTTCTTGTTTTAATTGGTGCTCCCCCTGAATTGTTGTTGCTGTTACTTGGCGTTGACGATGTCGATGCTGGTGTTGTTGGTGGACTTAGTGAAGGAGAATGATTATCTTGCTGTTCTTGTAAATCTAAGTCATTGTCATCCTTATCATCAAAGAACATACCTTGAATGTTCTTTTCTTCTTTGCTCCACCTCCAGTAGTCTGCTTCATCAAACTCAACATCTCTTGAGATGATCACCTTCTTGGTTAGGGGGTTGTACAATTTATATGCTTTACTCCTGTTGTCATAGCCAATGAAAATGCATTTCTCCCCTTTATCATCTAACTTCTTTCTTTTTTGGTCAGGAATATGGGCATATGCAATGCACCCAAAAATCCTGAGATGTCCAACACCTAGTTTGCTTCCACTCCACGCTTCATTAGGTGTCATAAATTTCACACTTTTAGTTGGACACCGATTTAGCAAATAAACTGCACATACAACAGCTTCAGCCCATAAATTCTTAGGTAGATGCTTTTCTTTCAACATGCTCCTTGCCATAACAAGAATTGTGCGATTCTTCCTTTCTGCCACGCCATTTTGTTGTGGTGTGTATCTTGCTGTCAGTTGATGAATGACTCCATACTTTTTACAATAATTCTCGAACAACTTTGAGGTGTACTCGCCTCCTCTATCGAATCTGAGTATCTTCAAATACTGTCCACTTTGTTTTTCGACCGTCGCTTTGAACTCTTTGAACTTATCAAGAGCCTCTGATTTTTCTTTCAAAATATACACCCAACATTTTCTGCTAGGATCATCAATAAAAGTTAAAAAGTACCTATTTCCTCCAGCTGATGGCACGTCAAATGGACCAGCTATATCTGTGTGGACAATCTCTAGCGGCCTTCTGGCTCTCCATGATTTTCCAATTTCAAATCGTTGTCTGTGTTGCTTTCCTTTGATGAAGGCTTCACATAGCTGCTTTGGTTGATCAACTTCTGGTAATCCGTTCACCATCTTTGACTTTGATAATAATTTTAGTCTGGTAAAATTGAGATGACCGAACCTCAAATGCCACAACCAGGATTCATCTTTAATGACTGACTTCATGCAACTTATCAGCTCATTTTGTACGTCAAGTGTAAAAAGATGATTCTTCGTCATCTTTATTCTTACTATCAGTTCTCCCTTCTAATTCTGGATGGTGAGATATCCATTTTTCAATAATATAACGTACTTCTTTTCTAAGAGTTGACCGAGGCTAATGATGTTGCTTTTCAATGTAGGCACATAATAGATATCAGTAATATATGCCTTTTTTCCATTTTTCAAGGTAATTGAAATTTTACCTTTGCCTCTGATAGGAATCTTTGTTGAATTACCAAATGTAACTTCACCACGAACTGTCTCATCCATGTTTGTGAACAACTCTTTCTATCCACACATATGGTTGCTGGCACCGGTGTCCAAATACCAAACATTATGATTGCTTTGCTCATTGACTGGTAAAGAGAGAAGCATAACATCATTATCTTTCTTGTCTTCTGCTGCTGCAAAATGACTTCTTTCTTGTACCTCAGGATTTGATCTGCATTCATAACTAAAATGACCATATTTATTGCAATTATAACACTGCACTTGAGATTTATCTCTTCTTTGTTGAAATTTGCCTCGTCCTCTGTCTCTATAACCTCTTCCACGACCATATGTTAGATTTCCTTCATTTGTATTTTCTCTTTCAAATAATTGTCTGCCATGTCCACGTCCGCCTCGGTTGCTCCATCGACCACGTCCCATTTGGTAGCCACCTCTGTAGCCACCTTGACTTCTTTTGTCTTGTCTTTGGCTACTGCTTCCTTGATTTTCACTGATTGATAATTTGCTTTGCAAAACTTTCTCCAAGTCGCCAGTATTATCATTCTGGTTCATTCTTTGCTCATGTGCTTGGAGAGAACTAACGAGTTCATCAATCGAAAGTTCTGACAAATCTTTCGATTCTTCAATTGCAACAACGATGTAATCAAATTTGCGTGTAAGCGAACGCAAAAGCTTTTCCATTACACGAACATCATCTAGAGTTTCACCATTTCTTTTCATTTCATTAGCCACCGTTTTCAAACGAGTAACATAATCTCCAATATTTTCTGAGCTTTGCATTTTTAGCATCTCGAACTCAGCTCTGAGTGATTGAAGATGCACCTTTTTAGCTTTTTCGACTCTTTGGAAAGATTTCTGTAGAATCTCCCATGCTTCTTTTGAAGTCTTTGCGTCTAAAATTTTCTCGAACGTGGGTTCATCAACACCTTGAAAAATAAAGAACAACGTCTTCTTATCTTTCTTTCGCTTTTCTTTCAATGCCTTTTCTCAAAGATCTTATAAGATCGCTTCTCGCAAATGTGCATCTCTGAGCTCGAGATATCCATCATCAACAATATCCCATAAATCATGAGAACCAAGCATCACCCTCATCTGGATGCTCTAATTCCCATAATTTGTCTCCGTCAATTTTGGAACTTGAGGCTGGATCAAGTTGGCCATTGCTTCACTAATTCACGAAGAAACGAACCAGGTTCTGATACCACTTGTTGGAAGCTTTGATGGGCTCCAAGTAAAAGAACTTTAACAAAATATGTATTTGTATTGATAACAAAACACTCACAAGATACAAAAAAACAATTTTCTCTCTAAGTGCTACAACACTTTTTCTCACTCTTTCTTTTCTCACAAAGAGCTACAGCTCTCAAACACCTCTCTTCTCAAATGCTCTCTATTTTTTCATCTCATATCATATGTCTCTAAATGGTTACAAGGTCGCACATATATATAGACATACTAAAGGACTTCAAATCCAATTTGGATTCTTCTTACATTAATTAACTTCTTATCTTCAAGACTTCAAATACAATTTGACTTCAAATACAAATTGACTTCTTCTTTAACTCATCTTTATCCATAAGACTTCAAATTCAATTTGACTACTTCTTTGACTCATCCTTATCCATAAGACTTCAAATTCAATTTGGCCACTTCTTTGACGACTTCAAATTCAATTTGGCCACTCCTTATCCATAAGATTCTTCCATAAGTTTCTACATTCATCCATAAGCTTCCACATCAACATTAGATATTTTTCTCCATTCCAAACCTTATCTTTTGTCATAAATCATAATTATCCATAATGAAGGAGGGTTTGTATTTTCTAACAAGCTGAAAGGAAAGCTAAAGGATGACAGAAGCAAATCGAGAATGGAAATGATGATCCAACGCATAATTCGAAGGAACATGAATCAAAGCAATGAGGATGAAGGTCAGAAGAATGAAGATCAAACTATGATGAAGGAAATTCTAGGCAAAAAGGAAGATGAAGTAAGGATGGAAGTAACCATGAAAAATTCAGAAATTGCAGCATGAAGAAGAACAGAACAGAAGCTGAAAATGCAGAGCAGGAGGAGTAATTCCAGGAACATTAATTAACGTAATCAAGTTTGATAGAGTTAAACAATACACGTGTAGCTGGAGCATCTCAATCCCATAGCTGACAATGAGTTTTGGAGTGTCAGGAATTTTGTTTCCTGAAGAATCAAGCAGCAGCTGAAGATATTAGTTTCTGTTTTTGTTAAAGGACAATATGGAAACTTTTGTGTTTTGTCCTAGGCTAGCTTTTATCCCTATATTCATGGTGTAGCAAGTTTTAGTTGTTTGCCAACGTTAGATTCAGTTATGCAAACGACAAAAGGAGTTAGTTTTATGCTTGTGCAAAATGAGGAAAGATTGTACTAATCTAGTTTTTTACACATCAGGTTATGCTTTTGTTTTCTAGATATTTTTCAAGTTGTATCAGAAGGTTGGAGTTGATATAACGCTCGTGATCCTCAACAATTCGGTTTTTTTAAGGAAGGAAAAAGGAAAAATTGAAAATAACCATCAATACAAAAGTTCAGTAATATTTCTCCAGATTTTATATTATGTCTATGAAGTTGAATTTTCAGTGTTTTTTTTGTTCTTTTGAAGTTGAATAGCAACTGTAGTTTCTGGTATATTGAAAAAAAAAACTAAAGTTAGCTTTAGTTTTGCATTTGAGAGTGAAAGGCACAAAATTCATCAACACACAACATCCAATTCATTTCATATGATCTGCTTGCATTGTCATTTTTAGTTTTGATTCCAGAAGTAGATTTAGTCTTTTTAAGGTGTGAGTAGCTAAGGCAACATATATAAAAAACATATAGTTTCAATACAGAAGTTGATTTCGGGTCCAAAGGGGAGAAACAACCATTTTCTCAAAAACACCAATTTTTAACTATACATTCACCAACTTGTGAGGAATCTGAGTTGCAATTCATTTGAGATACATTATACATTCAATTTTACAACTTCTGAAAAAATTCAATCCTTCTGTTTTGTGTAAGTTATATTCGTTAAGTTAATCATCGATTTTGATTAGCTTCTGGAAAACTAAAACAGAAATGGGAAGAGGGAAAATGAACTAATCTGAAAGTTGTATTGATAAGGTTTTTGGAAATTTTTTTCTTACATTCATGAAAAGACAATGACAATATATATGCTTTATATTAGCTCCAAAGCATTCTGTTACATCTTTTTCTAAATCTGCAAGGTAATAACATGACCTCAAAGATAAAAACTAGTCTAGTACATATTTCTTCATTTGGCAAGACACAAAAGTCACCACATTGTCTGTTAGCAAGCACAGAAACTGATCTCTTCAACAACCTAATGATTTTGCAGGAGATAAAAAACTGACATTGAAATCCGATTTTCAGTGATGGAAATGAGTTGTATGATGTGCCATCTATGCATGCCTTGTGTAACACTAATCACTCTTGATTATGCTGATTAATCTTGCTTGAAACTTGTTTCAGAAATTTGCTATTCTTCCTGCTCTGCATTTCTTCTTCTTCTTTGTTCTTTTTCCTTTTGCAATTTCTGTTACCCTCTTAAATCTGCACAATTTGAATTCAACGTAGCTGCTTCTCTCTTCTCTTCATCTTCTTCTTTGCTGAGAATCTTGTGGATGGTAGGGGTGGAGATAAAAAAAACCTTCAATATGTCCTGAACTTCAAGTCACCTTCAATCTCAAAGATAGAATCTAAAGTGGAAAATTTTCCACTTTCAAATCTGCTTCATTTCCACTCTTAGAAGTTTTTCTTCATGCCACACAACATACACATATTCATAACAATACTAAATCAACAGTAAAAGGAAGGAAAATTTGTAAAATCTGATGAAGAGAAGAAGATGATATTTTTGGCAAAAAATGTTGCCACTGTTCCATTGCTTCCAATGAGGTGGTTATGTTTGGCTTTTTTCCAAATTAGCTATTCACACCTTCCTTACTTGTTTTGACATCAATGGTTCAAAATGAAATGGAAAAACAGCTAATAAGTAGGATTTTCACAAGATTCATCCTCTCATTGGTACATTAACAAAAGTTGACAGAAGGATTTCCTAATTAGTTAAAGCTGCAAAAGTAAATCAAGGACAAAAGTTGCTTTAAAACAATGGGAACAGAAAATTGATGCTCAACTGAATTTCATCAATGCCAACTGTTGCATTGACTTCAAATTCCTTAATTTTCTATCTTGTAGGACTTGATAATTGCTTCAGGTTTTTGGTGCTTCAGGAGTTTTCTTCAGACTTCAATTACTCTGCGCCAGATTTC
Source organism: Erythroxylum novogranatense (assembly GCA_029891385.1). Lineage (NCBI taxonomy): Eukaryota > Viridiplantae > Streptophyta > Magnoliopsida > Malpighiales > Erythroxylaceae > Erythroxylum > Erythroxylum novogranatense. The sequence continues at coordinate 13,541,046 of CM057230.1, read as the reverse complement.
TGCTGCTCTTGCTGCACATCTTCGGATTTTCCATTTTCCTAGCTTTCTTTGCATGTAGCTTCATCCTTCTTGCTTGTCTTGCTTTGCTCATCATTCTTGTTCTGCCTTTCAACCATTCGGACTCTTGATATTTAATCCAAGCATCTCTGAATTGCTCTGAAAACCATCATCTATAGCTGCCTTTTAAATGCTGAAATTCAGCTCTTCATTTTGCTTCTCCTTTTCACTCTCACTGAACTTACAAACTCTTCCACAAACTTCAACATAGCAAGCTGCATAAAGCAACTCAAATCAACAAATCTCACTCATCAGCATATGTTTTAGCCTTACAGGTTTTACAAAAGTTATATCAGAATGTCCATTTTTTGCATTTTGTTTTTGTTTCCAGAATCTAATCAATTCAATGATTGAATAGCTGAAGTCGCATTCATATACACAACATAAAGTTTGCAAATATACAGAAGATGTTTTCGAATTGTAATTGAGAGTTACATCCATTTTTTTCCACATACATCAAATCCTTAACCATCAACTCAAAACGTGAGTGAAAGAAGTTATTATTACATTTCCACATTTCCAGAAAAACCTTTAAGAAGAAGTTTACGAAGTTCATTGCAGCAGCAATGTTCATTGTGTAGGAGCAGCCATGAACAAAGTTTGAAGTGTTGTAGGAAGTCCTCAATTGTCCTTGAAGTCTTGTGTTTTAACATGTGGAAGAAGATTCATCTTTAACCTGCAAGAGTGCACCTTCATCAATTCCTAACTGTGTGAGAGAAAACAGAAATTGATAAGTAGCACTGTGGAGATAAGAGCTGAACTCCTTTGTCTTTCATAGTAAAAACTTCATCTTCAAGTCTGCTTGAACCACAAACCTTTGTACAGGAGAACTGAACCTGAGGCAATTCAGCAAACTTCAACTGACTCTTCCCAGCAACTCCAAACAATCTTGTTCCAAAGGAGAAACATTTGCAAATCAACAACATTTGTTTCTTATACACTAAATGTTATCACTGTAAATGTCCTTCTGTGGACTTGTGTTGCTTCATGCAGCCCGCTATGCTGAAGTTTGTGGAGGAGTTTGCAAGCTGAATGAAAGTGAATAAGAGATGTAAAATGAAGAGTAAGTTTTCACTATTGAAGAGGAAGCTAGAGATGATGATCTTAGTAGCAATTCAAAAATGGTTGGATCTACAAACCAGATTTCGATTGGTTGATAATCAGAGTAGGAATGAAGATTAATGCAAGACATATAAGAAGAATTAAGCTACATGCGATGTCAGGTTGAAGAATGAAGAATTGGAAAATGTGCATCAGGTGTAGATACATCAGCTAGAAAATCCGCAGCAGAGTATTGATTTCTGAAGCAAATTTCCAGATTTCGATTGGGTGGTAATCAGAGTAGGAATGAAGATCAATGCAAGACATATAAGAAGAATTAAGCTACATGCGATGCCAGGTTGAAGAATGAAGAATTGGAAAATGTGCATCAGGTGTAGATACATCAGCTGGAAAATCCGCAGCAGAGTATTGATTACTGAAGCAAATTTCTAAAATCTTAATCAATTGGAGTCCAACAAGTCAACGTAGCTGAGGATTTTAAAGACAACAATTAGCATTGCAGCAATTAAGTAGACTATCAGTTTTTGTTCCTTACATGTCAAGCATATTTATGTCTTTTTGACTGTTGCAGCTTTATATCACCAAGAGATCAAAATGTCAGCTTTTGTTGGTATACCAACCAACAATTTTACCTTTGTTTCTGCTGAACCAATGACATTATGTAACTTGTCAAGATCTTACTTATTAGCTATTTTTATCTTTCATTTTGGACCATTAATGTAATCAAGCAAAGATGGTGTGAAGAGCTAGCTTGAAAAAGCTCAAAACAACCTTATTCGAAGCAATAAAATAGTAACTGCAATTTTATGAAACTATCATCTTCTTCTCTTCATCTGTTTTCCTGTGAGATCTTGCCTTTACTGTCAAATTTTGAGTTTTTGTGATAGTCTGTGTTCAGAGTTGAGTTGAATAATTTCCAAAGAATGGAAAGAAGCAAATTTGAAAGTGTAGAATTCCATTTCTGAAGGAATGAAAAACTCATAGTCTTATACATCAAACTTCATATACAAAGAAAACCAAAATCCATATAAACACTTGAGAGATAGTTTGAGATAACTTTTATAGACAATACACTTTGCATACAAACACTTTAGAAGTTTACCTTTTGCAGGCATTGTTGTTTGAATTATTCCCAAATTTAGCAGCTAAAGTTTCCTATGATGTTTAAAAGGCTTCAATTTGGTCATCACCCTTCTTTTCTTCTTCAATTTGGAATTTATTGCTTTAATAACCCTGTGTTATTCAAAAGTTGCTAAAAAAACCTTGACATATAAAAATTAACAAAAAGCACCCTGAGTTGAAATTTTATTAACTCACAACCCCTTAAGCGTGGAGGAACAACACACGGCTAAGGGTTTTTTTTGCAGCAAAATTGAAAACATAAAGTTAATAGAGTAACATTTTATATCTCAGGGTTTAATTAGCTACTTTCGTATAACACAGGGGTCGCTACAGCAATTTTGTCCTTCAATTTGATTGCCATTGCAAGATCCTCAGCAAGTTGTAGCATATCTGAAGGGTCGATGCCATCACATCTGTTGCTTCCACTTTTACAATCTCTCCTCCCCCTTGTGCATGACCCTTCTGATCTTGAACTTCATTCCATTGGTCTATGCAACCTTCAATTATGCCCACAATCATCATCTCCACCTTCCATTTAATCAAAGTTTATCTAAAGAGATTGAAAAATCTTTTTTAGAAAGATTGAGTAGTTAAGATACATGTACAACAAACGTTATCAACCCACTTGCAAGTTTCCCACCAATAATTGTCTTCCTAACTAAATATAATCATCCTTATCTTCTCTTCCAAATCAACTGAAGATATATGTATTCCAAATGAATTATATCCTCCATTCACATAATTATCGACCTATGTAAGTATTATTTTCAACATCCCAAAAAAATTATGTTCATAATATCAAAGATACTATCCCATTCAAATATTTGACATATCATAGAATTATGATCTCAAATAAATTTATCGATAACTGTCATTATGCATGATATGTGCGTAAGACCTCACTTTTAATTCGCATAGACATACTTTGTCTAATCTATTTTTTTCTCATGAATTACAAATTTAATATGTGTCTAAATATGTTGTGTTGGGCCCCAAAATTTTCTAATTGATGTTATTAAGCATGAATTGTGTTCATTGTGTGATTTATGGCTTAATTGGATTAAATTGGAAGTATTAGTGAATAATGGAGATTAAGTGAATAAATATGTTGAGGGCATTTTGGGAAGATCACTTAAGTTATATAGGTTAAGGCTTTGCATGGAGGGGCAATTGGGTCTTTGTCCATTCTCATTAGACTTAAGTGGAAGGATTAGAAGGAAAAGAAAAGAAGGGTAAGAAGAGAGGGAGAGTGCCGTGGGAGAGAGGAAGAAGAGGGAAAAAGAGGGGAAAGCTAGAGTCTTTGGATTTTCAAAGAATTGAAGCTCTCCAAGTAAGTTTAGCTTCATTTCATCTTGTTTTGGTTGGATTAAACCCTAGTGTAGCTTGGTATGAGTTTTGGTAGGAGTTAGAATCGGTTGTTAAGGAGTTTACGGAAAAACAAGTAAAATTTCTTTGGGTTGATGATCTTGGTGTGTTTGTGACTGATTTTAGTGTAGCTTGGTATGAGTTTTGGTAGGAGTTAGAATCGGTTGTTAAGGAGTTTACGGAAAAACAAGTAAAATTTCTTTGGGTTGATGATCTTGGTGTGTTTGTGACTGATTTTAAGGTTGTCATGGGTTAGAACTGAAGTTTAGGACTTGAATTAAGGTTTTGATGTGTTGCATTTGCAAGATGGAAGGATTTGTGGATGAAAAAGCTGTAAAAATCAGGTTCGGGATGGGTTCCTAGACCCGCACATCGCGACGTGCTCATGAGCACGTCGTGGCGTCTTGGCGTGCTGCAGGTACCGTGGCGTCTGAGAGGTGTCTGCCTTGTGGCGTCGAGGAGAGTGTCTGTTGCAAGACGCGATGCGCGTCGCTCCATGACGACACCGGTCGTTGCCATGGCGAGCCCCACTTTCCAGCACTGTTGTATTTTGGTATTTTGGGCATAACTTTGATTATAGATGTCCAAATGAGGTGATTTAGGATTCGTTGTGAACTAGAGCCATAGGGCTACAAGTATTATGAAGGATGGAAGTGTGGAATTAGCCTCTAAAGATCCGAGAATTTAGATGGAAGTCGAGTATAGATTGTTAGTGTTAGCATTTTTTATTTTCGAAGCTTATTGAATATTTCCTTTGCATGTTGTTTGAATGGGAACTTGGTTTGTTTTAGGAAACCAAGACGACCTGATTCAATCGCAAGAGGAAGGACAACAGTGAGTTGGATTCTCAAGCGATATTAGGTGGGTAATATATTTATGGTTGTTGTGTGTATGAGCAAACTATCTTGCTTGCTTGCTTGTGTGTGTGGCATTGATAGTATTGTCTCCCACTCCTCAGGTGTAGGATCCTTGCAAGACATCGGAAACTCCAAGATAGTTAGAAGCTTTTGTATTAAGTTAGTACTTTTGGTTAGCTTCCAAGCATATCATCATGGAGCATCCATATGTAATTTTGGATTTAAACTATGATGTGTATTGTGCCACGTCAGAATACTTGTTAAATTCATTGAATTGTAATGGCATGGAGTTATCATGTTCATGGGTGTGTTTAAACTCATTGTTAGAATGCATGTGTAGGTGATAAAATGTATGAAAATGTATGTGTGAATTGGTATTTGCATAAATGTTGGGATCGGGTCTATATTGGGGAGCTCGTCGCGGAGAACTAATCTTTTGCCGCGGCACAGCCCACGGGTGATCGTCGAGGCGTGAAGCTGCCCGGCGCCCCCGAGGGGCCACCTCGAGATGGGATTCGGGACCCGGGCTCAACATGTTTGGTATCAGAGCTTTAGGTTTTGCATCATCAGCTTAGAATGCATAATAGGACGAATTGTTTGATATATGATTATTTGTTGCATTGTTGATTGATTGGTTTCATTAAGTGATATGCATACCATGCGTACATGTAGGAATTAAGATTGACATGTAGCTAATCCTTATTGTTTATATTTGAAGGAGTACGATGCCACCTTGTAGAAGGACACGAGGAGTTCTGCAAGGATTTGTTGCACCTGACTCTCTGACTAGAGAGGAGAGGACTGATGAGTCGGTAGCCTTAGGAAATGCTGAGGCTTCTGTAGGGCTAGGTAGTGAGCCCATTCAATCGCAGACTCAGGAGTCGCCGGTTTTACAGGAGCAAGTGCCTCCACTAGATCCGAGACTGTTCCAGGCATTCACTCAGGCATTTTTTTAGGCCATGGGTCAGATGCCACAGCCTTCTACTTCAGCCCCAGCTAAGAAGGGGAGACGGTTTGACAAGTTGAGAAAGTGTGAAGCAGTGGACTTCTACGGGACCACTGATCCTGAGGAAGCTAAGACTTGGCTGAGAAAGACTGAGAGAGTGTTGGATCAAATGGAGTGTGAAGATGACGAGAGGGTTATTTATGTTGCAAGTCTGCTTCAGGGGGATGCTCTACATTGGTGGGAGGCGTGTGTGAGTCAGATGAGACCAGTAGGGTTGGCATGGCAGGACTTCCTTCTTGCTTTTAGAAGAAATATCTGCTCGAGGTGTACATTCAGCAAAAGCAGAGGGAGTTCCTCAGTCTCACCCAGAGGGAGATGACAGTTAGTGAGTATGAGCATCGGTTCACTCAGTTGGCGAGGTATGCTTCAGAGTTGATGTTGAGTGAGGCTGCTAAATGTCGCCGGTTTGAGTCGGGTCTACACTTGGCCATCAGAGAGAAAGTGGTAGTGCAGAACTTTGGTGACTTTCAGCAGTTGGTTGAGGCAGCATTGAGGGTTGAGAACATCGAGAACATCAAGAGTGCGGTGAACAGAAAGAGAAAGGGTAGAGAACAGTTCAAGAGGGGAGGTAGTACTAGTACTCCTATACCGCATGAAGTGCCGTGAGCTTCCTATTCATCGAGGAGAGAGCGGCGGTCTTGAGTCGACTGGCCGATGAAAACTTCTACTGTTTCTCACCAAGCCTCAACGGTGGGCGGAGGGAAGATGGGGATAGGCCACCTATTCCTAGATGTGATCATTGCGGAAGACCCCATAGGGGAGAGTGCTATAGATTGACAGGAGCTTGCTTCAACTGTGGGGAGAAGGGGCACATGGCTAGAGAGTGCCCTCAGCCTCCAAGACAAGAGAGAAGCCAAATACAAGCTTCCAAGAGTTCTGAAACTGTGGGACACAAGACTTCTACAGAAGTGGGCAGTTCAGATGCAGCAAAGAGGGTTAGCATTCCGGGAAGACCAAGAGGGCATGCACCAGCTAGGGTGTTTGCAATGACTCGGGAGGACGCAAAAATCGCCCCTGATGTTGTTACTGGTACGGTTAAATTATTTGTTGATGATGTGATTGCTTTGATTGATTCGGGTTCTACTCATTCGTTTGTTTCTTTGAATAGAACTGTGTGTGGTAGCAATTTGAGCCCATTGGATACTCCACTGATGGTGAGTACTCCAATTGGCCAATATATTATTATCAGTCAAGTGTATAGGGAGTGTGAGATATGTATTGGTGGGAAACTTCTAGTGGTGGATTTAATGCCATTGAAGATGGGAGGATTGGATGTGATCTTGGGTATGGACACGTTAGAGAAGTACAATGCCCGTCTGGATTGTAAGCAGAAGACAGTGGAATTTGAATTGGATGACGGTAGAAGAATGGTGTTTACTGGGGACAGAAAGGTCAGCCCGCCCAGAATTGTTTCAGCTCTGGCAGCAGAGAAGATGTTGCGGAAAGGATGTGAGACATTCTTGGCCTATGTGGTAGACTCAAGGGCAGATAGAGGGAAGTTAGAGGATATTTCAGTAGTCAGGAAATTCTCGGATGTCTTTCCTGAGGAATTACCAGGACTACTGCCACCTAGAGAAATTGAGTTTCCTATTGAGTTTCTTTCAGGTACTGCACCGATTTCAATTCCGCCTTACCGGATGGCCCCGACGAAATTGAAGGAGCTTAAGGAGCAGTTGGAGGAGATGTTGGAGAAAGGATACATAAGGCCGAGCTCTTCACCTTGGGGAGCTCCTATCCTTTTTGTAAAGAAGAAAGATGGATCGTTGAGGATATGTGTGGACTACAGGAAGCTTAATCAGGTCACTGTGAAGAACAGGTACCCGCTCCCACGCATAGATGATTTGTTTGATCAATTGCAAGGGGCAAAAGTCTTCTCCAAGATAGACTGGAGATCGGGTTACCACCAGTTGAGGATAAAGGAGTCTGATGTGCCAAAGACTGCTTTCAGGACACGGTATGGGCATTTTGAATTTTTGGTTATGCCTTTTAGATTGACAAATGCCCCTGCAGCCTTTATGGATTTGATGAATCGAGTATTTAAGCCTTTCTTAGACCAATTTATCATTGTCTTCATTGATGATATATTGGTCTATTCCAAGAGTGATAAGGAGCATGAAGAGCATTTAAGGATTGTTTTGGAGACATTGAGGGAAAATGAGTTGTATGCCAAATTTGCTAAATGTGAATTTTGGTTGAGAGAAGTTGAATTTCTTGGACATGTAATCTCAGAACAAGGAGTGCATGTAGATCCAAAGAAAATAGAAGCTGTGGTGAATTGGGAAACACCAAAGAACATAGCAGAGGTGAGGAGTTTTCTGGGTTTGGCATGTTACTACAGGAGGTTTGTGGAGGGATTCTGTATGATATCTACTCCGATGACTAAGTTATTGGGGAAGAATCAGAAGTTTATCTGGAGTGATGAATGCCATAAGAGCTTTGAGGAGCTCAAGCACAGATTGACAAGTGCTCTGATTCTGATTCTGCCTTGTAGAGATGAGGGCTATACCGTGTATAGCGATGCTTCAAGGAAGGGTCTTGGTTGTGTACTGATGCAAGGAGACAGGGTGATAGCTTATGCTTCAAGGCAACTGAAGCCATATGAGTTGAATTATTCGACATATGATTTGGAGTTGGCAGCCATGATCTTTGCCTTGAAAATTTGGAGGCATTATCTATATGGAGTTCAGACGAGGATCTTTACCGATCATAAAAGTCTCAAGTACTTACTGAGCCAGAAAGAACTGAATTTGAGACAGAGAAGGTAGATCGAGTTGCTTAAGGATTATGACTTGCTGATTGAGTATCATCCAGGCAAGGCCAATGTAGTGGCGGATGCTTTGAGTAGGAAGTCTTCGATTGCTCATGTTCGGATAGTTTACTTGCCTTTATTGGAAGAGATGACCAAGCTTAAGATAAGCTTGAAGCAGGAGGAGCCAGATTACCTTCTAGCTAACTTCCGAGTGAGACCGATACTCAGGGAGAAGGTTAGAGAGTTGCAGGCACATGATACAGATTTGAGCAAACTCCGGGATGAAATTCAGAGCGGTAAGATTTCTAAAGTAGTAGTGAGGGATGATGGACTTATGACAGTGGGGAATAGGCTTTGTATCCCAGATGTCAAGGAAGTAAAGGATGAGATTATGGATGAGACACACAATGCGCCTTATGCCATGCACCCGGGTAGCACTAGGATGTACAGGGATTTGAGAGAGCATTTTTGGTGGAAGGGCATGAAGAGGGACGTAGCAGAGTTTGTAAGTAAGTGTCTCGTGTGTCAGCAAGTCAAGGCTGAACACCAGGCACCTTCAGGCAAGTTAAGGCCATTATCCATTCCTGAATGGAAGTGGCAGAGGGTAACCATGGATTTTCTGATGGGTTTGCCCAAGACCAATAGGAAGCATGATGCCATATGGGTTGTTATGGATCGGTTGACGAAGTCAGCTCACTTTTTGGCAATTAAGCATATTGATTCTTTGCATGTGCTAGGAAAGAAGTACATTGATGAGATAGTGAGATTGTATGGGATTCTAGATTCCATAGTTTCTGACAGAGACCCTCGGTTTACTTCGAGGTTTTGGGGAAGTTTGTAGGAAGCTTTAGGAACTAAGCTGAATTTTAACACGGCTTTTCACCCTCAGACGGATGGTCAATCTGAGAGGATCATTTGGACACTTGAGGGAATGCTCAGGACATGTGTGATGGATTTCAAGGGAGCTTGGGATGAGCATTTTCTATTGGTCGAATTCGTTTATAATTATTCGTACCATTCGAGCATTGGGATGGCTCCATATGAGGCACTGTATGGAAGGAGGTGTAGAACTTCGATTTGTTGGGATGAAGAAGGAGAGAGAAAACTGGTAGGACCAGAATTGATTCAGACTACAGTTGATAAAGTCAATCTGGTTAAGTAGCGGCTTAAGGTAGCATAGGATAGGATGCTACATCGATGCACACCGAAATGAGATGGAGTTTGAAGTCGGTGAGAAGGTGTTTCTTAAAACGTCTCCTTAGAAAGGAGTAATGAGGTTTGACAAGAAGGGCAAGTTGAGTCCGAGGTATGTGGGTCCTTATGAAATTCTTGAGAGAATTGAACCACTAGCCTACAGGTTGGCGTTACCTCCGGAATTGTCTCATATTCATGATGTCTTTCATGTTTCCATGCTGAGGAGTTATAGATCGGATCCTTCTCATATCATTCAAACTAGTGAAGTTCAGTTGAGTGATGATTTGAGTTATGAGGAGATTCCAGTGGAAATTTTGGACACTAAGAAAAAGGTCCTTAGGAATAAGACGATTTAACTAGTCAAAGTCCTGTGGAGGAATCATTCAGAGGAAGAAGCTACATGGGAGTCATTGGAAGCCATGAAGAAGAAGTATCCACATCTCTTCGATGACACAGGTAATAATTTCGAGGACAAAATTTTTTTAGAGGGGGAGAAATGTTGGGCCCCAAATTTTTCTAATTGATGTTATTAAGCATGAATTGTGTTCATTGTGTGATTTATGGCTTAATTGGATTAAATTGGAAGTATTAGCGGATAATTGAGATTAAGTGAGTAAATATGTTGAGGGCGTTTTAGGAAGATCAGTTAAGTTATATAGGTTAAGGCTTTGCATGGAGGGGCAATTGGGTCTTTGTCCATTCTCATTAGACTTAAGTGGAAGGATTAGAAGGAAAAGAAAAGAAGAGTAAGAAGAGAGGGAGAGTGCCGTGGAAGAGAGGAAGAAGAGGGAAAAAGAGGGGAAAGCTAGAGTCCTTGGATTTTTGAAGAATTGAAGCTCTCCAAGTAAGTTTAGCTTCATTTCATCTTGTTTTAGTTGGATTAAACCCTAGTGTAGCTTGGTATGAGTTTTGGTAGGAGTTAGAATCGGTTGTTAAGGAGTTTACGGAAAAATAAGTAAAATTTCTTTGGGTTGATGATCTTGGTGTGTTTGTGACTGATTTTAAGGTTGTCATGGGTTAGAACTGAAGTTTAGGACTTGAATTAAGGTTTTGATGTGTTGCATTTGCAAGATGGAAGGATTTGTGGATGAAAAAGCTGGAAAAATCGGGTTCGGGATAGGTTCCCAGACCCGCACGTCGCGACGTGCTCATGAGCACGTCATGAGTGGAAGGCGTGCTGCCTTGGGCAGAAGAGGTGTGCACTTCTGACGTGCGAGAGGAGTGTACACTGCGACACACGCATGCATGTGCACCGCGGCGCTCACGGGCCGTTCGCCGAGGCGAGCGTAGCCTTTGCCACGGCGAGCCCCACTTTCCAACACTATTGTATTTTGGTATTTTGGGCATAATTTTGGCTGTAGATGTCCAAATGAGGTGATTTTGGATTTGTTGTGAACTAGAGCCATAGAGCTACACGTCTTATGAAGGATGGAAGTGTGGAATTAGCCTCTAAAGATCCGAGAATTTTGATGGAAGTCGAGTATAGATTGTTAGTGTTAGCGTTTTTGATTTTCGAAGCTTATTGAATATTTCCTTTGCATGTTGTTTGAATGGGAACTTGGTTTGTTTTAGGAAACCAAGCCGACCTGATCCAATTGCAAGAGGAAGGACAACAGTGAGCTGGATTCTCAAGTGATATTAGGTGGGTAATATATTTATGGTTGTTGTGTGTATGAGCAAACTATCTTGCTTGCTTGCATGTGTGTGTGGCATTGATAGTATTGAAATTTCCATGTGATTATGATTATGTATTGCCTTGAAAGAGATTATGGCATTTTGTCAAAATGAAAAGTATGAAAGCTTTTGATAAAATGAATTGAGCATAAAACGAATGATTATGTGCTTTGTTTGGGCGAGAGAGGAACGTTTCGTTAGTCACGTGCACGTCGACGTATAGCTTTCTCCCGGCTGCCCGCTTGAGGCCACAAGATCCTTGAGAAATCGGACTCGTTTTGTTCACGGTTTAAACTTCGGTTTATCCGTTTTGTTCCACGGAACTCTCGAGCCATTTGCGTGCATTGCATTATTGATTTGCTTAGTATGAGGCATAATAAATTGCTATATTGTGAACTAAAAAATGGCATGACATATTCTTGTGATGATTCTAAATTGATAAATGTTGACTTGCTTTATGCTTGTATATGTATATATGCTTGAATGTGTGGCTCGTTGCCAATGACTATAAATGTATAAGCCACTCAGCTTCGCAGCTCACCCTATTATCTCCCACTCCTCAGGTGTAGAACGAGAAGGTCGTTGATCCTTGCAAGGCATCGGAAACTCCAAGATAGTTAGAAGCTTTTGTATTAAGTTAGTACTTTTGTTTAGCTTCCAAGCATATCATCATGGAGCATCCATATGTATTTTTGGATTTAAACTATGATGTGTATTGTACCACGTCAGAATACTTGTTAAATTCATTGAATTGTAATGGCATGGAGTTATGATGTTCATGGGTGTGTTTAAACTCATTGTTAGAATTCATGTGTAGGTGATAGAATGTATGAAAATGTATGTGTGAATTGGTATTTGCATAGATGTTGGGATCGGGTCCATATTGGGGAGCTACATGGCAGCAGCTTCATGTGGTGATCGTCATGATAAAAGCTACCCGGCGCCCCCGAGGGGCCACCTCGGGATGGGATTCTAGACTCGGGCCCAACATGTTGTATATAATCAGCTACTATCCACACAAATTAAACATAGTTCAATTTTTTGACAAATTACGACAGATTGGTATATGGTGCTTCATACTTACATTATTATCATAATCATCTTGTACACACACAGAACTTTTTGGCACGAAGGCAACTACTACAGTTGTCAATGGAGATACTAACTCCTAAATTGTTTACTTCTTCCAAATGTCTGTTGTGCCTGTAAATCAATATACATGTTAAATAATTCAAACCAAACAAAATATGTAATGCAATTATACAACATAATTGAAAGTATGACAAAAACTTGCTTTAAATTACCATAAGTAAATCAGTCATGCGCATTGAAGGTGGGATATGAACATTAACATTTTGTTGACTTCTTCCTATATCATTTACCTAACATGATAAATGATTCAAAGTTTAATAACACATTACAGACATAAAATGTTTAAAACAATAGAAACAAATAGTTTAACAAACAATACCAGAGGAGTTGTTACATAATGATGATGACTGTATAACATTGTTGACTTAGCCATATGAACACCTTCTCGCTGCAATTCGTTATTGTCATAACCAATTATTGATAAATAAAAGATTACATTGATTCCAATTATGATACCAATAAGACAATATAAGAAATTGAACCTGAGATTGTTGTAGCCGATCTTCATGATTGCAAACCAAACTTATGAAATCCTTATAAATAAAAACTGTCTGCTTGTGGTTTTCCTCGTAAGCAATCAAAGCAAATTTAGCTGGAAATAAATAGCACAACACATGCAAACATTATCAATTACCCAATAACCAACCTGATGTTGATGTAATATGGGAGCTTCGCTGCTGGAGATAATCTGAGTTTGTTGGGAATTATCGTCAGATTCCTAAATACAATCGTTTAGGCCAAATTAACTTAAAATAATAAATCTAAAAATTATATACATCATTTCAATCCAATATCACCAAAAGTTATGTCTGAGTATTGGAAAGGGGGATTATTGGTGAATCTGCCACATTTGTTGAAGTCCTACAATTCTTCGCATTCTTCCTCTTCTTTGAACTTTTCTCTAGTCCACCCCTCAATCTCTTACTTGATGTCGGCTTTGTCTTCATTTTCACACCTCTTATGTGATTGATGTCGGCAAAATTAATGTCAGGTTCATTCAGCACATTCCTTTCATTATTTGAGCGTGTCCGTTTGCTTAACTCATGATCTTGTGCTATTTGGTTCTCTTCATCAACTATTTCTTCACCATCCAATTTCTCATCAACCATCTTCAACATGTTCAAAAGATTATCTTTCACAACTTTCTACGTATCTCTCCTCTCTACTGCCCTTGTCACCAATCACATGCTTAATCTACATAGTTCTTTATACCTGATAGTTGACAACAGTTTAGAATCCATATTAGTATCATTGACAATTGACATCATTTGTGCAATCGTCCAACTTTTTGCTTTCTTTGTCCATCTTTTCAAAATATACTTGCTTGGGATTGTCCAAATATTCTTCAAGCTATAAACCTTCAACACATGAGAGCATAAAATGCCAGCAAACTCAAACTTCCCACAACTATAATGAACTTCATCATTACACGAATCATAGCTGACCAATTGAGAGTAGCTCTTCCCAGCAACACTAATCTTATATTTCTCTACTGTTCCATCCTCACCGCTAAGACGGAAACTATGATCATGACAATGATTCCATTCATCTTGAAACCATTTAAATACTTCTGGCGTGTACACTGTTGATGCATGTTTTAAAAATTTCACCGATGCTGACAATGTTGGATTGCTCACATTACTTCTAAAATCAACTTTTAACTCCTCATATCGATGATCATCAATAAGCCTCTGGAAGTGGTTAAAAAATTATAATAAGTTATGCTGGTAAATGACGTACCTTTTTATCATATT